>JAOTNS010001145.1:0-600000 GCA_028476615.1 Culter alburnus | reverse complement strand
TGTGCTTTGTGCTTCCTGATCATATCATCTTAACCTTTTCTCTGGTCTTGATCCACAGCTCGTATTGTGAAGACCAAGCAGTGGTGTGACATGGTGCCCTGTCTAGAGGATGAAGGCTGTGACCTGTTAGTAAATAAATCAGGCTGGACTTGTACACAGCCCAGCGGCAGAGTGAAAACTACAACGGTGAGATGTATTCTCATAATCACTGTTCTTAAAGTGTTAGTTCACCCAAAAATGAAACTTCTGTCATTAATTACTCACCCTCATGTCGTTCCAAACCTGAAAGAACTTTGTTCATCTTTGGATCACAAATTAAGATATTTTTGATGAAATCCAAAGGTTTTTTTTTATCCCCCATAGAAAGCAACATAATTACCATCATTCAAAGTAAAGACATTTTTAAAATAATCAGCGTGACTACAGTGGTTCAACCTTAATGTTATAAAGTGACGAGAATACTTTTTGAACGCGGTTCAGTGCTTCCATGTTTACGTCCGAATTCCGGCGAATGACAGAAATATCATTTTTTGGTGAACTAACCTTTTAAAGTGACATGAAACTTTGTTCACAATTCTCAATTCCATAATATCCCATACAGTATTTTAGAGTGAAACAGGATGTTCAATGAGAGAGAAAAAAAATAGAGCAAGGCTTGATGTTATCCATTGGGAATTGATTAGGATGTGAAGAATGAGCTTTCATTCCAGAGTGGAAGTCAGCAGAAAAGAATAGTGGCTTGAGAGGTGCATATTATATTTTAATGAAAGATTATAAAGCCATTTTATATATATATATATATATATATATATATATATTATATAATATATAAATCCTGTATATGTCACGAGAGAAGCTTGTCGTTTTCACCAAGAAACCGTTTTTCACTAAGAAACCTTTTATTTATGGTGTATTGACATATTCACACTTTTTTTCATATATTCAAATATATTTTATAAGCATATTGCATAGTTGTGAGTCCATTTTTATTGGTAATAATGAAACATGCCAAATTTTAGGGACATACTTTTTGGCCAGTGAAACATTAATAACTGATAATGTCTTTGTCAAAATATGTTTTGTCCTGTGTTTTTTTTTATTTATTTTTGTATTACTTCTGACAGAACAAAATGTATGTATATGAGAACATGTATACAACTAAATTAAACAATGATCTCTTAAATATTTTCTAATTTCACTAAAAATTCATTTAATTTCATGAACATTTTTATTAAACATGGACCTTTATTTTCATTAAAATGACTCATTTATGCTATAGTAGGCTCATTTTGTAAATGTAAGCAATTAATTTAGACACATGCAAACTGGGTACAGATGTATAGTACCTGCTCGGCCAGATTTTTTTCATTTGTCGCGCGCACCCAAGCAAACTTTCCGACGCGTCAAGTATCAGTCAGCCTTTAGTATTATGGGTGCTTGTAGTGAAATCCAATATAAAGAGATGCATGATGCAGAATGACAGATGTAATAGACTTAAAGGGTTAGTTCACCCAAAATATAAATTCTGTCATTAATTACTCACCCTCGTGTTGTCCCATACCCATAAGACAAAATGACAAAATAATGACAAAATGCTGTCAGATTTCTTTCCATAGACTGCCTTTGCAGTCTATGGAAAGACTGCAAAGGAAGGCCTCATCGACACGACAGCCAGTTCCACAGTTTTATTTATATATATATATATATATATATATAACTCATTGTGAAGGCCTCATCGACATGACAGCCAGTGCCACAGTTCCTCAACAAACCGTCCATACCGGCGTGATGAATACGATCCTCAATTGGACACGACCACAACGCAGCCCTGAAGTATCAGCAGAGATCGAGTCAACTAGATCATCCATTGTGAAGGCCTCATCGACACGACAGCTAGTAACACAGTTCCTCAACAAACCGTCCATACCGGCGTGATGAATACGATCCTCAACTGGATGGAACTGAAATAAATACTTTGATTGTTGCAATCCTATCAGACTTATGATAGCAACCTGATTCGTAACAAAGCACTGTTCGCCAGAGGAGAACTGGCCCCCCGACTAAGCCTGGTTTCTCCCAAGGTTTTTTTCTCCATTTTAACACCTATTTGCCACCTGATGTCACCTGTTGGAGTTTGGGTTCCTTGCCGCTGTCGCCTTTGGCTTGCTTAGTTGGGGACACTTGACATTTGACTTGACATTTGATATTCAACAGTATTCTTGACATTTATTCAACAGTGCTTTGATCTGCCTGCATTGACACTATTCTTTAAGAGCTGCTGTGCAGCAAAAATTATGTACCAGTTATCAATGTAAAGCTGCTTTGACACAATCTGCATTGTAAAAAGCGCTATATAAATAAAGGTGACTTGACTTGACTTGACTTCCAACTACCACTTTGATGCTTCAAAAATTTCATAAAGAGATCGGAAAACTAATCCATATGGATCGAACAGTTTAGTCCAAATTTTCTGAAAAGAATCTTCTTCTTATGTTCGCTGATGTTAACATGCGAGTAAAAGCATAAAGTAAATATGTTCGTCATAACAAGCGTTTGATTCTCTTCAGAAAATTTGGAATCATTCGATTCATATGGATTAGTTTTCCGATCTCTTTATGAAGTTTTTGAAGCGTCAAAGTGGTAGTTGCAAAGGCAGTCTCTGGAAGGAACTCTGACAGCATTCTGTAATCATAAAGATCTTCATTTGTGTTCTGAAGATGAACAAAAGTCTTACGGGTTTGGAACAATAAGAGGGTGAGTATTTAATGACGTAATTTTCATTTTGGGGTGAACTAACCCTTTAAACACAAAGAGTGAGAACACTAAACATTCACATCTACTTTAAAAGCAGAACACTGAATTGAGGAAACAGAGGCTTAAAAACACTGAGACAAGCAATCAAGAAACAAGGAACAGGTGTGCAGCTTATCAGAAACCATGGTAACAAATGAACGAGAACGCAGTTAAAGACAGTGATAAACCATGACCTAGAAAAAAACATGAGATGAATCCACCCAGATGAAAACCATGACCTAGAAACATAACTATGAAACTAAACATGACCATGACACTTAGTAGACTTGAACATTTAATAAAGTATAATCAGACTTTGTCTCATGAACACATTCATGAGACAATTTTTTTTTTTTTTTTTTTTTTTTTCAAATCATTTGAGTGAATTATTCAATGACTCCTATAACACTTCCTTGCCCCTAACTATTGGTGATGTAACCTGCAGGAAGGATCATTGACAAGTGAATCTGAACAAATCTTTTTTTTTTTTTCTTCTTTCTTTTTTTTAGTGAACAGTTTTAAAAGATTTCCTGGTATGAATCCCCAACACTAGTCATATTACAGAAGTAAAATGGGCAGCAAATGCTGATTCATGTTGACTTTAACTGTATCATAGCAGGGCTTCACTTGGTGAAGTCCCTATAGAGCTCTTCAGACTCTATCATAAGACATATAGAGCAGTTCTAAGCTGACTGCTCTCGAAGAGAAGAACTCTGGGATGTGTTTATCAATGGTAATTAGATCACGCTTTGGGCTAATTATGTGAACAGATGGGTGATCACCGCAGGTATGTAGACGAGACGTAGAAGAAATAGTTGGAAATGAAAAGGTGGGCGCACAACACTTCAGCTCCTGTCTGCTGTCATTTGCTATTAAAGTCTTCAATTTGTGTGGATTTATGTTATTCATTTTTTTTTCCCCCTCTGACTGTATTTTTTGACTAAATGTATTAGGTTTCACTACATTATTATTACTATATTCCAAATAATAAAAAGTGTGCTTTTTTTATTAGATCTAACCAAAATTTTATTTAACAAAATTTTCAATTAAATCAAGGTCTTCTTTTTTAAACATTTTTAAAGCATCTCACAAAGTTTTTTGAACTAAAGTTATAAAAAACGCTCTTAAAATCCACATTGATAATTTAAAACAATATTAATAATAATGTAAAGCAAAACATGGCATGCAGGTTACGTATCATATGAATCAAAGTCATTTGACAAATATTGAGAAAAGCAGGTTGAAGTAAGTTAATCCTGACACTGAAACAACATGCATGAAGTGCTCAGGTTGTGTGGCGGGCCATTGTGGAGCTATTTTTGGACAAAGGATTAAAATGATTTGTAAAATGAATTGTAAATACTGTATATGTAAAATACATGCTTTTTTTTTGTGAATCAATGACTTTTTAAGAAATTATTGACACAAATCATCTCAGATTGGGGCATTATAATAATATGCTGTATTAGTTATGTTGGGTAGATATTAGACCGTGTGTGGAGGTTTTTGAAAGTAACCTTGTACCATGCTGTCAAGGTACCGTCAGGCATCACTCATCCACTGACCCCAGGGAACGGGAGGGAATGTAAGGAATTTCGGTAAGGTCTTAGGCATTCTTGCATTCAAAAATGGAGAGCAAGAATGGAACAGAACACACGGTTCTTGAGGCACATTTCTCATAAAATGAACTATTGTTAAATTTGACAGAAAATGTGGTGCTCATTGGGCGAGATGCTGAAAAAACTCAGCATGTGACTCAGTGGCCAAAGACTCCTCTCTGCATGTGTACACAGAACAAAAGAAAGGCCTCTATGTAAAAGGACAGATATGTTTAGATCACGAAACATGTCGGAGATGTGGTCTGGCAAGTGGCACATGCTTTAACTGTGGTGTGGCAGTCATGTTGTGCGTTTTTTTTTTTTTTTTTTTTTTTATATATTGATTGATCATTTTAATTGACCAGCCATTGTCAAGAGACAAAGGAACTCATCAAATAATTTCCTGTAGGCTGGGCCAAAATGAGTTTCTGCTATTCAATAAGAGAATGATCACTAATCAACCGAAGAGTCTCTATAGTCCCATCCTGTTAGAATAAACAGTCATTACCACTATCATGTTTGTGATTTGCTCATTCTTTTCTTTCCCTCCTGAGTGATTCATATGATTGTCAACACCTCTGTTTCAACAACAGATTAAACGAGCAGTAGTCGTCTCTCGTGGATTGCCGGTCATCTCCAGCGGGCGGCTCAATGTCATTAGACAAGCACTGATGAAGCGTTACCTTACCTGATGACATCTCACACTGTTTAGTCAAAGAAGGGTGACAAGTGAACAGAAGTATTATATAATGATGAAAGGGTTTAAAACGACAGAGAGACAATGATCCCACATTAGCATGCAAGTAATTTCCGGTCATTTTTTAATCTGAGCAACATATATGCTCTTTGAAATAAGAGGAAATATGTGAGAAGAATAAGATGGGTCAGGATGGTCGACTAGTTGTACAACATCTGACTAGATGGTTGGTGAGATTCTAAAGGGGATGAATTTAGCTGTCAGCATGCCAAGCTTGTAAACTAAAACTCAAATAAAAACTAAAATTAAACAAAACTAAAAATAGTGAGGAAAAACTGAAATACACACCGTTGAACCCCCCAATTTATTAATGCAATTTCTAAACAGTTGTGTCTGCATTTCTGTACTTAATAGCATGAATTTCTGGTCTTGGGGATATGTACATATCTTGAAATGAAATAATGAAAAAATTGTTCTAATTGTTTTATCTATTTCCAGCATAACAAAGCCTTATCCTCTAAAATGTGGTCTACTGGATTTTTTTAATTTAACTCATTATGTTTCCTCTTTTGTAAGGTTATACCACACTATTCCTTAATTCTCTGATTATACCATCAGAATGAGAGGGCTCTTCATCAACTGTTGTATTAGCTATTAAGTTGATTGGGTCGTATTTAACCATAGAAAAGGGTCCTTGAATCTGTAGTATCAATGGAGTTTGAGACGAGAGAGAACTACTGATTGCAGTAATCAGCAATCTTTCACATGCAAACAGAGAAAACGTTTGCTCATCAGTGATGCCTGGCTTTGAAAATGTAGGGGCGTCCCTTGGTTTGAAGTGCTGCCGTTTGGTGAGATTTGTCGGTAACGGGGAGTGAAAGGAATAATTCAACCAAAAATGAAATTCTGTAATTAACTCACCATCATGACTTTCAAAACCCTGTATGCTGTCATATAGGACACACAAGAAGCAATGGCAATTGATTTCAGAGCTTTGGTGGAGAATATGATGTTGTTGGACAACTTTCATGATACTTCTTTATTTCCTTTTTGGAACTTTACAGACTTGGTTACCATGAACTTCATCATCATAATTTCTACTTTTGTGTTACAAGTAAGGAACAAAATGTGGAAGTGTACATAATGACTTTTTGTTAACTTCTCATTTTTAGATGAACTATTCCATTAACCAATAACATTGAAGTGTGTTTGAAAATGTCTACATTTTCAAACTTTTTTTATGAAGTGAAAAAGGAAAGTGAATAGACTAAGGGTTCTAAAAAACACACGGGGAGGTCACGGATGACACATGCCAAGGCATTGCTGCTGTGGGTGTTGGGGTCTGCGTAATTGATCCCACTGCGCCAGCGTGGCACCACAGGACACATCCCTGCCTAGGCTTGGACAACATCACCATGGAGATGACAGCTGCTCCTCCAAGCAAGCGCTCGGCCTCTGAAAACCATTAGCGCCCACTGCCTGTCTGAGGGAGCCAAGTCAGCACTGGAGACCAAGAACCTCCATTTTGAATTCTTCCCAGAGCGAGAATCATTGACCACCATTTATGACTGGGGCATGTTTCAACACTATGCAGTATTTATGAGCACCAAAAAAAAAAAAAAAACGGAAATAAAAAAATTGTGCGTTTTGTCAAATGACTTAATTGAATGGTTGGTTTCTGTAGCGCTGGTGCCACTCTTCTGTATCTGTCTCTGCCCAAGCTGGCTATTTCACCCAGACAATCCAGGCAGCCATTACAAGGTTTCTTTGTTACTTTGCCAACCTCCCATTTCCAGCTGCCAAAAGAGTCTTTTCCAAGTACCAGCCTGAAATTTGTTAAGAGACATGCTACAATTGAGTGGCTCTTATTTTGCCTTCACCACACAAAAAGTCATATTTATAGAGAACTGAGGTAATCTCTTATTTTTAAACCAAAAAGTGTATTTAAAGTTTATCTTTGTTATTATTATGATTACTATCATTATTATTACTATTATTTTCAATGGAGTTGGTCGCCTCATGTGTCCTGACATGTAGAGTTAACATGACCAGAAAAATATAGTTTTATTTTATTTATTTATTTATTTATTTATTTATTTATTTATCAGTCTCTTTGGTACATTTCTTGAATCAACCTTAAGATTCTCAAACCAGTAAGTGCATTTCCCAGACAATTCGTACAAACAGCACCACACAATGGATTACCTGCAAAAACCTGTAACTTGCTCAGAATCCTTAGTTCATCTCTCAAAAGTAAGTATTTACATCAATGAACACATCAGTTCTATCAGAATGACCAAGTCCTTGTGTAATTGCTCACAAACAAGATAGTCAAAATGCTTAGTCATTGAATGATAGAGGACATGGTTGTTCACCCAACATTCGGCTGTACCTTTCAACCTGCCTCAGCCAAAAGGTCATGACTGAGAACATGATCCACAATAGTGGCCCTTATTTCATCAGAAACATCTCCACAATCTAGGCCTCTTCTACCTCTTCCTCTGTTTTGCTTCCGTACCCTTCCACCACACATCCTTACTCTTCTTCTTATTCCCAGCAGTTTGTTTCCTTATTGTTCTTTCATTGTCAGAATTTGTAACACTGTGTTGAGCTCTGTATATATATGAGTTCTGCCAGAAAGACTCGGGAAGCAAAGAAACGTTTGAATACAATTTATTCAACAGTATGAATGTAAATATCAAAGACATGATAAAGTTCTTTGGCGTAGGCCCCGTCCATAGTACAATCCGGAGGGTAGCAGACGTTTGCAGATCCTGCCTGAAGATGAAGGCAGGGGCAGAGCCTACCCCCGTTGTATGGACAGGGACCGACCTGGTGGTGGTGGGGAGGATGGGGGTGAACGCCGGCGATGGTATCTGCGAATACGATAGTGGGTGGGAACAGAACTTATATACTCGGGTGACGTGTAATGATTGGTTAGAAAATGAGCAATGACGTGCATTAGAGTCTTCCGGGTAGAACTTCCGCTAAACGCTCCCATTTCCAAATTAAATTTCATGAGATGCACCCATTTTAGAGAACTGGTTTATCATTGCTTGATCTAATGCATTTCATTAGTGAAATTCAAAATTTACCTCCACAATTCATCGATTTAGGATACATTTGTAAAAAAAAAAGTCTAATAGAAATGTATAGAAAATATACTTGATGCATTATGAAAACTAGTTCAACCATTTTGCATTTAATGACATTTGCGATGAGCTAATGCCTAGATGTTTTGAGGGGTAAGACTATTCAATGGGGAACCATATAATATATTTTGACCAACATGAAATAAGCAATTGATAAAAAAAAAAAAGACAATTGTACATAATTAATTGCATGAATGTACCAAAGCATTTGCTAATTGTTCAAAACAATGAGAAAATACTTTTACACACATCAAGTGACTAGATGATGTGGAGGTTAAACAAGTAGTTTTGAGAATTTCAGTTGTGATCTGAGAAATGCACCTACTGAGAAAAACCGTAAAATGTATTTAGAAAAATAAAAATACACAAATTGTTTACACATTGTGTCATGTTAACAACTGCTGTCATATTGTAATAGTAGAGCTTTGAAACTTAGGCTATATGGTGGGAATGGCTCAGATACTGTATGTTGTTGAGAAAAGTTTAGAGTAAACTTGTCCAACAAATACTCTTAACTTAGAGTATTTGTTGGACATTGTTGAGGTGTCTTCTGAAACCAAAAAGCAGAGACCATGTGGCATTAATGTTTTTTTTTTCTCAGGAGAAATATCTGAAAAACAGAAAACTTGTTTCCATTTAATAATATGATTAAAACACAATATGTTATTATATAGTAATATAATAATATCTGATGTTTTTATGAAGTGAAATATTATATTATCCATAAAATATTGCTATTAAGACCATTTGAAAAACAAACAATGAGATATGTGTGATGATATTATCTTTTCTATAGGTTCACACAGTGGGTAGAACATACGAACATTAAAAATATATATATATTTGCAAAATACTTTTTTGGGGGGTACCAAAGCGCTATTATCAACTGGTTTCCACCAGTTTTTGCAACATAGTAATTGAACAACCTTGTTTGGTAATGATGTTGGTAAAACCAGCCAATTTTTTTTACAGAGTCTGTATATAATTATTAATGAAACTATGTATTACACAATCCCTCAGCTATTTTACGTGATTAATTTCTTCATATGGAGCTGTGATACTGCAATTCCATAGATGTTTATTGGGAAAATGCAACATGAAAAGCATGATTAAGATAAATTCAGATATAGCTTTGAACGTCTGCATGAATTACCCTCAAGGGGCAAAGCTGCACATTCTGCCAGAGGGAGTTTAGCATGCTCAAACCCTTCACACTACCCCAACATTATTACTTCTGATAGATACCGCTGGGTTCAGCAAATATTTATCACTTTCCAATCATTTAAACTTTCTGTCTGAATAATATTTAGCAGTTTTGTGTGTTCTGACTTTAACCTTTCTAAAACTTGAATAGTATGAAGAGTTTTGCAAATTCAGAGATGGTAAATGTCATTTAAGATCCAGGTGCAGCTCAGAGCTTGTTTACCACATGGACACCCAAGTGGAATCCTCAGTAGATGCTGTAAATAAAGGTAGCACTACTTCTAAAAAGGGCTGGGTAAAAACATATTGAAATAATTTTCATGTGACATTCAGACATGTGATTTCCAAAAATCACATATTTGGAAATATGTGGTAAATAGTTTGGTCACACTTTAGTTTAGGGTCCAGAGTTTTATAAGGGTTGGAGGTAAACTCTGCAGGACAGTGGTCCCCCAGCACAGAGTTTTCCCATCCCTGCTCTAAAGACTTGCTAAGCATAGTTACTAGTTAGACTTTGTTAACTTCTGTGGTCATTCACTTGTAAGCCAAATGCTAAAACAATGGGTTTCTAAAACAGGAGTTATAGCGGTTTGATTTTACGTCTGTCTTAATTGCTACAGTGTATTAGCAATAGCATGCTCTTGTCTTTAGCCTCCACACTCTTGGGTCATTTTATCACTTTCCCGAGTTCATTTTCATCTTGATTATTTCATCCCTGTTTTTCCGTATTCAGAATGTTTCATCCAGCACCTGCTAAATCCATGAATATCTGCTCCCCATGCAAGTGTCAAGAGTTCATTATTATAAATTAAGCAGCAGCCCATGTTGGCAGCATTTGGTGCATTTTTTCAGCCTGGCAGTAGACCATTTAGCAGATGGCGCTGAGATTTCCGAGCATTTGCTATGGCAGGTGCAGAGGAAAGCAACAGTTTTCAAATATTAGCTTGATTACAACAGAATTGTAATATCTTTGACTTAAAATTAATTGAACTTGCACCCAGAGGCCTATAGCCACTTGTCTAAAATGTTTAAGATTCACCTCCCTCTTTTTTGGAAATAACTTTGTAGAAACACCAGCTGGTTACCTGGTTTCAGTTTAACTGGTTCTCTGGTATAAGTGTCTCTGTTGGGCACTTGTTATCTGATTAGACTGGACTAGAGACCAGCCAGATGACCAGTAAACTGTCTAAACACTAGCTTGGTCAGGCTGAGAAATCAGGAAAACCACCTGGAATGATTTTTCTTTTTTTCTTTTTTTTTTTCATTCTTTCTTTCTTTTCAATCAGCATCGAAAAATAATTATATTTTAAAGAGATACTCGACTCAAAATGAAAATTCTCTCATCATTTACTCAATCTCATGCCGTCCAAAGTGTATATGACTTTCTTTCTTCTGTGAAAACACACAAAGATTTAAAAAAAAAAAAAAAAATCATTGTGAGTCTATATAATCCAAGTGGATAAAACTTTCAAAGCTGATGCTTCAAAAACCACACAGTGAACGATACAACCCTAGTTGATGAATAAATGTCTTGTAGCGAAACAATAGGTGTCTGTAAGAAAAATAAAAAATAAAAAATTTTAAACTATAAAGCATAATTTCCGGGCAACTGTCATACGCAGGTTCAAGGGAGTGTCGTGAAGCGCTATATCAGCACATTGTGAAGCATGATGTAAATGAAGCTCATTTCACAACATGCTTACATTACACTTCACTGTGTTTACATCAAGCATGAGCTTATTAACATGCATATGTTGTCCAATGCTATGGTTTATTACACTTATCGTTTTGCTTCAGAAGACATTGGTTCATACACTGGGGTCATATGGATTACCATCATGCTTGTTTTGTGTGGTTATGAAGCATCAACTTTGTGGGTTCCATCCACTTACATTATATGGACTCACAGGGATGGACTATTTTTTTTCCCCTAAAAATCTCTGTTTGTGTTCCGCAGAATAAAGAAAGTCATATACAACTGAGACAGGATGAAGATGAGTAAATAACATTTTTATTTTTTGTGTGGAGTATCTGAAAAGCACAAAAAAATGTGCCTGCATAAAACAATTTGGTAACACTTTATTTTACAGTGCCGTAGTTACACGTTACTACATGTACTTATTATAGTAATAACAGTAAATTATGCATAATTACAAGTAACTAACTCTAAACCAAACCCTAACCCTAACTGTAACTAGTAAGTACATGTAGTTAATTTATAGTAATCAGTACTTATTTGAGTAATTACAATGTAACTACGGCACTGTAAAATAAAGTGTAACCAACAATTTTAAGAACAAACAGAAGCCTCTGCCAAATGGTAGCATGACAGTGCATTAATCCTGCTATGGCTAGCACCTACTTTTGCAGTTCTCAAAACTATTGGATTTGTCTGGATTTGCCACTTTTCATAGCATCCCTACATTCCTGGAATTGCATTACTAATCTTGACTTCCTGTGTGTTTCGGGTTGATCTAGGTGTCCTAACAGTGGGAGGGGTTCCTGGAGTGCTACGAGACGAGGCCTCTTGCAGCTTCGCCCACCTGCTGTAGATACTTGCTATGTCTCATCGGCTTAACACCTGCCTCAGCCTACCTGTCTGCGTCTCTGCTATGTAAATGGGCAGCACCCCTTTGTGCCACGGAGAACATACTGTACGTTCACAAAGCGCCTCACAGATGGTGGTACATTAGGAGCCTTGAGGACTTTAAGAGCGCAGCTTAGGACAATGAGGCGCCAACTCTGTCTGAGACTGAACCAGACGCAGGCTTTATGGGACTCCACCAGCGGTTCCGACCCAATCCGAGACTGTGAACCTGACTGCTCTGTGAAACGGCTTTCTGCTGGAGTACATTTTTGGCGCTCATTTTTTACAGACCAAAGAGGAAAAATAATACACAAACAAAAAACAAAAAACATTGACTATGTGAGCGCGGACTGAGGGAAAGACTTGAAAGGAACAGTTTTGGCAAAGAAAATATATATAAACCTAAATGTAGAGAGAGAGATAGATATAGATATAGAAAGACTTGCAGTGGAGAAGCAGTGGTCTACAAATGGAAACACTGACATGGAACATTGAAACGACTGGGTCGACCATTCCCATTTGTCACAATCTGAGGAGAACCTTTAATACTTTACAGACATTTCCTTGAACTGAACCAAGCACTGTATTCCAAGGACAACAAGGATATAGATACTGTACACATAAACACATCAACAAATTTAATTAGCATTTTTCAGTAGCAACATTTTGGACGGTTTGCATTAAGCATAGAAAGTTAAATGGAAGAGTACCCCATTGCTTATCGTCAGAAAATATTAAAAAAAGAACATAAAAATTGTCATTTCTGATTACCAGGAGTGAGATATGTCATTCTATGTATTTTGAAAGGCCTACGAGTTATATATTTAACAGTTTTATATGTTGTACCTTTGTAGAGAATCTTATTTAACATGAATAACGTTGTGGAAATAACAGATGTAGAATGTGGATAATGCTCTGCTCCATAACGCAGGCCAATCTTATTAAGTTCAAACTCAAGTAGCAATTTTCCTTTTACAGGCTCAACAACAGGACTACAAGAACTTAAAGTAAACGGAAGAAAATGGACAAAACACAAAGGAAAGAAACGATTAAATGCAGAAAAGGAAACACTGAAACTACTTTTAGCTTTTGTATCGTAAAGGTTCAGAGAAAAGCTCTTGTATTTGGCTTTTCTGAGATTGATTTTTGTGCTTGTGTTTGTTTGCACAGTGCTCACCTCCAAGTCTTGACACCTCCAGAGACAGTTCAGAAAGTCTTAGATTCATTTACATTAAATAATTTTTTATTATGAACTATTTTAAGAATAAATTAAATAAGTGAAAATATCAAGTTGCTAAAACAAAATTTTAATATCATGATGTTTTTGGTTGTCTCTTTCTCTTTTTGAAATGAACTATACCAGGTTTGACAGATATATGTACACTTGGATGCACATTTGATGAATTGATTTATATTTGGGAGGAAATGAGACTGAGGGGTGAATTCACAAAAAAAAAAAAAAAAAAAAAAAAAAAAAAAACGCATAATCTTTATTTAAGCACATTATTTTACTTTATTTATTTTTTATTCACCAAGCACCTGCAATCCAGTTTAACCAGAAGCTAAATGCAATGTGATATTAGTAATTTCATACTCATTCTTTTCAGCACAAACACACTTTATTCTATGCAAATTAGTCTTCTTTTAGATTCCACCTCATTCAGAAAAGACAGCATTATTTTTAAACCATAAATAGCATGAAGTTACAGTATAATTTTTATTTTATTTATTTATTTATTTTAAATGTCTATTTAAATTTCTGTTGATCATGGAAGCAGTCATTTATGGAGAAGAGTGTTATAACCAAGCATATATCAAGAAACGTTGTGTAGACGAGCACACTTTATGCATTTAATAGAGACCTGAATAAGTGCCTGGATTGCAGTGGTGGAGTGATTCTGTAGAGGCCAAGAATTGTATACTAGATTGAGGAAGTCATCTGCATCTTCCACAACCTAGAACTGGCCTGCAAGATGGGGAATTGGCATGCAAACTGAATTCAGCACACATTTTTTGAGGCGTTGCAGCGTTACATGTTTTGCATAATTCCCTTGCTAAAACAACGCAGAAAGAGTGTGCAAATAAGTAACATTATTAGAAGGCACAATTCATTCCCCCTTGAATGTTTCATTAACTCAGTAATACTTTAATTCGATTTTATATTGATTTTATATTTAGCTTGTAAAGGGGAAAAAAACTTTGTTTACCCCTGAAAGTGACACATAATTTACAGTGCATATGTTGCTCTGTACAGCAATAACAAAAAGTACCATGGTATTACAATGTTTCTTGGATTTATACCATGGCAGCTATGTAAGACTAAGAGTATCACTTAATAAATATCAATAACTATTAATCAATTATCAATAAAATATGAATTAAAAATATATAAATTAATTAAACTAATTAAATTAAATGACATTTAAATGCATTTTAAACAAGTAATCATATTTATATTTTCAAAATGAATTGTAATGAATTGTAAGTAGTTATTTACAACTGCTTTTTTTAATTTACATTTAAAGTTCATAACAATTGATTTATTATTTTATAGTTACATTTTCAACTACATTGACAAATATGATTTAAATTTCTATTAATCTTTAAGTCAAGTCAACTTTTATCTTACAGCATTTATTAATCTAGGTTAATATTTGATGTTGGCTTTTTTTAAGTTTTAAAGTATAATATAAATATACCATTGTTCATTGTGAATTCTTTTTCAGCTAATGTTAATTTCTGAAACTTGAAACATTAAAAAATATATTAGGATGTATAGAAATTAACTTAAAGTAATAAATGCTGTAAAGGTATTGTTCATTGTTAGTTCACGAGACCTAATGCATTAACTAATGTTAATCAGTTGAACCTTATTGTAAAGTGTTACCATTTTCCTAATTAATAAGTTGATCAATGATTCTTTCATGTTATTTATTTCAGTGGCACTCCTATTCCCTAATAGGTAGCACATGTAAATACTGTAATATCAAAATATTATGGTATTACCATATACCATGACTTTAGTACTGTATGTCATGGTACCACCACAGTACTGTAGGAGAGATTTCAAAATGAATGGACATGCCATTATATCTGAGACAGCCATAAACATGCTCTTACCATTCTAGCACTTCTGCTGGCTAATACAACAGAGACATCCTGTTAAAGATCTCAGATACAAGCGGATTTGTTCCTCCTGCTGGCAGTGATGATCGACCCGATAACTTTTCTTTTAATAATCTGGTGATTTTCATGTCAACAATGAAAAATCATAAGATAATTTTGGGATATCAATCTTCAGAGTGTATGGATGATTTGACTGATGCTATTTACAACATTATATTTGCTAAGTCATTCCTATTATGCAATATAATTATCCCCATCATATGTGTCTTCCAAATAACAGTTAAATCCAAATAGCAGTTAATGTCAGGGTGTCCAAAGAAGACGTGTGACGCAGACAGAAAGAAGGAGATTTTAATGAACACATAGAGATTCAAAGTACACAACTACCATTAACAACTATGAATAAATATAGTCTCAGGTTACACATGTAACCATGGTTCCCTGAGAGGGGAACGAGATGCTGCATCCCAACTGACACTTTGGGGAATGCCTTCAGCATGACTAGTCCAATCTTGATTGGTGCTGCATAACCTTGGGACAAGTGTGTAATGCGGAAGTTATAAAGGTAAGCTGGCAACCTATAAGGGTTTTAATAGGCGGAATCAAGCTGCTCCCAAGGCATACAGTTAGTATGGCAAGGGGGCACCTTATAAATGTGTGCAGGGCCGACCAACCTGCTGTATCACAAACATCTTGGAGGAAGACTCCTGACAACAAGGCTTTTGAAGTTGCCATAAAATTCTGGTGGAATAAGCTCTCACTAGCAGAGGTGAAGGCATACCATGCACCTTGAAAAAAATTAGGATAGCTACCACCATTGAGCAGTCCACAGTCATACATCTCAAGAGCCTTAAAATGGCAAGTAAATGTAGCTTCTCCTGGTCCGCCAACACACGAGGAGGATGAAAGAAGCCACAAAGGACACAAATCCAGATGGCATCACCCCAAGATCCCTCGCTCAAAGGTGCATGGAAGGCAGTTATTGCCTCCATGTAAACCTTAAGTGTGGATGGGGAAGGACTCGAAAGGAGAGAAAGTGGTCTTGAAGGATCTCCAGCACTGAAACCAGTGGACAGTTAAATGAGTCCAACTGATGTTCTCTGTACTAAAAAGTGAAGACTCTCCACTTTAAGGTATATAGTTTCCTTGTGGAGGGAGCTCTAGAGATGAAGATGGTCTCGACAGCCTCGGTTGAGAGACCAGTATTCTGGAGCTGATCCACTCAGGGGCCAGCTCACCCACATTTTCCATCTCTCTCTGAACGGCGATGGTAGATTGTTCCCCTGGCCTGTGATAGATGGTCCCTTCTGACTGGAAGCTCCCATGGGAGACCATCTAGGAGGGCTATCAGGTCCAAGAACCATACTCGGGCTGGACAGAATGGGGCTACCAAAAGACGACGAACCTCGTCCTGGTGAACTCCTCTAGAACTCCCGGGAGCAGAGCGATTGGGGGAAATGCGTACAGATGAAGCCTCGGCCCCATTTGTACCATAGCATCCAGACCCAGTGGAGCTGGATGCGTGAGGGAGAACCAGAGTGGACAATGAGTTGAATCTCCTCAGAGAATGGTTCAAGTGGTTCAGATCTATAATGGCACACAACCCCCCCATCCTTTTTTGAAACTATGAAGTACCGGCTGTAGAACCTGGAATGTCTCTCTGAAGGAGGAATACATTCTATGGCCTAGTTTTTCCAAAAAAGACTGAACTTCCTGTTCCCTCACCCGAGCCTGATCGGGGCCCACTACCCACTAAGACACATTTGGAAGGAGACTCTACGCCTCTATGTAGTCTACTAGGGGGACCAGCCTCTCGAAGGCTGACCTCGGGTATACTCTGAATAATGAGCTCGGTAGCAGATGAGCTCCTGAAGCAGATGGCCAGCAGGGAACAACCGAACTGATTTTTCTACAAAAACAAAGCAAACTCTCCAGAGCTGCAATGAACTTGGGCGGACACTGAGATATTCCTTCATTGGAAACTGATGCACCCTGAAGCACCAAAGGTGGTGGGAATAACAATTTGATTTCCTGAGGGCTCTGTGGAGGAGCAAACTTGTGGCTTAGAGCATCAGGACCACTTTCCCAAAGCCTTCCTCGAGAGAATAACATTCCTCAGATATGTTTTCTCTTTCTAGGCCTCTGGTGTATTGCAAAGTGTCAACTCAGTGCCATGAAGTGGGTGACTAGCAGGGAACAACCAAATTGGCTCCTCTAGTAACCTCCTCAGAGGATGCAAGCATTCCCAGTGCCACAACATCCCCAGGCGTACACTAAGACCTGAGCTCGCTGGAAACCAGTGCGCCCAGAAGCACCAAAAAAATACTTCTCCAATACCCCCTAGGAAGGAGTGAGCCTCTCAGTTCCACCACATTGTTGGGTAGAGACTGGACCACACTTACTGGAAACCACTGCACCCTGAAGCACCAGAGGTGGCGGCGTTGGCAGAATGTTTCCCTTTCATATACACATCTAGACTTATCAAAGACAGAAATTAAATGCAGCCAAAGAACAAACAGACAAGTGAACATGGTCTGGATGAAAGGCTGAATATATTACATTAATATAGACATCTAACTTCTCAAAGCTGGATGACTATTACACTATTTAATTCCTCAGAATCAAATGCAGCCAAAGATCAACCAAACAGGTAAACACTGTCTGAAAGAAAGGCTGAATATATTAATACAGGCATCTAACTTCTAAAAGTAAAATGAGTATTTATCATTTAATTCCTCAAAATTAAATGCAGCTAAAGACCAACCAAATAAGTAAACACGGTCTGGATGATAGGCTGAATATTATATTAGAATAGTTTCAATATACAAATAAAGAATCATTTGTTGCAAACACACATAGATCCTTTGCACACAATCGGAGGAACGAGAAAGAAAGGGAAGTTCCCTCTGTTATTATATAAAAATATATATATTGCCTTGGCAAACATGAGATCTGAGCCACTCAACTCTGTATTGCATAAGACTTTCTTCCCTCAAGAAGAAAGCCAACAGGAGCAGAGCTAAAATTTCCGATAGTGCATTCTGTACACGTCGGGAATTTATGAATGAACACAGCCAGCCCCCTCAAGAGCAGACTGTGTGTGCTCCACTCCTAAGTAACCACACACAGATCGCGTGTACCACCTCCCATAATGTAGCGTCGGGCACACAGACACACAGATCTAAGCAGCTTATTCATTCTTAATGGGATAGACAACATAAAATAAGACTGACAGTTTTCACACAGAGCGCTTGCTGAAGACAGAAAGCTGATGTTGTTGTGTTGCCATCTTCCCTTTGTAGGTTCCACATTAAACTGGCACACATCACAAGGTGATGCAGCATCAATCACAATTGGACTAGTAGCACACGTGCTTCAGAAGCAGTCACACTGAAGGCATTCCCCAAAGTGTCAGCCGGGATGCATTGTGAGTTCCTTTGAAATGGAACTGAGAAAACTGAGGGCTTATATACACTGAGATGACAATCAACAGAACAAGGAACAGGTGCGTAATTAATTAGAAACTATGGTAACAAACAATGAATTAAAACTCAGGCAGACAGAAACCATGACAAAGAGAGCAAAACTAAACAGAACATGACAATGAAACTAAACACGACATGATCATGACAGTGAACATGGTTGCATGCAAGTGATATTTTATTAGGAAATCTTTTTTGAAATTTCTTCATTTTCTCATCCAAGCTACAAATGTTTTCCTGGAAACATAGTTTTATTGGCAATTATTTATATAGGTTTTTATATAGGTTTTTCCTGTGTGCTCTGGTTCATTTCACTTTCATGTTAGTCTTTTGCAAAATCCCTTTAAGTAACAAAAAACAGGTCTTTAATTATATAATTCTCCAGGAGAAGCAGCACAAAGATCAGTATAGAGCTTTTGCACATGAAATTGAGGTTACACCATCGGAGTCACATGGATTACTTTTATGATGTCTTTATTACCTTTCTGGGGCTTGAAAGTGGTAGTTGTGTAGCTGTTAATGGAGGGACAGAAAGCTCTCAGATTTCATTAAAAAATATCTTAATTTGTTTTCCGAAGATGAACGAAAGTCTTACAGGTTTGGAACCACATGAGGGCAATAATTAATGACAGAATTTTCATTTTTGGGTGAACTAACACTTTAATGAATTTAATGGCATGAATACTGAAGCTTCTGTGCTTGTCTGGAATATGATTTTTAAACTTTTTAAGGATGATTAATCAAGCATGTAAACTTGCATTTGAAAACAAAACAGTAGCTTCAAAATTTATGATTCTTTTATGATTGTGTGAAACTTATGTTGAACAAAATGTTCACTTAAAGTAATACCCTGACCCTCACTGTTGTCCCTCTGATGTCCTACTCTGATACCCCCTCTGATACCCCTTCACAATCCAATTCACTTCATACATGCCCCTTGCACTCTCCTGCTCCTTGCCAAACTGGATATTAATAAAATTATGTTGACTGTGGAGTTGTGGAGATGCAAATGAGATCTTGGAGGAATGCAGGGGCTGCTTTGTATTAGTCTGATAATCTACAGTAGATAACTAGATAATTTAATTATAAGCTGACTGAATTCTGGTCATCTTACTCTATAGCTTTGAGGATACTAGACATCAAACCACTGAATTTATTTACATCAGAAAAAAAAATCAATAAAGCATTTCCTAAGAGTAATGCTACATTTAAGAATAAAGACATCACCACCAAAAGGCAACATGCTCCACGGGGAGGCAAAGTAGGTCATATGTTAATTATGTTGTGTGTATGTGTTCTGCACACTTCTAATGGTGTTTTTAGTATATGCTGTGAGATTAGATAGATTAAACAACATTGTTTTTTTTTCATTGATTTCGCTAAATGACAAAGACAAAGTCTATCCCATTAAGAGATATATATAGTGCCCCCCCCCCCCCCCCCCCCCCACACACACACACACACAGGTTTGTTTTTGTGAATTGTGGGGACATTCCATAGGCGTAATGGTATACTGTACAAAACGTATTTTCTATCGCCCTACACCTAAACCTACCCATCACAGGAAACTGTGCACATTTTTACTTTCTCAAAAAAACTCATTCTGTATGATTTATAAGCCTTTTGGAAAAATTGGGACATGGGGTAATGTTCTCATAAGTCACCCTCTCCTTGTAATACCTATGTCATACCCATGTCATTTATGAAATTTACAAATTTATGTCATGATATGTCAGAAAAAAATGCACACACCACACACACACACACACAAATAGGTGGAATTTTTGATGTGAATTTTTTTTTTGATCTCTCTTTTTTTAATCAAATCAAAGTTTGTAATGTTGAATAATCTCAGCTGGTTGGCCTACAAGTCTTTAAAAAGCCATTTTTTGAAATCCCTATGTAGAAAATAGGGGGCAGGGAACCCCTTTATCCAGAACAAATGAAACAACAGGACTGTCACTGTTGCATTCTTTTCAGTGGTGATGCTGCGGAACAACTAAATCTACAGTGCAGAACAAAAAATATATACCTATACATATATTCCAGCTGTGGTGTGAGTTTATAAGTAGACATTGCATAGACAATAAATTTAATTTCACATGCATGCATACATACATATATATTTATTCTTTAAACGCTTTATACAATACAGATTGTTTTAAAGCAGCTTCACAGTAATAAACAGGAAAATAATATTGTTAATGTTGCAAAATTGCCCAGTTATGAAACAAATTCAACTGCAGCTGTAAAGCAGCTCTACAAAAGACAATGGTGTCATTATTCAACTCAATTTAGTTCACTGTTGATTCAGTTTAGTTCAATAACAGTGTCAGTGTTGCAAAGTTCGTCAGTTATGAAATAAACTCAATTAATATATTTTAAACTAAATATAAACTATCAATTAAACAGTATAAAAACAGTGCAAAGTACAGGAATTATGAAATAAGTTCACTTTAGCTATTTATCTCTACAGATGGAAATAGAGTCATTTTTCAGTTGAAGTCAGTTCAATGATGATTCAGTTAAGTTCAAGAAGTGCAGATGTTGCAAAGCTCATCAGTTGTAAAAGGAATTTGATTCAGCTATAAAAAGCAGCTTTACAGAAGGCAACACATCATTGTATCGTGCTGTTGTCCTTGTTGGTTGCATGCAGCAACAAAAAGCATAGTAGTCTGATTCACTCATACTTATGAGTCAATTACTTTAACAAAAATATCCAAAATTTGTAAAAAGTCTCAAACTCACAAGATATCAATTTGACTCACTAATTTGGAGCAAACAGCATCAGAACAACTTTGAAAAAGGGATTTCAGTCAACTGTGATGTCATAGCATGCTGATTAATTAACTTCCTATGAATTAGGTCTAAATTATATTTCTAGTTAACCTTTCTGGACCATGTTTTCATGTATACCTTGGTCACTGTGAAAGTAAAATCCTGTAGGAAACTGTACTGAGTAATAGACATCTCTTGGCCAGTCGCCTTTTAACAGCACAAGTAAATCTCTCCTGTGACAGACCAGCCACTCCCACAACCAAATATTATTTACTTTGATTGATAACATTATCTGCTGAGTAAAATTATATATTGTGAGTCTCTGTTTACAATATAAATCTAATTAAGCACTCCTACTGCGCTGCACAAGAGCGATCAATACGTAATATGGCTGTCACAGCTGCTTCCTATAGTGCACGCCTTCCATCACTAATATTTCCATCATTTCCATCACCAATAAAACTGTCTAGCTCCCATCCCATCATTAACTGAAAAGAAATAATGCACCTGATATTGCAAAGTGTGTTTTTCTTATCACTGCCAACTTTCAATGTATAATATAGTTTTTGGTCATTCAAAATTAGAATTTTTACAACACTAGTCATTATTGCTCATTGTTTATATAGTTTATATAGTTGCTCATTGTTTATATTATATATTATACCACAGATTGTGTGATATAGACTCAAGCCACATGTGGAGACAAAAGAAATCAAATTCTGAAAAAGTCAACCCCACCTAACATTATTTCTAGCAAAATATTATATCAGCAACAGTACAGTTAAACAAAGTTAACATGATCATTAACAATCATCATCATTAACAATGAACAACAGCATTTATTAATCTTAAGTAATTTAACTTTTTTCAAGATTTAAGCTAAATTAATCCACATAAAACAAAATTGTTTGTCTTTGGAATCATTAGTGTGACGAGCAGGGCGGGGGAGAGCCATGAGGGAAAGGAGCGAGGCCGGTGACGCAAGTGATAATGAGCGTCAGCTGCACGTTGCACCAGTCTCGAGTCTCTCATGGAGGAGCTCCGGAAGCATAAAAGGGGAGCGACGACAGTGAAGGACGAGAGAGGACCAGGCCTGGACTTTACTTTATGTTTTATTATGTTTGTGTTGCCGGCAGACGTCCGTGAGGGTCTGCCGGCATTACTTTCGTTTTGTTCTTTGTTTATTTTATATTAAAGTTATGGTTTGAACGTACGCCGGTTCTCGCCTCCTTCTTCCTGTACATACGAGCTGTGTTACATTGGTGCTGAAACCTGGGAGGAAGGGGGGACATGCTGTCAGAGAGCCCTCATTGTTGAGGGGGATCTAGGTGCTGAGGAGGTCGGGCAGCGCGGGAATGTGAAGACCGCGAGTGGCTGCCCGAGGTGGTGGTGCTGGAGTATACATCGGTTGGGACGGAGAGCTTGCTGCCGTGCTCCTGGGACGAGGTGGGGTGACTGCCATCCAAGAGGGAGCGGAGGAGTCGCCACCGTTCGCCATGGGCTGGAGCCTGCTGCCGTCCGCCATGAAGGGGAGAAGCAGGGAATGGGGGACTCTCTGCCGGCTGCCCTCAGCCGGAGGAGCCATTGCCGGCCGCCAGGGGGCGGAGGATGATCGAGCCGACCATCGAGCGTCCAGTACCATCGCATGGCACCATGAGGAAGAGCCTCTCGGCTGGCTGAGGACCGAGCGGCAGTGTGTCTGGGAACCGGACCAAGAATTTTTTTCTTTTTCTTTTTCCTCTCTTCCCTCTCTCGTCTGTCGCTCCCTGTGCTTCCGTCTCCTTTTCTCTCGTCTTGTCTGTCCTTACCCCCATGTGCTGCGGCCGCCGAGACTGGCCCCCGGGGAGAGTAGAGCGCAGTCTCGGGAGTACCCCCCGGCCTGCGAGGGGCGATGGGGGTATGTGACGAGAGCCATGAGGGAACGGCACGAGGCCGGTGATGCGAGTGATAATGAGTGTCAGCTGCACGTTGCACCGGTCTCGAGTCTCTTACGGAGGAGCTCCGGAAGCATAAAAGGGGAGTGACGACAGTGAAAGACCGAGAGAGGACCAGGCCTGGACTTTACTTTATGTTTTATTATGTTCATGTGGCCGACAGACGTCCGTGAGGGTCTGCCAGCATTACTTTTGTTTTGTTCTTTGTTTATTTTATATTAAAGTTATGGTTTGAATGTACGCCGGTTCCCGCCTCCTTCTTCCCGTACATACGAACTGTGTTACAATTAGCATGGACAACTGCAGGGTTTCATCTAAAAAAAAAATAAAAAAAAAAAACATTAAAAATGCTATATATGGCAGCCTACGCTCATGTTAAAAATTCTAATGTGAAGGAGGTTTTAATTTTCTTGAGTATGTCTAACATTCATGTAAATATTATGCACTTCTATGAGACTGTTCAGAACAAACGGTCAGTGAGATCAACGACCAATGATAAGACTCATAGTTAGAACAACCCATTTTATTTCCACAATGTGTCAGATTTCCAAAAAGGATATTTCAGCAACAAAAACAAAATCTGTTACAGATTGGAGTCAGAATTAGAATTTGTATTGGATTGTGAAGGACTACTCTCATCCTGAAGCACAGTTGGCAATCACTTATGAGGGGGCTTTTAGTCTGGAGCATGGTCAACAGCATCTTGATATTATCCTTGATGTTATCTTTTTTAAATCTACCTTCATTTGCTGCCATTGCAGCTAATTATTGCATTGACATACCAGCATGCACAACTCGCTTTAAATTTCTGCAAGATTTTAGATAATAAGCATTGCCTACAAATTAGCATAACACAATAGCTAAATGGCTAATTGGTTATTGGTTAACATTAAGCGATAGCCTGTGTAGCCTATGGGTGACGTCAGCTTAAAAGGAAAGTAATTCAGATTGATGTTATTACATTTCAGTAAAAGTTTGACAATAAACATTTTTTAAACTTGGAACACCATGCATTGTTGTATTGTGCACAATCAAGTCAGTACAAACATGTACTAAATGAGTAAACAGGGTAAATTTTGATTTCATGATGACTTGAACATAAAAATCTTTCAAAACAGCAGAAACTTTATTGTATCTGTATTAAATGACCCAGTAAATGCTAGGACATTTTGGAAATGGCTTCCAGGCCTCCAGGAGACCTTATCTAGGGCTCCGAGTAAATGAATTCTCCTCTGATTGTGGTTTCACATCTGCTCATGGCTGTGTTCGGCTCTGGCAAGTAGGGACGGGCTGCCTACATGTAGCCAGGACAGCAGGGACAAAGTGGTGTAGATGGCTTTGGCATGTATCTGCCTGGAGCTTTTATTCACTGCAGAACATACTGGCAACAAAATGTGTAGAAGACAATAGTGGCTCCATACAGAACTACCATACTGAAAATTAGCTAAGCTGAGCTGAAATCGAAAACATGCTTAACAAAAGAGTAAATTGGTACTTTACTACTTTATATTGCTTTATAAATATGAATTATTAGTAATAGCTGTAATGAGATATACAATGATTATTATTAGAAAAACAAAACAACATCAAATGATGCATGTCAAAGACAAAGCATCTATATACAAGACTTATCTGAGAAAAGATTATATCAAATTATATATAGTATCAGAGTCTGTGATGAAAAATCCATCAACATTCACTCACTTTGATTTAATTCTAAATTCTTGTCATTTTCTTTCTTCCATGAAACACAAAAGGAGAAATTCTGAATGTTTGCTCTTTTCCATTAAATTACAGTGAACTGAGATGCTTCAAAAAGCACCATTAAAGGGTTAGTTCACCCAAAAATGAAAATAATGTCATTTATTACTCACCCTCATGTCGTTCTACACCCATATTACCTTCATTCATCTTCGGAACACAAATTAAGATATTTTGATTAAATCCGATGGCTCAGTGAGGCCTGCATAGCCAGTAATGACATTTCCTCTCTCAAGATCCGGAAAGCTACTAAAAACATATTTAAAACAATTCATGTGAGTACAGTGGTTCTATGTTAATATTATAAAGCGATGAGAATATTTTTTGTGCGCCAAAAAAACAAAATAACGACTTTTCAACAATATAGTGATAGGCGATTTCAAAACACTGCTTCGGAGCTTTATGAATCGAATCAGTGATTCGGATCTCCTATTAAATGGCTAAACTGCTGAAATCACGTGACTTTGGTGCTCAGAGTCACTGATTCGTAAAGCTCCGAAGCAGTGTTTTGAAATCGCCTATCACTATATTGTTGAAAAGTCATTATTTTGGGGTTTTTTGGCGCACAAAAAGTATTCTTGTCGCTTTAGAATATTAACATAGAACCACTGAACTCAAATTAACTGTTTTAAATATGTTTTTTAGTACCTTTTAGTATGGATCTTGAGAGTTACAATGGCACTGCTGTCTATAGAGGCCTCACTGAGCCATCGGATTAAATCAAAATATCTTAATTTGTGTTCCGAAGATGAATGAAGGTCTTACAGGTGTAGAACAACATGAGGTTGAGTAATAAATTACATTATTTTCATTTTTGGGTGAACTAACCCTTTAAAGTATCTGTTAGAAACTAGTCTTTGTGATTGTGATCTCATTTATATATATAATATATATATATATATATATATATATATATATTATATATATATATATATATATATATATATATATTATATATATATATATATATATATATATATAAAGTAACTATAAAATCATGAACAAATCATGAAGTAAGGGAACTTTGTGATTTATATATATATATATATATATATATAAAGTAACTATAAAATCATGAACAAATCATGAAGTAAGGGAACTTTGTGATTTATATATATATATATATATATATATATATATATATATATATATATATATATATATATATATATATATATATAAAGTAACTATAAAATCATGAAATCATGAAGTAAGGGAACTTTGTGATTTTGATTGATTTTATTTTTATTGGATTTCAGACTACTTCCATGAAAAAGATCAGTCGTTTACTGAAAAGTTATGTCCCATGGAAGACAGAAAATGATGCAGGTTTGAAACAACACAAGGGCGAGTTAATGATGTCAGAATTTTCTTTTTTTCTTCTTGGGTAAACTAATCCCTTAAACTAATAGACCAAAAGAAATTGCTAGTAAATTTCACAAACAGTTACAAATAAATAGCAACACATTAAATTAAACATGACAGTTTGAAGTAGAAAAACTGACATAGTATTTTCTTGTATATTCCAATAATCTTTATTTCATTTACAACCTCAAAAAAAAAAAAAAAAAAAAAAAAAAAAAAAAAAAGTGCAGAAATACATTTTTTTTTAGTGCAGCTATTTGAAATTCTTTTCTTTTTTTCGGTTTATCCGATATCTGAGGACTACCCAGAAAAGGGCAGCGTCGCCTCTCTCTCCGGAATGGTTTCAGGTGTGTGCCGCCGGAATTCGGCGCAACAATTGAAGACATGCTCTTAGCAGTCGCTGAAAAAATTGGTCACGAAAACATAATTCTGCCTCGAGAATGAATAAGGCGCCTGTAGTGTTCTTAAAAAATGAAAATTTAGTTAAGACGATGATCGACAACGGAAACTTACGTCACGTGCCTGTAACCCTTATCTGCTCCGGCTACAAAAGTTACTGTCTCAAATGTAGGCTACCTCCATTTATTGGCAATGATGTAACTGTAAAAGAGCTATCTAGATTCGGAAAAATTGCAGGTGGGGTGAAAACTGATGTAAGAACGCATTGTTAAAACGTGTTTACATGTTTTTAACATCTCGTGACAAAACGCTTGATGTATCTTTCCGTGTGACTCATGGAGAGAGCTCATACATGGTGTATTCAAGCACGGACAATTTACGTTGTTTTGAATGTGGACAAACCGGAAACAAGTTTCACCTGTCCGCATAAACAACGCGCTGATGAAAATCAAATCCTACAGAGAGTTGTGGAAAATAATACAGCGACGGAAGACAGTTTGCAGGCAGAGACGGTCAATGTGGAATCTGATGTGATGAGCATTCAGAAAGAGATCAACTCTGAGGTAAGACAAGCGGTTCATGTTGTTATTGATGATGAAAAGACAAGTGTCAGTGCTGGAAGTGCTCAGCAAAATACTGATGTTCCAGATTGTTAATCATTTTTGATTAAGAGGAATGTTGGGAGTAGTGATGATGCAATAGATGGAATGTCTGAAGTCACTGAGGGTAGAATATGATGAATCGGGCATTGATGGCAATATGGATAAGGCCTATGAAGGAAACTTGTTTAGGCTACTGTTGAACAGATTAATAAATTCCTGGTATGAAACAAAAGGAAAAAAGTGTTGAACTTGCTGAGTTTTTTCCTGATCTGAATAAATGTATAGAATCAGTGATACGTAGGCTACGTAGAGAGTGTAGTACTGAAACTGTACCAGCAGAAGAGATTTAGGTTAAAGAAATACTTAACGGCAATAAGGCAAAGCTCAAGAAATGTTAAGACTAGAGGTCTAAATAAAAGAGGCAAATCAAAATGGGAACCACATAGGTGTCTGTATCCATTTTTGAGTTTGTTTTTACATCTCTGGTTTTGTTTAATCTCTTAATCTCTTCTTTTTATGGATATCTTAAGAGTAGTGTCCTTGAACATAAATGGGGCTAGAGATAAAAATAAGCTGGCTTTGTTGAAGGAATGTATTGAATCTAAAGAAATTAATGTTATGTTCCTACAAGAAACGCATAGCGACAGAATAAATTAAACAGATTGGGGTTTGTGATGGGATGGAGAATGTATTTTAAAGACCCTCTGTGGTGAAAATCAAGTTTTTAATGTTGTTTATATGTCTATGCAGGGGTTAAATTGGGATTTGTTATGTGGTGGGGCTCTGTGGTTTCAGGGGTGCATGTGTATGCAAAGACTACAAAATCGTATCAATTGACAAACTAAAATATAACAAGTTAAGAGAGTCCTCTGCTATGAACTCTAAAATGCTGATCAAAATCATTCTATAGATGCTGGTAGTGTGCAAAGCTACATCTGATGACAATAAAATCTTTCTGTAGGCCTTCTCCGTGCCTTCTTCTTTGTGTCAGTATCAAATATAAGAGTGATGCTACCATTAAAGGAGAGAATATAAATACAAAATACAGAGTTCGACATTAACCCTCTGGAGTCTGAGGCTGATTTGGGGCCTGGAGAAGTTTTGACATGCCCTGACATTTGTGCTTTTTTCAGTTGTTCATAAACATATAAATGACAAAAGTGTCATTACACTGTATTCAGCACAAACTAGGCTACCATAATATGTGAGGAACATGTATGTACATGTTTGTATTTTTGAAGGAATAACGTTTATGCGTGGTTATTGAAAAAACAAAAAAATTAAGCCACTGAAATAAGGCCAAAAATATATATTAAATCTGTGTTTACAAGACTTCTGGGTAACAACATTGTGTTTTTACTCTGAGTGTATACAAATAAAAGAAGATATTCTATAGTTTCAATTGATATATTACTTATGTCTCTATGACAAAAAATGACGGAGTATTTTAAGTCTGTTTTGCTGCAATGTGAAAAAAAACCTGCAAAACGCGCCGGCGCGTTTTCAGACCTCAGGGAGTTAAGCCTTGTTTTGTGCTTGTCCCTTGGACAACTAAAATGGTCATTTACTTGTCAGAGTAAAAAAGTAGCTTGTCTGGGAAAAAATAGGATTTTTTTTGTCTGTTGTAAATATAATTTATTCTAAAACAAGCAACATTCTCATCAGTGTTTTATCAGCAGTGATATATTTAAATATGCATATTTATGTTATTTACCCTGGGGGTATTTTATTAACCTTTTATAAAGGGCATTTCCCCCCCCAATCTAATTAAATTTATGTTTAATCTTTTATTTCAAATTCTTACATTTGATAAATTAAAATAGTAAGACTATAGGGCTGTTACCAAATTAAATAATTTACACTGAAAAAGTACAACTGCATTCAATAATGTTATGAGAATCTTTCAATATTTTTGAATATACAAATAAGAAATGTTGGTGGGAAATTTATACTTTTAAACATGAAATTAAGCCGCCAGTAGATGGTGGCAAGTGACCGTCTTAATGAGTGAGCCACTGAGTCATTTAATCAAATGATTCATTCATTCAAAAGGCTGAATCAAGAATGAAGCAGTTGTTTATGATTTGGCCATTGAATCTTCACTCAACCGATTCGTTCAAAACGCAGAATCATTTGAAACGGCTGAGCGTAGCTGCGAGATGCACTGGTTCTGCCTTGTTTGGAACTATTTTAGCTGCTACAATAGAACAAAAAACAGGCAATACTGCACCTAAAACGTAAGTGATTAATATTAATTACTTGTTTATTGAACTGTTGTATGAAATTAGTCTCAATTTCAATCAAGGTGATATTCAGGAATTCAACACTTTCGGTCGTGTGATGCTTAACTTTATCATATGTCGTAAATAACAAGCTATAAAAACCCCACATATTGAATTTTTATTTCAACATCATAACTGAGTTTCTTTGTGTGAGCAGAGCTCATTTGTTTTGAATTCTCCTCCAGAGGTTACGTGGGGCCTCAACAGTGCAATTATAGGCTATCACTGCCAATATACATTACATATATTAGCCTACTATCCACTAGCTTACTACTATCGCCACTTAAGCTAAATTAATCATTCTCATGTTTTGGTTGTTATTGTCATTTTAATCAAGCTACTTATCTGGTCAGGCAAGTAAAATTCTTTCACATCAAAAAATCCACTTGTCCCGCAGTCCCGGACAAGCGTATGTCGAGCCCTGGTAAACCTATGTGCCGGAGCCCAACCCTGGACGGCCCCGGCCCAATTTAACCTCTGTGTCTATGTAGTGTTTTTAATATGCTTTAAGACAAACCATGTGCAAATTCATAAGTCAGCACCATTGCTGAGTATTTTATGTTTGAAACTGCAGTAAACCAAAGACAGTCTAAAACCCACGGTTTGAAATCGTTTGTGACATCACAGACTACCATGTAACCAATCACAACAACGTGCCAGCAGGCTTTAGCATATCATTAACTATGACTGCTCTGAAGCAGGAAAGTCTCGAGAGAAGCCAGGTTATCCTGGTATAGTTTCTGTTGATATGAAAAATTGTGTAGATTTGGCAATATAGCAAGTCTATTACGATGTTATGATGAACTATATGCCTTTCTCCACTGACATTCTGAGTTCAAAGCATTTGTAAGGATACTGATTGTTAGAAGGCAGCTGTCTGAATCTGTCTGAGATGAAGAACGGGAACGGTGTGTGTAACATTAGCAACACATTATTAGCTGTTTGATAACGTAGTCAAGCAAAAGGCTAATCATATTAATTCAAATTAATTAATGACAGAACCGTCGCAAGGGCTGTGCCAAGTGTGCGAGCGCATAGGGGCTTGCGCCAAAGTAAAGTGACAGCTGACTTGAAGTAAAGCCAATAAAGTTCATGTTTTTGTCCTTCAAAATATTTTAATACTATAAAACATAGGTAAAACAATATTGCTCTGAGCGTGTGACCGTGACTCATGTGCATATGTCAGTCAGTGTGGAATCGCACGCCAAGTTCTGAGAGAGCTATTCAGTCCATTATAAATTCTGATTTTGGCCGCCTCTGGAATGGATCAAACCATAGATATTAGCCTACCTGATAACTTCAAGTAAATACTCTGGAAATCCGCACTCATTCAAGGATGTGCCTTTATTTCATGTACGGAGAAGGCACGGGAGCCTACAGGATTTCATCTGAATGTTTTTTTACATCCTCCAAAAAGCAACAAAATTGTCAAACATCCATTTAGCGTATGTTCACAGAGGAAAACGTCTGCTTGTTCTCTCGATACTGTCTGTTTTACTGAGAAATCGCTTCAGGTGATTCAGTGAGAGAGCAGTCCAAACAAATGCGAGTGGATTCAGACCGTTTTGCAAAGGCGTTTTTCCAATTCATAATTTAAAACACAATTTAAGCATCAGAAAATATGAGCAGTTCAGTTGCACAGCTGTTAAACTGAATATACGAAGCGAAGCAAGCTTTTTTTCTTAAATATCCACTACACAAACAACAAATTGCTCGTCACTACAGCAACAGTATACTCTCCGAGCTGGCGTGAGTGAGTGGAGGCGGGGCTAATTTGCATATTCATTGATCCATGCAAGGGTGTAGAGTTACATTCAAGCTATTTTAAGGCATGAAGGAATTTTTTTCACTTGAATTTTTTTTTTAAATATGTCATTTTGTTGATCAAAGATGAGTTTTAAGGGATAAAATAATTGACTACATGGGGACTTTAAGCCATGGCACCAATATAAGTGCAGGGGTGGCAATACATTTCTCATCAAAGATAAAGATCAATATTTTATCTAAACATGAAGTAGAAAAGGATGTCTCCTTGTTTTAAAAGTAGAGAGAAAGAATATAGTATTTGTTTTTATTAATATTTATGCTTCTACTGTAGGAAGTAATCAATTACTTTTTTTCCAGAGAAGCTTAAAAATGTTTTTTTTTGTGTGTGTGACTGTGATCAAGATGATTTTTAATTGTGGGAGAAGATTGGAATTGCACTACAGATTTTATTAGTTACAGGAATGGAGACCAATTAGACCAATTAGATGATTTTTGTGAAAATTTAAATGTTTTGGAACTATTGGGCTGCTCAGAAATGTGATTATAAAAATTTGCTTCAGTGGTGGGAAGTGGAGAAAGTTCAGATTAAACTTTTCTGTCAGCAATTTTTGTTGCAAACACAAAATGCATTCAAGCATGGTTTATACAGAACGAGAAATTTGTGGAATTCAAAATAGCCTGATGAATCAAAATCAAAATGCTTCTTGTTTGCAAGAACGATTAAATGCTAAAAAACAAGAATTAAGGGAAAGGTTACAAGAGAGTGTTAAATCAGCCTTAGTTAGATCATGTTTTGTATCTGTGCAAGACATGGATGCTCCTACAACTTTTTTTCTTTAATTTGGAGAAAAAAACATATTCGTCCTAACTTTATGCATTGCCTCCGTAAGTCAAATGGGACAATTACTTAAGATCCTCAAGAGAAGAGAAGACTTGCAGTGGTATTTTATGCTAATTTATATGCAAAATAAGAGACTGTTCTTTGTCCTTCAAGTGAACTTTTTACTGATCTGCCAATATTGGACAAACAAGATGCACGAAGCTTAGAATGCGATTTTTCCTTTGGAGAAGTGACTGAAGCAGTTAATCAGCTTGCTACAGGAAAAGCACCAGGCATTGATGTCTACCAGCAGAGTTTTATACATTTCTTTGGAAGGAAATTGGATGAGATTTTTTTTTAGTGTGTTAAAGGAAATTTTAATATGAAGATGCTCCCTAAAAGTTGTCAGGAGGCTGTTCTCTCTCTAATTACAAAAAAAAAAAAAAAAACAGAAAGAAAAAAGAGGGAGATCTGTGTATGCTAAAAAATTGGAGGCATATATAGTGCTCAGCATAAATGAGTACACCCCCTTTGAAAAGTAACATTTTAAACAATATTTCAATGACACAAAAACAATTTCCAAAATGTTGACAAGACTAAGTTTAATATAACATCTGTTTAACTTATAACATGATAATAAGGTTAATAATATAACCTAGATTACACATTTTTCAGTTTTACTCAAATTAGGGTGATGCAAAAATGAGTACACCCCACAACAAAACACCCCACACTACTACATCTAGTACTTTGTATGGCCTCCATGATTTTTAATGACAGCACCAAGTCTTCAAGTCTTCATGGAATGAACAAGTTGGTGACATTTTGCAACATCTATCTTTTTCCATTCTTCAAGAATGACCTCTTTTAGAGACTGGATGCTAGATGGAGAGTGATGCTTAACTTGTCTCTTCAGAACTCCCCATAGGTGTTCGATTGAGTTCAGATCAGGAGCCAATGAGCCACTTTCACACTCTTCTTCTTCAGAAATCCAACAGTATCCTTGTGTGTTTAGGATCATTGTCATGTTGGAAAAGTGCACAATGACCAAGGGCACAGAGTGATGGTAGCATCTTCTCTTTCAGTATAGAGCAGTACATCTGTGAATTCATGATGCCATCAATGAAATGCAGCTCCCCGACACCAGCAGCACTCATGCAGCCCCACATAAGGACACTGCCACCACCATGTTTCACTGTAGGCACCATGCATTTTTTCTTTGTATTCCTCATCTTTGCGACACCATACAGTTTTGAAGCCATCAGTTCCAAAAACATTTATCTTGGTCTCATCACTCCAGAGTACAGAGTCCCAGTAGTCTTCATCTTTGTCAGCACGGACCCTGGCAAACTCTAGGCTGGCTTTTTTGTTCCTGGGCTTTAGGCGAGGCTTCTTTCGTGGATGGCACCCATGCATGCCATTCCTCTGCAGTGCATCTTTTTTTTATTTACTCATTTTTGCATCACCCTAATTTGAGTAAAACTGAAAATTTTGTTCTCCAAGTTATCTTATTAACCTTACTTTCATGTTATAAGTTAAACAGATGTTATATAAAATATTAGTCTTGTCAACATTTTGAAAATTTTTTTTGTTCATTGAGATATTGTTTAAAATGTTACTTTTCAAAGGGGGTGTGCTCATTTACGCTGAGCACTGTATCTGTTCTGACCACTGATTATAAGATACTCTCTAAGTGTATTGTTAATGGACTTAAAATGTGTTGGAGAAGTCAATATTTGAGAATCAATCTTATTGTATACCTAAGAGATCTATTTATGATCATTTTGTTTTTAATGAGTGATATTTTAAAATATACTGTGGTGTACAATATTGATTTTGATATTGTTTCTCTAGATCAGGATGAGGCTTTTGATCGTGTAGATCACCAATACTTGTTCCATATTCTTAAGTGTTATGGTTTTGGAGAAATTATTATTATTATTGTTTTTGTGTTGGATAAAAGTGTTTAGGGAATACGTTTAGGGTCCTTGATTCACCATTCAATTTGATCTGAGAAATGCAGAAAATTCTGGTGGACTTTTTTTTGGTCAGGACAGCATTGGCTAAAACCAGCTATCCTTTATTTGCCAGTGCATGATGGTGGACAGGGACTCATTGATATAAAGGCCAGATTGGCAAACTTTTGCTTAATGGCTGTTCAGCTTCTTCTTTATCATCATTCGCATGTTTGGATGGATGTTGCATGTGCCCTTTTACATAAAGACTGGAAGAATGAGCCTGGATAAACAATTATTTGCAAAGAAATTAAAAGGAACTTTGCTTGGAGGCCTTATACCATCTTATATTGGTAGTTTAGAACTATGGCAGACTTTTACTTTCTCTAGAGAATGGGAGATTCCTGATGTATGGATCTTTTGAAGAACACTTATTTTTTTTTAATGATCTTTTATCTACTGTTTTTTTTTTTTTTTTTTTTTTTGTCCCCTGATGCTATCAGAGTTGCACTGACTTCTGCTGGAATATCTAAGCTATGTGATCTCAGAAGAGGATGTGCATGGATAGAGGTAAAAGAACTGGCTGACAAAGTGGGGTTCAGATCTGTACGTACCGCTCAATGATTATTTGATGATCTAGAATCGGTACTCACAAGATCAGTGAGAGATTTTTAAATGTTACCGCCGTTAAGACATGTAAAGTGCCATATTGATTCCCTGACTTCAAAATTTGTTTAAAGGATGAAGATTGGGAGTAAGTTCCTGGAAATATGTTGTCATTGAAAATTTGGGCTTTTTTTTTAGAACTCTAACTAGAAAGGTCCTGTATAGAATATGTGTGAAAATTTGCAAGTAAATGGACTTCAGTGTTGGAGTCAAACTCTTCCAAAAAGGAAGCTGGTGGTCCCTGTACAAAAGACTAGGGGTTGACCGATTATCGGCGTGGCCGATTATCGGCGCCGATATTAAGCATTTTTATTGTTATCGGCATCGGCCATTTTCAAAACCGATTTGCCGATAAAACCATTTTATTTTGAAATGCGCGATCTGGCACTGATCCAGCCACCTCAGTCAGAGCGCACCGCTCTGTGGCCTAGACTAAGCCCCGCCCATCGTCCGTCTGATTTGTTGGGAGTCACGAGCCTGGCCAATCAATACGGCTGGCGCGGCTGGAAAATGTTCCGCTCTCACACCGAAAGCACAGGAGCTGCTTCAGTGATCATCATCACACATCAGTAAGTTATCTCTCGAAGGTAAGAATGCAGTAAACTCCTGAAGTTGCATAAATCACTACTGAAAAACACCTAAATAAATCGATTTATGATGACAAGCCCCGTTCAGTTATTATACTGTGAATTCCCGGTCAATGTCCGTCATTGCAGTGATATGCTTTAATGGATCATCACATCAGTGCTGAGATAGTGAAGCTAAAACCTACTTCTCTCACCATTCGGCCAACTTAACGTTATATTGTGAATAGATTATCAACACGAATGAATTCACTCACGTCTGCTGCGTTTTTTTTTTTTGTGTTGTTCACATAGCTTCACTGAACAGCGTCCGTTCCGTTAGGGCTCTTAGTCAAAAAAATTGCGCATATTTGGAGAAATATTGCTTTATTCTAACATGATTGCAAAATAATTTATCATACAGATTCAGAATTACCATTATGCAATTTTGAAGAGCTGAAAGGGCATCAAGCGCGAGCTCTGACGCCCTGACGCGACGCGAGCTCCCTATTCCTGATTTAGTTATCTCCGCGGCCGCGCTCTCTCATTTGACTAATAACCCTATGCTAATAACGTAAATTGTCAATAATCTCACATTGCACGTTTCTGGATGACGCTGTCCTGTATACTTCCTAGTTTGTATCGCCGTGATAAACAGTCAAACAAACATTTTACACATCAAAAATAAAAACAAAACACTATTACAATATGGGTTGTGTGTGATTTTAATGCAATTCTGGGTTGCAAATAAAATGCTAAATATAACACACACACAACACACCATACATATATATATATATATATATATATATATATATATATATAATATATATATATATATATATATGTGTGTGTGTGTATGTGTGTGCTTTTTTAGTTAATCCATTGATGTGCATTAGACTATTAATTGAGTAGTCACCTCTATTATTTTAGGCTATGTTTTAGTCATCAGAAAATAATTATGAGAGGTTAAGCTATTGCACATTTCTAACATGTAAATTATTGATGCCAATACTTCCCTTTCCCTAAGCTGTTTAGCTGTAGTAAAATATCCATATATATATAATATATTTTCATTTTTACACTAGACACACATCGGTTCAAAATATCGGTTATCGGTCTCCTTGATCTGTAATAATCGGTATCGGTATCGGCATCGGCCCTGAAAAATGCATATCGGTCGATCCCTACAAAAGACCAATTGAAAAAAGAATAGGAGATCTTCAGTGGAGAACTGTACATGGGATATTCGCTACGAACAGACACATAGCAGATCCCTTGATAGGGATACCCTTTTTTGTGGTGAATCTGAGACAATTTTCCATGTGTTTATGCAATGTTCTCATTTAAAAAATATTTCGGAGTCTGTGAAACGTTAGAGTTTGAGAATATTACTTTGGTCTCAATTTGTTCATTTATGGTCCCAAATATTCTGTTATGACCTCAAAACACTTTTTACCATAGTGCATGATTTGTAAACGAATATATTTTGGAGTTTGCATCACTTACCCATCACTTACTCTAGATGTTCAGTTTTACTGATGTAACAAGCTTGCTCGGTAGCTGCAATGCGAAGAGCTCGGGTACGAATCCCGTGAAAGATGAGTCACGGTAAAAGAGCTCAAAGAAAAGAGTTCAAAAACAAGCTAAAATGCCACAGTTATGATTGCGTTTTTGTCACATTTGCTTTTGTTAACACTATCGGGTACGTATAGGGTTTAGTGTAGGTGTACATTATTAAATGGGATGGAGCATTAAGCTTTTAGCTTAGTAAAATTACTAAAAATAATTTTTAGTAATGTATAAATAAAGGTCATTCTAAAAGTCAAAAGTCTCTCTCACTCACTTTCTCTCTGTTCTATTTCAACTCCCTCTTTCCCATTCTCTCCTAGGAGAGACGGTCATTTGTAATAAAGTCTTGATGTTGTGGTTTAGGCTGTACTAATTCACAGACACACCAGCAGCTGGAGAGCTGGTCAATCTGACCGCTAAACGAGAGCAATGACCACCCAGTTCGAGTACCTTTAAAACTCATTTACATCATGTCAGCTTGCATTACTGCAGGGCATGATGAGAGTGGACTGAATCAGGTCTGAATGCACGCGAGACAGTGCCCAAGCATACCCACACTGACCTGAATCAACGCTCACCAGACTCTCTCTCCCAACACTGGATTTTAATCAAAAGTGCCCTTAAGCCCACATTTATGTGCTCTTAAAACCACATGATTAAAAGTGTTAAATGATGAGATTTGAATAAATCTAGAGGGGTTTTGCATTCTCCTTTGCATTGCAAAGAGAGAGAAAGGGTAGAAGTTTTCCAAGAACATGCCTCAGTCATATTTTACGTTAAAGAAAATTAAGCCTGGTGTTAGGACAATTTAAGATTATTTGCTTTGTAATATTATTTCCCCACATTTCCATCTAAATTTTCATTACTGGGTAGGCCTGTCATGATAACTACTTTTTGCTGGGCGATATATATTTTCCCAGAAATAATTGCGATATTTGATATTATGGTAATTTTAAAAAACATTTTATGCCACTAAATATATATATAATCATAATATAACAGCATAATAATGCAAGTAGGCCTACACACTTTCAAATGACAACAACCATTTAATTCTTTAGGTCATGGAATGAAGGATCAAAAAATGTAATATCCTAAATAAAAAAACTTGAATAAATGGTAAATACTTTCTAAAAAAATGCAAAGTAACAAGTGTAAAAAAAAAAAAAAAAAAAAAACCTGCAAATGCACAAAAGGCACTATGGAGATTTTCCATTTACAGATTTTTCCCTGACCTTCTTTTCTCAGTAAATTAAGGGTGCACTTGCTGAAAACACAAACCTACTTAGTAGTGTTGTCACGGTACCAAAATTCCAGTAGTCGGTACCGATACCATGACAATTTTACGGTTCTCGGTACCAATTTCGGTACCACAGCAAAATCTATTGGAACTATTTTACTATTTTATATAGCCTATTTTAAAAACATTGATATGATTTGGAGTGTGTGTGTGTATATATATATATATATATATATTATATATATATATATATATATATATATATATATATATATAGGCAACCTCAATGAAATAAATTTTGAAATATAAAATAAAAATAAATGCTCAAACATCCATTTTGAACTGTTGAAAAAACCAGCATAATGCTGGTTTTGAAGCTGGTATGCTGGTCAAGTGTTGGTCCTAAACTGGTTCTGCTGGTCCATGCTAGTCCTAAACTGGACCTGGACCAGCTCAAACCACCATACCAGCTTCAAAACCTTTTTAACCTTAACCTTTTTAAGGTTACCAGCATATGCTGTTTTTTTCAACGGGGGTAACAGACGTGCGTGTTTATAAAAAATTAGCTATTCTGTCAGTGAAACAACACACTACAGCCTGTAAAACTATGAAATATCGGTAAATAATGGTAACCTAAATAATAAGAAAGTTAAATATTATTAAAAAAAAAAAACATTTGTTTTTTATTGCCACACAAAGATGCGTCATATAGCCAAAGTCCTGTTATTCTATAGTCTTTGATATAGACTGCTCTGCACTTGAGAGGGATAGGGACACAAGCAGGAAAGAGACCATTTCTCTTTAATAATATCTTCATGTTATCTCCTGATGTTACAAGCAACTGACACTTGTTGTAAAAGGTCTGAAGAGCGAGTTTTATCCTCCGCAGGGGCAAGACATTCAGGCTATGTTTGATTTTGCGCTGTCAGAGAAAGCGAAAGTAAAAAAATCACCAGCTTGTGTGTGAAACGCGCTATACAAATAAACTTGACGCGCCTTATCAAGTCTAATAACAAGCACAAACAGTGTTAAATAGAAATTGACGTGCAAGCAAAAAGGTTTCTGTCCTACAGTGTTTTTTCTACATTACCACAGTAAAGAATGCAAATATTAATAGGCCTAAATGCGAACGAAAGAAAGAAACATTTAATCCCCTGCGTGAGTGAAAATTTGGGAAAAAGAAACAGAGATTCCATGTTCAGTGGAATAACTAATGGAATATTGTTAAATTCTCTGATAATCAGGTGACCAGATCGCGATTCGCAGAACAGAATACAAAGCTTAAATTTATGGACTCTCGTACCTCTCATTCGGCATGAACCAAAATGTTTCCATGGCTGCGATGTCACATTTAATTGCGAACCTATTATTTCTTTTGTAAACAAAGCTTTGTGCTTCACTCGTGTCTCATTCACATAAATACTGGCACAGCCCTATCAGTGGGTACCTAATATACCCGGATTCTCGGTACTACAGAAATGCGGGTATCGTCACATTTCCAAAATTTCAGTACCGTCTTGGTACCGAAGTACCGGTACTTTTGACAACACTACTGCTTAGCAGTCAGATGTCCGTATGAACAGACATATATTTATATTTTTATTAATGTACATTTTTATTATAACTGTATTAGGGCTGGGTAAACAATAGCGATTTCTCGATTTTAATCGATTCTCATTTTTACGAACCGATATTGATTCTTAAATCCCAAGAATCGATTAGTCTAGTCTGTTTTCAGTTGATGAGTGAACAGAACATGTAGCGCCTCCCATCCAATAAATAGCAATAATCTTTGTGTTTTGTTACTTTTGATATGAAGCAAAGTCTCAGATTTCAAATGACGTCCATCTTATTATGAGATTCAAAAAATAAATACCGTTTTGGGGCTGTTTAATGTCCTCTCCTCCACTTTAATACCAGTTACAGCGGTGAAAGAAACATGACTAAACATCTGAAGGTATGTTAAAATATACAGTACAACTTACCGAAATCCGTATCATGTCTTGTTTAATAGCTCAATCAGTGTTTCAACCTTGGAAAGACGTCAATAAAAAAAGCTTGTAATCAGTGTGTAATGAAGCGGGACTCAGACAGGGATCCAATTGCAAGCTTTTATTATAAAAGAACATGGTCAGACAGGCAGGGTCAAACAAGAGCAAACAGGAACAGCAAGGGACAGGCAGAGTCGTGGTCACAGTACAGGCAACAGTCGAGGCAGGCAGATATCAGTCACAGTCCAGGTAACAACAAACAGTCCAAAGGTAGGCAGCAGAGAATAGTAAACGGGTAACAGATGGGATCGGTAACAGGTAGACAGGCAGACAGGATAATAACACTCGTAATTGCATCACAGGTTAACACAACTTTGCAAAGAGGTGGTGTTTGAGTGAGTCTTAAATAGTCCAGATAATGTGCTTCAGCTGTATGTGGCAATTGATAATTGGTGTGGAATGTGTGCATGTGACTGGCAGGGAGGATTATGGGAATTGAAGTCCAGGAACTGACAGGAATCGTGACACAATGTCACATAACATCACATTTACCTCAGAAAAAACATATTCAGTAACCATAAACTCATTAGTCAGCTAGAAAAACTCTAGAACGAAGCATTCTGATAAAATATAGCTATGCACCATTACATATTCATTAAATATTCTTCAATATTTAATGCATGTCTGAATAAATCAGTTATGACAGTCACAATTTAAATGTTTATATTTAAAAAAAACCCGAATTGGAGTAGAAATATGATTATGTAATTCTAAACTTAATTTATTATAAAAAAAGACATAATTGAGTGTAATTTAGGTGTTTGTATATAAGTTAATTTAACCTTCAATATTATTATAGTAGTACCAACTGACTTTGTAGTTTACAGCATTAGTTGAGATTTTTTTTTCCTCTAGAAAATGCCATGTACTGTAACTGATATACTACATCCAAAACAATCGATATCAAATCAAATCAAATTGAAATGTAATGAATAGTATTCGAATCGTGAAAATTGTCAATACCCAGCCCTAGTAAATATATACTGTATATGTGTAAATTAAATGAAAATCTTTCAATGCCTGAAACAGAAGGTTATTTTTTTTTTTTAAACTAAACCCTTTGACAGTGTAAACTACTGTTATTGATGTGATGACCAGACTTGCCATTATAATTAATTATATTAAGACAAGTAATATATTGAAAGTAAATAGAATTCAAATTTATTCATCCATTTTACTGTTGCTGGGTTGAGTCAGCTGATAAGTCTGTGTAATAACATTCTGACATGTCAGACTAAAAAGTAGAGATCGACCGATATCTCGATTTACTGATATTTTCCCCGAAAACCGGCATCGCGCCTCAGACTGAAAGGCTTCAGGTGTCAGGTCTCGTACAATTAGGCATCGGATGAAACAGTCTCAGACCAAAAGCCATCAGACAAAATGGACTAAGACAAAAAGGCATCGGATGAAACGGACTCAGAAGGAAACGAATTGCCCCACCTCAATGTGACGTCACATGCATGCAGTTTTCTAACTGTTAAATGTTATACTAAGTTTTATAAAACATGTCCCACTGAGATTATTTTGTAAATTTGTATTCACTAGTTTTATTTGCATGTTTAAAATGTTAACTAAATAACACATTGCACCTAGCTTGTATGCTACAAGCTATTTGTGACCCTAACGAAAATTAACCATGGTTTTATTATAGTAAAAGTGTGGTAACTGTTGTGCTGTTTTTGGCGGGTTTATTGTATTTGTATAACAATAGTTTTACTACAAATGCCATAAACTTTGTGGTTACCATAGTTAACTACAATATTGTTTTTGGTTTTATTTGTAGTAAAACCATGGCTCATTTTCATAAGGGAAGTAAAAAATCTTTTGAGCTGTATTGTTATAAGCACAACTGCTTTGTGTACAGAGGTTACCAGGGAAACGGCTTTATTTCTGCTGTTCCAGCGCCACCTACTGTCAGAGAGTCGATTTTACATTTTCATTCAGCCCGTAGCCCATTTTTCTGTAGACCAATGTTAAATAGTAATGTTCTTTTCTGTATATAACCTAACCAGTGTAATATTTAATTAAAGCTGTAAGAATAAAATATCAGGTAGCCTTCAGCTTACTTTCAGCCCTTCTCTCGCTCTCTTTTTTTATTCATTTTTAATGCTCGAATAACAATAACATAAAGAACATTGCCAGGGATTACATAAATAGCCTACATAAAATGAATACCATAGATAGATTCTACATAATTCATATAGGTCTACATGCACACATACCATCAAAAATACAGAAAAATATGGATGGCATTATGATGGGATAGAAAGCCAATAGAAAGTTATACAAAAAAAAAAAAGCCTTGTTTATAGTAGAACATAATAAAGTAATCTATTCGTATTGGGCTAAGTAGGCAAACGTGATGTGAAAAGACTAGATGGCTGAAATGCAGAGCTGGTCATACATCTATATCATTTTAAATAGAAATTCCGCTCACAGAAGTGTGGGCGGCATTGGGATGTTGTATCCTATTGCTCTAAAAAAATTATTTCCAACTTTGTTTCAAAGAACTTTGCAGTAAATATATCGTGTCTGAGTCCGTTTCATCTGATGCCTTTTAGTCTGATGCCTTTTTGTCTGAGTCTGTTTCGTCCGATGCCTTTTGGTCTGAGGCTGTTTCATCCGATGCTAATTGTACGAGACCTGACACCTGACGTTGTTTTTTCCTGAGACCTGAAGCCTTTCAGTCTGAGGCACGATGCTGTTTTGTCCGATGACTGAATCCTTTTAGTTGGAGGCCTTTTCGTTGTATGACTGAGGTGTGAGAATGTCCTAATATATACACCGTACAGTTGAGAAATGCTATAAAATACCATGTTTTTTTTTTTTTATATATTCCAATATTCCACAGAATATTATTCAGTTAACATTATCCAGTGAATTATTCTTCACTCTTTAGCCTATTAAACAGCTTATAAATCTACTAAAACTGTAGTTTAAAATGAAGTATTACATTTCTGCAAAATTTATATGACTCCTGTCTTTAATTTTTCTTCATTTGAAAACATTAGACATTCTACATTTATTTTGCTTATTGTTAACACTAGTGTTGCTGCTGATGCTTTTTATAAGTACAATTATTTTTGTAATATGATGATTAAAATTAACATGAAAGACTACTAATTTAAAAAAAAAAAAAAAAAAAAAAGTTTAGTAACAGTGCACTTTTTTTTATTTTTTGCACTTTCAGACCCCTCTATTTATTGGTGTATAAATAAGATTTGTTTTGTTTTCTATGCAAGGAGGAAGTCGTTGTTATAAATAAAATGGTTTGTTCAGTTCAGTAGTGTTGTAATTGTGTCAAAAACAGAAGTATAACAGTAAATAAATATCGGTTCTGCATATCGGTTATTGAGCACATAAACAATTTATCGGTATCGGTTCTAAAATATCAATATCGGTCGATCACTACTTGAGTACAGTACAATTTAAACAGAACCATTTCTAGTAATCATGGGCTGTGCAAATTAGACATTATTAGTCAATTATGACATACTACATTTCTGTTCCTCACAACCATGTTTTTGTTAGTGTCTAACTAATTATTATGCTTCATAATTCATATCAGTAAACCTTACAGCTTTCTGGGATCCTGTTGATATTTTTTTCTGACACACACTCTGGTCTCATTGAGGCACAGTATTGTCTGTATGAGTGTCCCCATGAACCATTCTAATAACATAACTTTGCCTCACAGTTGAGTTGTAAGCTACAAGGGTAACATCCTGCAAAAGGGAGCAAAAACATTGTCTAATGAATTTTTAACGACCAGCGGAGCTATAGGGGCAACGGAGAGCCCTCCTAGCGTGATACACCCATCAGTGTGATTTGTGGACTGAGCTCAGGGAGTCTACACGGTTGCTGAACCACAGGAGTTAAGTGCCCACGACGGGGGTGCGTCTTTGCTTCGCATCAGGGTCCAAATGATGTTTGAAATGTTTTAATCAAATCCTATCTTTTCATTAGTCTAACAATGTGTGTCTCGCAGCAAGCGAGAGCATCTTACAGGCCCCGAGGGGCATAGGATTTGTATTGAATACGGAGTCATTGCTTGGCCTCATGAAGTGCGAGAGCACAGTGCCGGCTATTCTATACATTTAAATGATCTGATAAGAGCATTTGTGCTGATTTAGCCTATTCATAATAACCTTGCTGTGCTGTTCCTTTAAAGGTTTTATTCCATCGAGGTTTATGCAACTATAAGAGCACTTTTGGCCCTGTAAACTTTTATAAAATAAACTTAATTAAAACACTTTTTACACTTTCACTATTTTATTTGTCTGCAAACAATGTTTGGATACACATTTGTCATAATTATTTCTGAAAGTCATAAACATTTCATGCCAATGTCATTTCAACTAGCCTACATCTCAAATTATGTATTGTTCTAAGCATTGCAGTATGTGGTGGAAATGACAGTGATATGAAAAAAATATATATATTTTAAACATTTTTTAATTAAAATATCTGAACCTTTTGTCTCGTTAAAGATCATTTCAGAGCTAGAATTTTATGTATCATAAATCCACACAATAAAATTTTTCACACTCTTTTTGGAAAAGCACAGTCACTGCTGGGTACTAGGCTACTTGATTGGTTATATGTGTCTCAGATTTTAGAGAATTACATTAATCTAAAGCCAAATTTAGAAGGGAAACCATTTTGGGTAACACCATTTTACAGTGTCTTTGTAACTAACTTATATGCAACTAACCCTGAATCAAACCCTAATTCTAACCATAACTCTACTAAGTAATGTTAATAAACAACATTTACTTACCTACTTTAATGTATAATTACATTGTAACAAGGCAGTGCTTCCCACACAGACTTTACTTGGTTCTGCCGCCCAGGTATATTAACGGCCGCCCAAGTATATTTGGAGACACATATTTGCTTTTATTATTTTTATCATCTTATACTTTATCCGCCCGAGATAATGAAACCATCCGCGATTGATTAACTAGTGGAAAATCTCCCATCACCCTATGTGTTTCATACCTGCTCGTTCTGTGTATGCGAAAAGTGTTTAACGTTACTCTAGTTGACATTCCCATGTGCACTGCAGAGATGCGGTGGATGTGTCACAAAGGCGGCACTGTTGTGCGTTTTACAGGCTTGCGCAACAGCGCTTCAGATTGCTTCAAAGTGATTCCCAATCAATGAATAGTGCACATTTATGCCAAGCGATTACTAATTACCTCGACTTGATGAATTATGACAATGTCTAATTATGGCCTTTATACAATATGTTTTAGAGACGGTTGAAGGAATGCATATTTTATCTCTCTCATCTGAACTATCAGCCTGGTATAGACATTTCCAAATAAGAGTCCCTATGAATTTCGGGCTTGTTTATAATTAAAAGTCACACGCTATGTTTTTTTCTTCTGGGCATTATTGGTATTTTGGTTACACAATAAATTGTATTTAAATTCATTTCCATTAATCCATAGTAACCTATTGTAGTATCTTGCTGGGGTGCTCCCCGACAGGAAGAAAAGGCTAAGAACATTTGACACATATTGTTCAATATATAGATTTTACTAGTATTAGTAAAATCTGTCTCATTCACTGAGAGAGACACTATATGACAAAGCAAAAGAGAAATCTCTCATTTAAATGCTGTAATTTTGCATTTTGCTAAATGTAATAGTAGCCTATATAATTAAAATGAATTTCATTAAATAAAAATATTGTTAAAAATCCCACATTTTTTGTGTGCAGTGTTAATTTTGACAGCAAATGCCATTTAGTTTGTCATATTTTAGTCATCAGAAATTGTTTTAGTTTTAGTCTAGTTTTAATCGACTAAATATCATAAGATTTTAGTCGACTAAAATCTAATTTAGTTCAGTTGTAATGCATTAAGCATTTCACTGATATAGGTAGGCTACATCTGATATTCCCCAAACTATTTATGCTCACCCAACTGTACTTTGCTCGCCAAAATGGACGGTTTTTGACCGTTCAAGTGCAAAAAGACACAAAAGAGCAAAATTCAGTACTTTTCAGGGATTGACACATTTATCATTGAGGTACTATTATAGTTTTCGTTTAAAATTATTAATTTGATTTTTAGTTTTTCTGCTTTCATTGTAATTTTAGTTAAAAGTTTGAGTAATTTTTTGTGTTTGTCTTTTAGCTTTTGCTTTCAAATGTCTAAGTTTTTATATCTGTTATTTTAATACCTCAGGTTAAGCTAAAGCTTAGAAACTAGATGAGATAAAATAAGATTACATTTTTTTTATATATTTATTTTTATTTCAGTTAACATTTATTTCAAGTAATGAAGATTTCTTTGGTTTTAGGTTTAGTTAACTATAATAACCCTTATACTTGTAAAATATATTGAATAATGTGTCAAATAATGTTCTTAGTCTTTCCTTCCTGTGACAGAAGATACAGTAGTTTACTATGAATTAAACAGAAATTAAATTAAATACAGTTTTTTGTGTAAACAAAATAACAATAATGACCAGGAAAAATTATAATTATAAACCATCCCGTAATACACCATAACTCTTATTCTGAAATGTCTGCAGTCTGCACTGTAGCAGGCTGCTCATGAGTCTGATAAAATATGCATTCTCACAACCATCTAAAACATACTACCATATAAACATTGTGTAGTAAACATTGTCATAATATATCAACATTAGTTTATAAGCAATCGCTTAGCATAAATGTGCGCTATTCATTAATTGCGAAGCAGTCTGAAGTGCTGCTGCTCGAGCCTGTAGAGTGTGCAACAGTGCCGCGTTTCCCGCAGTTAGATCAGCACATTACACTTCAAATGTGCGCATCTTCCACACAGCACGGCAGTCCTGACTGGATATCTTCCCAAATCGTCCCTCTCTGTCATTTTCGTCTCATTTTTATTCGTTGACGAAAATTAGAATAGATTTTAGTTGACAAATTATGACACAAATTATTTGTCAACGAAATTAAGTGTTTGTTTGTCACATGTAGTTTGTCACAGCAGTCAGTTAAGCCAACATGTGTTCTGCACATCAAAATCTGGCGTCAAGCAAAAATAATATTTAAACAATATTTTTATTTTCTATGCAGAGTGTTATTTGATTTTTGCCAAACAGAACAAACAGGTTTAAACCGAAAACCACAATTTTTAATTAGATCAATAAAAAATGCTCTTTAAATAATTAATACAGTTGTTTAACTATTTTTTCAGTGTGAATTACATGAAGAATTCAGGTATAGCATGAAGTTATATTCACTTATTTGCTTCTGAGTATGTAATTTCAGTCATTTATTTGGCATATTCAAGCAATGTGTTCAAATTATCTCTCTTGTTAAAGCAATGAAAAGTCTTTAACATAAAAATGTAGTATATGTCTAGCAAACCCGACAGAATGCTCAAATAGGTGATTAGAGCAGCACAATACTGATATATCATGGTTTTAATTTGCATGTTAGTGACAGAACTCCACTAGCGAGACGTGAAGAGGTCTCTGAATTTAGTCATTTTCCAAGAACTCTGAGATTGTTTAGAGTGTCAGGGGAACATCTTTTATTGAGCTTGTCTTCAGGTTTAAAACAGCTGTGAACTCTTCTCTCTAACCTATCAGCCTTAAAGGCCATTAAAGTGCTAATACACTTCCCGTAACTTCAATTGACCGGATGGTAAAATCCTTCCAAAAGAGAGTGAAATTAATAAGTTTTCTGCTTCCCACAAAGCCATTAGGGAGTTCTCCTGATTAGGGCATAGCAATTGAAATCCTCTACTATGCAGAATAGGCAATTCTTGGTCTGGAATGGGGTTTGAGTAACCTGCCCTTTAGGTAGAGCACCTGCTTCATTAATCATGTGCCAGTGATAGTACCGGTTCTCCTGTGACAAACGGAGCAGAGCCCATTGAATCCCAAGAGCGTCCACACGACCCAGAGCTTCCTACCTTGTATCTTTCCACCTCTAGGGCCTCTATTTCTGGGAATCCATGGAGAGGTTGCATACAGAACTGGAAGTGCAATCTTGAAAGCAATCTGACCTAAGAATCCTCTTTAAATCATATTTCAGGATGAGAATAGTGAGAAATAATGTTTCTGATACCTTAGTGGTTCTGTTAATGGTTCTTTTAGTAATTTCAAGGAAAAATGGACAATGTTTGTAAAAAAAAAATTAAAAGAAGAAGTCTTATTGTAAGCCTATTCACTGATTCTCTGTTCTGATTCAAATTCAACTAAAAGGATTAGCTGGCCCCAACAAAAATGCTCGTTTGTGCATGTCATGTCTTTTTAAATCATGTATGAATTTCTCTTCCATGGAACATTAAAGGAGAAATTCTTTATTATCGTCTATGCAGTTACAATGAATGGGACTGAAGTTTAGTAATCAGTTTGTAGGTTTTTTTTTTCCTATGTCAGTATAATTTTCTATACTGTGTGTGTTTTCCATACAATACCTTTTATAATATCCCTCAAAAGCCAGTAAATCATCATTTTCTCTTTCATGTTAATGCTAATGCTGGGCAGCAAAATTTCAGTTCATTCTTTCTGTCCCATATAGCCATTAATATAGAGTTTTGTTTTATCCATGGTAGCTCTCTCAGTTGTGGCTTGCGAGATTCTTGACTGTCTTTAAATGTCTTTTCATTAATGGAGAGCTACAGTTGCATGAAAAAGCATGTAAACCCCTTGCAGAATCTGTAAAAATGTGAATAATTTTAACAAAATAAGAGAGATCATACAAAATGCATGTTATTTTTTATTTAGTACTGTCCTGAGTAAGAGATTTTACATAAAAGATGTTTACATATAGTCCACAAGACAAAAAAAATAGCTGAATTTATTAAAATAACCCAGTTCAAAAGTTTGGGAATCATTGGTTCTTAATACGAAGCATTAAAAGCCGAGGGGTGAAAACTTTTGAACAGGATGATGTCGTCCAAAATTTATTTTGTTGAAATATATATATATATATATATATATTTTTTTTTTTAATTAGTACTGCCTTTCAGAAGCAACAAAAGATACCTGCATGTTTCCCGGAAGACAAATTAAGTACAATTTACCTTGATCTTCAAGTTTTCACCCCCCGGCTCTTAATGCATCGTGTTTCCCTTCGGAGCATCAGTGAATGTTTGAACCTTTTTTAATAGTTGTGTTTGAGTCCCTCAATTGTCCTCGGTGTGAAAAGATGGATCTGAAAATCATACAGTCACTGCTGGAAAGGGTTCAAATATGCAAAAAAAATCCTTGAAAACTGAAGAATCTGCAGGACCTGGAAGATTTTTCTGAAGAACAGAGCTCAGTTTAACTGTTCAGAGAACAAACAAGGGATTCATGAACAACCGTCATAAAACAAACAAGAAGTTGTGGATCATCCAGGTAACCACACACAGTATTAAGAACCAATGGTTCCCAAACTTTTGAACGGGGTTATTTTAATAAATTCAGATATTTTTTGTCGTGTGGACTATATGTAAACCTCTTTTATGTAAAATATCTTACTCAGGACAGTACTAAATAAAAAAAAACATGCATTTTGTATGATCCCTCTTATTTAGTTAAAATTATTTTCATTTTCACAGATTCTGCAAGGGTTTCCCATACTTTGTCATGCAAATAAGTGACCAAGTGTAACTGCACATAATGTGGTCTGTAGTTGGATGGTGATGGAGCAAATTGTCTTTTGAGGTTAAAGTTTTCCCAGACTTATTTAAAGATGTGAGAGACTGTGGAGAGAAAAGGGATCGTAATATTTCCCACAGTGCCTCACACCTTGCTAATGGAAGCACACTGAAATGATTTTCACAGTAAAAGGTTACCACATCAAGAGAAGCTCCCAACAGGACAAGCACCTGTCGAGGTGAAGATGTGTGCAGACCTCACAAATGCAACCTAGGCATTGACATGACACATGAAGAATTGCTTTTTGACCTACATAAGAGCTGCAATTCAAAGAGATTAGTCATACTCCAATATAATTTCCCCTTAAAATTTTGCACCTATTTACCGAATGTTTATATGAGGAACTTCAAGAATAGGGCACGAATATATGGTCTTGAAACCGATTTTCCATTTTCAAGAAATTATCAGTAAAACGGGGCGTTTAACCATAGGCAGCACAATAAATTATATATATAATTTTTTTTTTTTTTTCAGATAATTTTCCCACTGTTTATTACAATATAAATCATTTATAGACTTAATGAAGCAACTACAGAATTTGTTAACTTTTACGTTAGAGTGGTTCTCCATCTAGATATAATAAACAAAGTGGAATATATAACGTATGACCTAATATTTTCCAGTTAACTTGAGTTACTGATATCTAGTTATGTTATGCTTAGATATATACAGGTGCTGGTCATATAATTAGAATATCGTGAAAAAGTTCATTTTTTTTTTTATTGTAAATTATTTTTAAAAATGAAACTTTCATATATTCTAGATTCCCTACATGTAAAGTAAAACATTTCAAAAGTTTTTTTTTTTTTTTTTTTTTAAATTTTGATGATTAGAGCGTACAGCTCATGAAAGTCCAATATTTCCTAAGATCAATCAAAAAATGGATTTTCAAAACAGAAAAGTTCAAGTTCTTTAAAGTATTTTCATTTGTACACTCAATACTTGGTCGGCAGCACATATTACAGCAAATGACTTGCTCCTAGCACAAATTACAGCATCAGTGAAGTGTGGCATGGAAGTGATCAGCCTGTGGCTCTGCTGAGGCACTATTGAGCCTTCAGATCATCTGTATATTGTTGGATCGACTGTTTCTCATCTTTCTCTTGAAAATATCCCATAGATTCAGGGGTCAGGCATGTTGGCTGGCCAATAAAACACAGTAATATCATGGTCCGCAAACCACTTGGAAGTGGTTTTTGCACCGTGGGCAGGTGCTAAAGTCCTGCTGGAAAAGGAAATCAGCATCTCCATAAAGCTTGTCAGCAGATGGAAGCATAAAGTGCTCCAAAATCTCCTGGAAGATGGCTGCATTGACTTTGCACTTGATAAAACACAATGGACCAACACCAGCAGACGTCACGGCCCCCCAAATCATTACTAGCTTCAGAAACTTCCCACTAGACTTCAAGCAGCTTGGATTCTGTGCCTCTCCAGTCTTCCTTCAGACTCTGGGACCATGATTTCAACATGAAATGCAAAATTTACTTTTATCTGAAAAGAGGACTTTCGACCACTGTTCACTGTCCAGTTCTTTTTCTCCTTAGCCCAGGTAAGATGCTTCTGATGTCGTTTCTGTTTCAGAAGTGGCTTGGTAGTCCTTTTCCTGAAGATGTCTGAGTGTGATGACTCTTGATGCGCTGACTCCGGCTTCATTTGACTCATTGTGAAGCTCTCCCAAGTGTCTGAATCGGCTTTACTTGACAGTATTCTCAAGCTTGTGGTCATCCCTGTTGCTTGTGCACCTTTGCCTACCCAATTTCTTCCTTCTAGTCAACTTTGCATTTAATATGCTTTGATACATCACTCTGTAAACGGCGACCACATTCAGTAATGACCATCTATGACTTACTCTCTTTGTGGAGGGTGTCAATGATTGTCTCCTGGACCATTGCCAAGTCAGCAGTCTTCCCCATTAGTGTGGTTTCAAAGAACAAGAGATACCCGGAATTTATACTGTAGGGATGGTCATTTAATGAAACTCAGATGTAAATATTCTAATATTTTGAGATACTGGATTTTGGACTTTCATTAGCTGTACACTCTAATCAACAAATTTAAAAAAAAAAAAAAAAAAAAAAACTTTTGAAATGTTTTACTTTACATGTAGGGAATCTAGTATAAATGAAAGTTTCATTTTTTAAAAATAATTTACAATAAAAAAAATGAACTTTTTCACGATATTCTAATTATATGACCAGCACCTGTATACATGAGGCTCATTTCTCAGTGTTTATTCAACATGTGATGTCAGTAAATTGATGTTTATTTAATAGCATCCACCTTATTTTTCATGTAAGAGAGGACGCGGCCATTTGTAAATTGAATGTGTCTGACTTCCATCTGCTTTGTTATTTTAAGCTGTACAAAACAGCTTGTTATTCTGCTTGATATCACAAATGGGTATTTCTTACCATATTATTTTAATGTGTTGTCGTAATTATAAATGCTCTGGTTTGTATAGCACAAATATTATTACCGTTTACTGCACTTTGTTATTCTTGTTATTTACCCATAGCGGCTAATTAATCTGAAGTCTCACACACTGAAAATAGCTTCTGCATTGCAAAATAAGATGGATAGTACATGTGATGTGTGTTCATTTAGATGTAACCTCAGAAATCTTGTTACGCCTTTATTAAAAAGATTGAAATTGATAAAAATATATTTATTTATGGCGAAATTGAATGGAATGTGTCCTTCTGAAACTCTGGAAGTGTTGCCTGCTCATACATTTTTTTAATAATTATGCACATTTTCACAGACATAGTTTTATTTATATTTTTTTTACTCATTTAAAATTCTTAAAGGCACGATATGTACATTTTTGCCGCTAGAGGTTGCTTTTTCAAAACAAAGGCATTGCTTGATGAAGCCTTGATTTTGTGGAATCATGGGAGGTGTTGTCTTTACGTCTACAGCCGATGGAGAAGAAACTGGATGGGACTGGAGCAGAAATCACATTCATGGATGAGATTATGTTGCTGTAGTATGAAGCAGAACAGGCCCGAATGCTGTGCGACACACGTCTCGAGAGCAGCAGAACTTTTATTATGCCGCAGTCACCGCTTCTGCTTGTTCCGGTCAAGCGTATGTTGGGTACATTTGTGTGTTGAAAGTTGTTATAATGCTACACTGCATTTGCTCGGCGTCTACTATGAGACACTTGTTGCACACTGCAGTAAGGTAGATCGATATTAGGCATGGTAATACATGGTACTCACTGTAAATCAAGAAAATGAGATTTAAACAATAAGACACTATGTTGAGCTATATTATGTGATTAGTTTTCTGTAGAAGAATGTATTAATCTAAACAGTTGCTCACCTGTCTAATACAACACATAATATATTAAAGCATGCACGGACACGGTCTGTGTATCCAGGTCAACAAAATATATATTGTTTTTGGATATTTTAATCTAAAAATCCTACATAATTATATTATATTTATACTTTAATTCATAATATTCATAATATGTAAGGGTTTTTCAATTCACTTTGATGGAATTTTACTATACAATTGAAAATCGTAAATCTTAAAAAAAAATTTTAAAAAGTCTTATGCTATACATTTTTTTATTTTTTTGAGAATTCAGTACCCTTTCTTGTCTCTTTGTGCTTTAACAGACATACATGCAAAATTATGTAAAAATACTTAAAGGGATGGTTCACCCAAAAATGAAAATTTGATGTTTATCTGCTTACCCCCAGGGCATCCAAGATGTAGGTGACTTTGTTTTTTCAGTAGAACACAAATGATGATTTTTAACTCCAACCATTGCGGTCTGTCAGTCAAATAATGCATTGAAACGGTAACACCATCTATAAGAGTCAAATAAATATGCCACTATGTCCAACTGCCCTCCACATCCGGTTAGTGAGGTCTGATCGCGCTCTGACAATGGAAGTGATGTCTCGCACTCATTGAAGCAAAGTGCGAGCGATCAGTTCCGTCATCAGAACGCGTTTTTTGACCTCACTAACTGGATGATGAACGCAGTTGGACATAGTGGTGTTTTAAAGGTACAACTGTTCAATCAAACAACAAATGACAAAAAGAAAGACTAATTATATTTAATTTATACAGTGAAGACTATGCAGTGTTATTTTACGTTTGATTATTCAATTTCTGTACGTAAATACTGTTAGATTTACCTGAAAAAGCACTGTTTTATTTAATTTGTATCTTTATTCTATTGTATTTTTCTACTGTATGCTTGTAATTTGTTTATTTTCTATGCAGATGCACTCCCATACAAAATCACCCAATCATTCTAGAATGAGTTATTCTTTCCAAATAGAGCTTTTCAAGTCATCTGGTGAAATTGTTTTCATATCAAAATACATATATAGCAGAAAAACTAAATATTACAATTCATTTTTTTCCAATATTGTGCAGCCCTAACCTAACTGCAGCTGACCCACTGGTGGATCTTCGGATGAACCAAATTATTTCTGTCTCTGTGAGTAAACTAAACCCCTCATGATTAGTGGCTCTTACATTTTATGACATGGCAGACAAGTTGTTCAGTGCGGTTCCGCTCATTCAGCACAGATTTGTCAAGAATGTAGTCCTGAAGTGCTGAACATGCACGTGTCAGTAGTTATAGAATGTGTTTGTAATGCTCATAATAAGCAAAACGTTGTATGAACGCAACCGTATTAAGCAATATTGCCATACATATCTAGATTCTTGTTTAGTGTGTGATACATGACAGGGGTTTAGGGATGAACATAAATGGTGCAATGCATCGATGCATTCCATGCAAATCAACGTATTTTTGTAATCGCCGTAATTGATTACACCTATGTGTCATAACAGCCCTAATTGGATCAGGAAAGGACCACAAGCTGGGACTTGAACACTGGTTGGGATAGCCTCCAAAGATGTGAACCCAAAGATGTGCACTTGCAGATCCATGATTCAGCCCTGCCCCTAACACCCTTGACAATGGCAAAACATTCTAAGGCAAACCTTATGTATGAAAACAGATTGAATTCAGCCCCATGATACATTCTAGACAGCATGTAATGTAGAGTGCCAGCATTGCCATTAGTACATCACAGACAGAGCTGGATATTAATGGACACCATCATCATTGCATTGGCATCTCAGCACAGCCTTGATCCCCCTGAGCTTCAGATAAAATCACGCTTTGCTCAGAGCAGACCCATTGTTTTCTGGGATTATAGGGGATTACACACAGAAGCCAATGAAAGAGGAGGTTTGAGAGTGATGACCTCGCCAACAGATCAGGATGAGCCGGATATGTTGTATTCTATTCATTCCAAAGGAAGGAATTAATTATATTAGTAATTATGAATGCAGTGAAGTTTGTGGAAAGAATGCAATCTTGAAATTTGTGGGGTCACAAGATTTCGTCATGATAATTTAACCTACTGCCATTGCCTCCTTAGATGTCTATGGGACCTAAACAGCTAAGAAGTGTAAAGGGACTCATAACACGCTCGATTACCTAAAAACGCCAATTACAAATAGAGCTGCAAGCAGCAATTACGGGGACAAGCAAAAAGCGGCACAACAAGCCAGCCAATATGGCTGGGAGCATTAGACCAACTGCAACAGTGAGCAATTAAAGAGCTGAAAAATGATATATACAGTCAATTATAAAGATATACTAGTTTATCACTTTTGACCAAATAGGTGGTGCTGTGACCAAATTAATGTGGTATGGTCAGAGTGAGGTAACAATGACATTCGCTAAGGATATGACTCCTTGTGAAAATAAGTCAACTAGATCAAAAGTTATAAGCATATGAAAAAAAAACACTAGGTGGCGCTGGTTTGAAACTTCACAGGCTCCTTCAGGGCCTTGTGCTGATGACCCATACCGACTTTGGTAACGATACGCTAATGCGTTCATAAAAAACAGCATTTTTGCACAAAATTCAAAATGGCAGACAGGCAAAATGGCTGATTTGGGAAAATTGGATATCATCATTCGACTCAGCATGATGCCCTGAAACTAACAAGATCAAAGTTATGATTTTTGGACAAACCTATCTGAAGCTACAAGCAAAAATAGCCATTTTTTGTATATCCAAACCAGTAGGTGGAGCTGCGCCGAAACTCAGCATGTAGGCTCTGGTCTTGCTTGGGATGATATGTATGAAGTTTGGTCTGAATATGATAAAGCATTGCAGAGATACAGCCATGAGTCCAAATTGGGTGTTCTATGTTAAATTAATTTGCGTGTTATTTGAGAATGGTTTGATTTAACGAAAAGCTTTGGATAACCTTTTGCCAGAATGGACTGAAGATGATCTGATATGATTTTCATGACAATCAAATGAAGCGTCTAAGATGAGTTCGAAAAAGCAGGTTTTTCGCAAAATTCTACATGACGGACAAACCATAAGTTGAAACCTAGCATGTTTGGTATCGTTGGACTCAGCAGGGATTCAGGAGTCTAAGGACATGACTCTTTTGAAAATAAGTCGATCACAGTCAAAGTGATAAGCATTTGAATATTTGATTTTACCACAAGGTGGCGCTGGTGCAAAACTTCTCAGGCACCTTCAGGGCATTGTGCTGATGACCTATACCGAGTTTTGTGATGATATGCTAATGCGTTCATAAAATACAGCATTTTAGCACAAAATTCAAAATGGCCGACAGCCAAAATGGCTGCTATGGAAATAATGGTTATCATTCGACTCGGCATGATTCCCTGAATCTGCCGTGACCACATTTATGATTTTTAGACAAACCATTCAAAAGTTATTAGCATAAACAGAAGTGCAACTTTGGACAGGTGGTAGCGCTAGAGGGATTGAGTTAGAGACTCCAAATATGCTATGGACACAGTTCAGACTGGCCTCTAAGACTGGCCTCAAAACAGTCACTCTTTGTAAACTTTGTTCACTGCAAGTGCCGTATGCTCTAATGTCCAGTCATTTACGCCGTCATCACCCGGGTGTTGATAGCGCGCGAGCGCAGGTGAGACCTGAACAGCACACGTTGCTATCTGTGTTTAAACTAAACTCATTTAAGCCTTGCTGATTTAAACCTTCAAGAACAAGACGCGAAAGAGAACTCGCACGCACTGAGAAGATTTGTGTGCGCTCATCCGAAGTGCACACGCTTATTTCAGTCAGTCAGTGCGCAAATACTGTACTTAAATACTGTACTTACTGTACAAATACTTTCAAGTCTTGCACTTCAGCGGACAAATTCATACAAAAATTATGTCAGCATGCCCATCTTGGCGAGTATCCTCACAAACATAGTCGGTTATGTCTTAAGTGAACCTATATTAGTTGAGAAAGACAGCGCATGTGTAACAGTATATGTACTGGATCGTGCATGTCTCATAGGGAAAAAAACTACAAACCTGATTCCAAAAAAGTTGGGACACTGTACAAATTGTGAATAAAAAGAGAATGCAATGATGTGGAAGTTTCAAATTTCAATATTTTATTCAGAATACAACATAGATGACATATCAAATGTTTAAACTGAGAAAATGTATCATTTTAAGGGAAAAATAAGTTGATTTTAAATTTCATGGCATCAACACATCTCAAAAAAGTTGGGACAAGGCCATGTTTACCACTGTGTGGCATCCCCTCTTCTTTTTATAACAGTCTGCAAACGTCTGGGGACTGAGGAGACAAGTTGATCAAGTTTAGGAATAGGAATGTTGTCCCATTCTTGTCTAATACAGGCTTCTAGTTGCTCAACTGTCTTAGGTCTTCTTTGTCGCATCTTCCTCTTTATGATGCGCCAAATGTTTTCTATGAGTGAAAGATCTGGACTGCAGGCTGGCCATTTCAGTACCCGGATCCTTCTTCTACGCAGCCATGATGTTGTAATTGATGCTGTATGTGGTCTGGCATTGTCATGTTGGAAAATGCAAGGTCTTCCCTGAAAGAGACAACGTCTAGATGGGAGCATATGTTGTTCTAGAACTTGGATATACCTTTCAGCATTGATGGTGCCTTTCCAGATGTGTAAGCTGCCCATGCCACACGCACTCATGCAACCCCATACCATCGGAGATGCAGACTTCTGAACTGAGCGCTGATAACAACTTGGGTTGTCCTTGTCCGCTTTAGTCCGGATGACATTGCGTCCCAGTTTTCCAAAAAGAACTTCAAATTTTGATTCGTCTGACCACAGAACAGTTTTCCACTTTGCCACAGTCCATTTTAAATGAGCCTTGGCCCAGTGAAAACGCCTGCGCTTCTGGATCATGTTTAGATATGGCTTCTTTTTTGACCTATAGAGTTTTAGCCGGCAACTGCGAATGGCACGGTGGATTGTGTTCACCGACAATGTTTTCTGGAAGTATTCCTGAGCCCATGTTGTGATTTCCATTACAGTAGCATTCCTGTATGTGATGCAGTGCTGTCTAATGGCCCGAAGATCACGGGCATCCAGTATGGTTTTCTGGCCTTGACCCTTACGCACAGAGATTGTTCCAGATTCTCTGAATCTTTGGATGATATTATGCACTGTAGATGATGATAACTTCAAACTCTTTGCAATTTTTCTCTGAGAAACTCCTTTCTGATATTGCTCCACTATTTTTCGCCGCAGCATTGGGAGAATTGGTGATCCTCTGCCCATCTTGACTTCTGAGAGACACTGCCACTCTGAGAGGCTCTTTTATACCCAATCATGTTGCCAATTGACCTAATAAGTTGCAAATTGGTCCTCCAGCTGTTCCTTGTATGTACATTTAACTTTTCCGGCCTCTTATTGCTACCTGTCCCAACTTTTTTGGAATGTGTAGCTCTCATGAAATCCAAAATGAGCCAATATTTGGCATGACATTTCAAAATGTCTCACTTTCAACATTTGATATGTTATCTATATTCTATTGTGAATAAAATATAAGTTTATGAGATTTGTAAATTATTGCATTCCTTTTTTATTCACAATTTGTACAGTGTCCCAACTTTTTTGGAATTGGGTTTGTATTCCTGCTGCCTGTTTTTAATGTTAAATCAAACAACAAATAACAAAGAAATCACTCACTGCTCTTGACTGAATAGTTTTTGTAACTTCAATAATGATTAATCTTTATTTATTTTATACAGTAAAGATAATATGCAGTGATATTTTATATTTGATTACTTTATCCATTTTCTGTACCTGAAAACTACTGTTAGATACCTGAAAAGCCTGAAAAGCACTGTTTATTTTATTTGAATATTTGCTTTATTGTACTTATTTGTGATGTTGCTTGTAGTTTGATTGTTTGTTCTTATTTTCTTTATTTTTATTTGACAGTAGTCCTATTTTCCCTAAACATAGCACATACCGAACCGTACCGAAACCGTGACCCTATAACCGTGATACGAACCGAACCGTGAGCGATTTGAACCGTTGCACCCCTAGTGCCTACGCACATTCTGTGCTTGGCCCCTAAAATTACATTGATTTGTGTGGAATGCATCGATGCATTGCACCGTTTGTTTATCCTTTATCCCCTGTTATTTAATCAAGTCTTTTTCTAAAGCATGCGTGTGATGCTGACGCAGGAGCCGGCCAATAATGATTCAGCATTCTGAGGTAGAACCTAGAAGCGCTGGATGTAAACAACATATATGAATGACACAGAAGAGAAGATATTGTTGAATAAAGTTACTTTTGTTTCGTTTGCACACAAAAAGTATTCTCGCATCATTAAAGGATTAGTGCACTTTCAAATAAAATTTTCCTGATAATTTACTCACCCCCAAGTCATCCAAGATGTTCATGTCTTTCTTTATTCAGTCGAAAAGAAATTAAGGTTTTTGATGAAAACATTCCAGGATATTCTCCTTATAGTGGACTTCAATGGCCTCCAAACAGTTGAAGGTCAAAAATTACAGTTTCAGTGCAGCTTCAAAGGGCTTGAAACAATACCAGACGAGGAATAAGGGTCTTATCTAGCGAAACGATCAGTCATTTAAAAAAAAAAAATACAACTGTATATGCTTTATATAAACAGATGATCACCTTGCACGTGTTTCCGCTTTCCGTATTCTTCAAAAAGCTTACGCTGTATGTCCTACGCCTTCCCGATTCCACTCACGGAATCAATTTCCATAAGTAGAATAGGGAAGGTATGATGGGTGTGCTCATCACGATGTTGATGCTGACATCTGGCATTAGTGTTTGTGAGATTACTTCATGACTATAAACTAAGAAAATAATTTTTTTTGGCATTTATATCATGTTGGGGTGCTGAGGAGTCAAATCTTGCAAAAACAAATAGTGTTAAAGAAAAAATAGTGAGAAATAGCCTTTGTGAAACAATCATAGATGGTGTTACAGAGCAGAAATTTTCAATGAGCAGAAATTTTCAATGAGCTGAAGCCCAAGCCCACAGCGACCAGTTGCACTATTGATGAAAACTGAGTCATGGAGATGAACATCACTGTGTCATTTACACACGATCCACATGATGCTTTTTCTAAAGGATTGTTTATTTGTTCTCACTTACTCTGTTTTCTAGCAGTCCAGGGAATGTGCAAAAGCCTTCAAAGCGAGAAAAAATGTTCAAAGGAGTCAGTGTTTCAACCACATTTTTTACTTGATTGCATTCATACTGTACATCATTTCAGGAAAGACTGTTGCTTGTTGACATCAACAAGATGTCCTTGTACTTCATCAATTTGTTCAGGCACCTCATTGCTTCTCTTTCCAGAAATAGATTCAGTCTCCAGATTTCAGGTCTGGAACTGCCTCAATTTACCTGTGATGACAGGAAAACAAAATTCCTGACCGTCTCCAGGTCTTCTTTACTGACATAGCTTTAAAATCTTTTGCACTCTCAGAAATAGTTATGTCATCTGCATATAGCAGGACGTTTCCCTTTGATTCTGAGTATTGTCGATTTAGGATTTCATATAATATGTTCAGCATAAAGGTTTTAGGAATGTAGAGACAGGAGACAATGGTATAAAGGTTCTTCATGAGACAGTTCAGGTGATTTGGGACCCCAAAGTCTTAGAGCCCATATATTCTACTGTCAAAAGCCTTTATGTAGTCAACAAAATGTTTTGGAGAATTCTGTAATCTTTTACATTATCCACCAGATCACACATTCCTGTTCCTTTTCCAGTCCTTTGACTGTGGCATCTTCTGTTGTTCTGAGCAGTTCAGTTTGCCTTCTGCAATGACTTTTTTGCCTATCCAGACAGCAGAGCACAGCTTGGTCATGTAGTTTTGGGCTTTACAACATTAGGAAAACCAAGCTCTTCCTATTTGAGTGTGCTACGCAGCTCCTAAGCTGTTGTCATTTTCAGATTAGGCTACTGCAGTGCTCTATTTGACGGCCTTCCAGTCAGTGTGACTAAGCCTCTGTGGTGCCTTTTTCCTTCACAACAAGGCACAAAGACTCTCCTAAAAACCTTCGCCCTTTTAGTTCATCTTTGGTGCAACAATCTGCCAGCCTCCGTTCAATCTGTTAAGGCCATCACAGCTTTCAATTAAAAGCGGCATACTCGCTTCTTCCACAAGCACTAGTGCACGTTCATAAATAACGGCACTTACTATATAGAGCCAGTGTGCAAGAGACCAGTTTTTTTTTCAGTGAGGGAACTGCATGGGCTATAAGGTAGTTGTTTTGTTTCTTCTAGGTAATATGTAGTGTAAATTGGAATTTGTTATAAAAAAAATGAATTAATCTAAACAGAAAATATGAATTTAAAAAAAGCTCTGTGAGCATTTTATTTACGATAGACCTGGTAGACCTGCTCTTCTACCCTGGTTTGTCATCGTAAGAAAAAAAAAATTATGTTAATTAAACGTAAAAACAATAGATACACAATCTCACACAATATCTAAAACTTGTATAGTTTTTTATCAGTGTTTATTTAAAAACAAAAAAAATTATGCAGAATATAAGATGGTAAATATTTTAAATTGATTAGTTGTCAATACAATATATAACAATACAATATATAGAGTATGATTTTACCCCAAAATTCAACATATTGGCATAATGATAACTGCAAATCTACAGTACATTTCGCTGCCTGGAGTCCAGTTGTGTCTGTGAATTGCAGCGTTCCATTTGCTTCTCTTTTCTTTAGCTTTTGGCAGTCTGTAAAAAATATACCTCAGATTTCTTGTCAAATCTATTTGTACAGTCAATTGCAAAGCTCCCATTTTGAATGTGTTTTGTGTGTTTTTCGTGGCATTCAAGCTGAAAACCAATGCTACCACTGAGTCTTTTGCCACTCACAGAGCGTAACCGCAGTCACAACAGCCGACGGTGATGTCATGTGCATACCCTCTATTGTATGTAGACACTTAAACTGTCCTGTGCACTCACAAATCTCTCCGTGCTCCTGCACTAGAAAGCTCCTGGATTAAACGTTGTCAAAAGTTATCAACCAATCAGAATAGGCTATGTCTACATTAATCCAGAGACATTTGAAAACAGCATTTTCGTTTCAAGACGCTCCCCGTCCATACTACGGCTGGGTATTGACACAATTTTCACGATTCGATTCGATTACTCTTCACATGCTTTCGATTCGATTTCGATTATTTTGGATGTTTTATTTCAGTTACAGTACATGGCAAAATTTTCTAGAGGAAAAAATCTCTCAACTAATGCTGTAAACTACACATGTAAGTCAGTTGGTACTATAATAATATTGAGGTTAAATTAACTTATTTATATACAAACACTTAAATTACACTCTGTTTTTATTATAAATAAAGTTTAGAATTACATAATCATATTTCTACTCCCATTAATTTTTTTTTTTTAAATATAAACATTTAAATCACGGCTGTCATAACTGATTTATTCAAACATGCATTAAATTTTGAAGAACATTAAAAATTATAATGAATATGTAATGGTACATAGCATTCTGATAAATATAGCTGCTTTCTAGAGATAATTTTTCTAGCTGACTAATGAGTTTATGGTCACTGAATATGTTTTTCTGAGGTAAATGTGACGTTACGTGACATTGTTTACAAGCTGTTTTATTGACGTCTTTCCGAGGTTGAAACACTGATTGAGCCATTACATGAGACATGATATGGATTTCGGTAAGTTGTACTGTATATTTTAGATTCAGATGTTTAGTCATGTTTGTTTCGCGCTGTAACTGGTATTAAAGCGGAGGAGAGGATGTTCACATGAGCTCCGTGCTCCTGCTTCTCTTTAACTGAGGCGCTAAAGTGACCTGTCACATCACATTAAACATTGCCAAAACGGTATTTATTTTTTGAATATCATAATAAGATGGATGTCATTTGAAATCTGAGACTTTGCTTCATATCAAAAGTAACAAAGCACTTGATTATTGCGATTTATTGGATGGGAGGCGCTACATATTCTGCTCATTGAAGAACTGGAAACAGACTAGACTAATCGATTCTTGGGATTTAAGAATCAATATCGGTTCATAAAAATGAGAATCGATTAAAATCGTGAAATCGATATTTTATTTTATTTTTTTACCCAGCCCTAGTCCATACTACCATTTTCAAGCTTTTTTAAAAAGTTGCTCATTCATGCTGAAACATCTGAAAATACTTAAATCACCTTACTGTGCATGCTTAAAATATAATAAAAGCTCACGAGATGACACAGAGAGAGCAGACATAATAAAGTTCTCATGCTATTCTTCTGGAACGATAATTTCATTAGCAAAATATCCCTTTACTCACTATTGTGTCCTGGTCGCACTCAAAATCATATGGTCTAAAATGCTATTGTCATCATGTTTTGCCACAGGACAGTAACTGCGAGTTAATTTTTTTTGTTGGTTTGGCAGAAATGTAATATGAAGATTCTACAAAAAAGCATTATCTTTAGCAAAACAATGAAAGTAAATAGCAGGAACAGCAATGCCTGTATAACCATAGATCCATAGATATTATGGGAAAAATATGCGTCACATGACTAAACATCCAACATCATTTTCGAATACCTCTGTTTTCAAATTTATCTACTTTAGAGAGCATTTTCAAAAAGCATTTAACAAAAACACAATCTCAGTGTGGACAGAAGGCCAAAACAGAGAAAAAAAATGCATTTTCAAACAAAAATGTATTAGTGTGGACAAGGCCATAAACTTCCTCAACTGACAGATGAAAATGTTACATTGAAATCTTATTGGCTGAGAGTGAACTGCACCTGGAATTCTTTTGACAATCAAAGATGGATCTTTAATTTCTTTAAAATTTAATAATATTTAATATTATTAATCAAATGTCTAAATGCATCACTATTGTACAAATATTACAGGCCAAACCCTTCTGAAAGGGTCATAGAATTCAGTATAACACCAGAAAGGACTGAGGTAAGTGGTGGTTTATGTAAGCTTCCTCTGATGTCGATTGGTTGGATTAAATGTTCCTCCCAAACTTTTGTTAAACTCCATTTTGACACCCAATCTTAAGACTGGAAAAGGAACAGGAATATTTGATCTGGTGGATAATTTAAAAAAAAAAAAAAAAAAAAATACAGAATTTTCTAATATAATTTTATTATTATTTAGTCTTATTAAAGTACTCCATCTGACTTGTGCTAATGTGGTTTTACAGTAGGTTTGCGTGAGGAGCAGTCTAAAATTTACCCAAGCAATTTATGGATTTGTTAATTAATATTAACACTATAAATTATTATAAATTTCATTGTTTGAGGTGTACCATAAAACTACATAATAACAGTTTGGTAATACTTGTGAAACTGTCCATCATTTATTTATTTGTCAAACAACGTTAATTTTCTTCAAATCCGCAATTTACGGAGGGTTTGGGGTAAACGGAATCCATAGTAGATTTGGCGCCTACGCTTTTATGTATCGTCATCACTGTCCCGCGTTCTCATTGGTTTGCTGGCATATGGGGATTTAATGCGCAGGGAAAGCTGTGAGCAGATCGCTTGCCCAAGAGGAAAAATTAGCTGCTGCTGCCAGATCTCTATCACCAAAAATCAGATTTTATTTGATACAAAAATAGCTTGACTAAATCAAATGGGGGGAAAAAAATCATAACTGAAACTGTTTTCATAGTATTAAATAAAAAAAAAATAATAAAAAAAATTTCTTCACACAAATTGTGTAAGTAAACCTCCTGTAACTATCTGGGATTGTTAATCAATGGTTTGTGTTTGTTAAACTCATCAATTTGCATTATTTCAAATGATTTTTTTTTAAAGAATAACTATTTTTTATTTATTATACTAATAATTATATTTGACATTTTATTTATTATAGGCTACTAATATTCTTATTTTAATAATTTTTAATTCTTAATATAAAAAAATACTTCTGGCATACATTTAAATTGACTCTTGCCATGTTGTTTCTTATTTGTCATCTCTGATTTAGATCAGACAGAGTATTTATTGTCATAAGCCAATGCACTGTACCATTTAAATGTGAAGTATATCGTTTCTGCGACAGTGCTACCTAGCAGAATTACAAAAAGAAATAACGTCAAATTATTTCAGAATGACATGAGGGTTAGTAAATGATTACAGAAATTTCATTTTTAGGTGAACTATCTTTCTACAACATATTTGACAACAACATCCACAGTAAGGCTAATAACTTCTTATCGGTTTATGATTTGGACCAACATATAACAAGAGAAAGATTAACAATGTGAAATTCTGTCTTATCTAAGGCAACCATAAACCCAAGCTGAGATCCAGTCACATATATCCCTGGCAACAGTTGCCAAGCCAACTCCTATCATTCAGTGGAAGCTTATTACCAGGAATCAAGTTCTAAATTATTCTTCCGTTGCTTCGTGTCATTTAAGAAAATTTCAAACAAATTATTATTACAAAAAGTGATGTTTGATGTGAGAAGGCACAGTGAGTTTGAGGCAAAGTATGCCTAATCAAACCGAAAGTCTGTTTTCCCTGTTTACTTTCTCAGTACTTGTCTTTGCTCTTATTGTACTCAAATCAAGAAACAGTATTTTAAATAAAAAAAATAAAATCACAATCTTTCAAAATGTAATAATTTGCTAAACCCTTAAAAGAGCTTTCCAGCTGATATTGCCTGGTTCTCTCATTCTTGAACACCTCTAACTGCTCCCTGTTTTACCTGAAAATACATCATGGGTTGCAAGTGCTGTTTAATGTTAATTTGTAATATTAAAAGGTATGTTTCTTTCTGCCTCATCTGTAAATCCAGGATGAAACTCAAAGACATGTAAATCTTACAGTTTGAACAATAGAAACTCATAGCTACAGTAACTAATATGCCTGGTTTCTTTCTTTCTTTTTTTTCTTCTTTTTTTTCTCCTGTATCTATCACCAAGGATTTGTTTCTTCTTGCAAAAGTTGCCTCTGGTTTGCTCACTGGGACTAAAGAATTATGGAATTTCTTAACCTAACTAACTTGACTTGATTGTTAATTAACAAAGAAAACCATTTTGATATGTTTGAGCCCAAGCAAAGTTTGGATTTGAAGCCCCCCTACATTTCATACTGGGTAATGATTTCACTTACCACCAGATCATTTAAATGTTGAAGCTGTGCATTCTTGTGATAAGTCTTATTACTGCAGGCAAATGTGGTGACAGGCACAGCTTCTTCAGTGGGCAACCTGGCCAGGTCAAGCCAGTCTTTTGAGTTGATTAACCATTTGTGGCTAGCAGTCTCCACTTAATTTATTTAACTTAAAGACCCTGTAAAGTCAATTCTGAGAATTCTTTCTAAACACATTATAAATGTTACAAATGTATTGCTGAAACACATTACAAAGACTGTGAATTGTGTAATGCTTAATTGTGAAGTTAGAGCGTTAAACAGTTTTTCACCAAGTCTCTGTTCAGGATTTTTTGGGCGGAGCTAAAACGGGGGTCCGATGACGCACTGGAGCCCCCAAACATGGTCCCGCCCCTAACACTATATAACTGTCGATGACGCACCGAGCGTGGCGCCGCCCTTAACGCTACAGCAGCTCACCCGCTCAATCTCGAGTGTCATTACAGTTATACAGCCCTTTGCACATTTAGCTAGTAATGCCTTTGTCACGCAAATGCATATTACATGGATGTTATATACAATACAGTCTCCTTATTTAAATTTCCTAAAACGATGATATGAAGGGGTGGATTAATTTAGTCTCTAAAGTGATATTGTTCTACACCGGATAATTTTACAAACTTTCATCAGACAGCTGGGATTCACAGATAATCCGCTGTTTTCTGCCCCTCTCCTGCCTCGGCCTTCCTACCGTCCCACCGACAATCGATGATATGAGGCCGGACAGAGTCTCTCCCGTCCCGGCCTTCATCCTCCCGTCTTGCGGCGCTATCTATCTATCTATCTATCTATCTATCTATCTATCTATCTATCTATCTATCTATCTGTCTATCTGTCTATCTGTCTGTCTGTCTATCTGTCTATCAATCTCTCTATCTATCTCTGTCTATCAGCAAAAATAAATAAATACCTTGATTATGCTTCAGTTTTATACAATGCCTTTGGATCAAGAACAGGTTTGCTTCTGTATTAAAGAGAATCACCCCTGTGCCACTGTGACGCTCATTCTTTGAAAAACGATTTCATCAAAACGTTAATGCTAGTGATCAGTTTCTGCTCATTTAACAGCGGGTCTTTTTCAGAAACAGACCCAAGATTCCAACTGTTACTGTTTGTTCTGTTGTTTATACTTGGCTGGTATAATGGAGCATGTCTGGATAACGCCCCAGCAGGGACGCCTTGCTCAGCCGTAGGGTGTTGAGGCAGCTAATTGGTCAAAGCATAAAATACATCTTGAATCAAATCCAAAGACTCCTGATGACATACACTGAAAACAACATTGTGTAGCATGGGTTGTTGAGTATGTAAAATCTGTGATAGCACAGTTGTTTGTGTGATTATGAAGCTAGTTTTTTTGTGTATGTGAGAATACGGCCTATGAAGTTTGAACAAAAAAATCCTATGAATGTAGGATCCCCCTGTACACTGCTAATAGTCAAATGGAAACTGAATAATGCCTTTAAAACACTTGAAAATGCTTCTACTATATTCTCTGTAGTCTTATCTTCAGACAGCATGCCCTTCGTATCATTTATGGACAGTCTGATGCATTTTGCACACAAAAAATAACAAAAACAATCTCCAAATAGAAAGCTCCAATCTGATTGGCTGATTAACTCTCAGAATTTACAGGAATGAGTTCTAAAGTTTATATCCATCTGCTGGAAAACATTTTGTTTGCCAGGATGAGCCCTTCCTAAGAAAAACCTGCAATGTCCGATAAGTTGTGACATGATCAAAATATTTTTAAAAAGTTGTTTTGAGAGTTTTCACAAAAAAGGAGAGAACCATGAGCAAAACAGTATATTCCTCTTTAATCTCATAATTACAGTATATGTGATTTTTTTTTTTCTCTTTTTTTTTTCTACATCAAGTGACCATGACCAAGGACAAAAAAGCAAAAAACAAAAAAACAATAAACCTAGTTGTGTGCTATATTCAAAGTCAAGAAAAAAGAAATCTAGTTGCATACCTTAGTGACCTCTTTTAAGTGGTTTCTTCAACTGTTATTTCTACACTTCATTACTCACATCAGGGAATCTCTTACTTTTTTTGACTTTTTTCTTGATAACCTCATAATGCTAGCTGTCCATTGATCATGATGCGAGGGGTGCTTACTCGGTTCTGCCTGACATTTTCCGCTGACTTTCTTGTTTGTGCATAACCTGTGTGTGACCTTCTTCTTGGTTTGTCCCAGCCAAAATCACCATGGCATGACGAATGACTGACAGCATTAACAAAAATGTGTGTGGACCCGTACCGGCCGCTCTACAGATGAACACATGATAAATTACCCTCGTCAGTTTGTTTTGCCAGCTGCCACAGGCGGGTCACCACCTAATCTCTAGCTGACATTTTGTCCTGTACTGTATATGCAAATACCTGGCAATCAATTTGCCCCCCACCCCTCACGATGTGATTAAAACTAATTAATTGCAAGTTAAATTCAACACAATCGGCTTCCAGGCGCCCAGGGTTAAAAGGACAATATGAGAACATAAAAAGTCACAACAGACCAGTAAACAGCATTTACTGTTTTCTAAAATGAACATCCTTCATCTTTCTTCATTAACACAGTAAAAAAAAAAAAAAAAACAAGGGCTGTAAATATGAATAATAGAATGTACACAGAGTGAAAAAGTTGATTTAGATACTGAAAACGGGTTACATGAAGATCTGTGATGTTTTATGTATTTGTTGTGTGCTGTATAGATTCAATGATTATGTCGCTGTGCTGAAGGACACAAGGGACAAAACTGTGGGAATCTTACATAAGGGTATGTCATAAAGGACTGACTGTCTGATTTACAGCTGACAAATAAATAGCAGTGATATTAATTTATTGTTCAACATGGTCTCTTTTCCGTTTGCTTCTGAAACCCAGCTAGACTATGAGGTCACACTGCAGTTCAAGTGTCTGTAAAGCAGTGTTTTGATTTAGTTTTAGTCGTAGTCTTTTGACTAAAATGGCATTTAGTTTTAGTCATATTTTAGTAATTGGAAATTGTTTTAGTTTTTTAATCTAGTTTTTGTTGACTAAATATAAGATTTTAAAAGTTAAATTGTAAGCATTAAGTAAGCATTTCTCTAACAATACACATCTGTATATCTATACATCTTATATTCTCCATACTGTTTATGTTCACTTAAGACAACCAACTGTACTTTACTTGCCAAAACGGATGTTTTTTGACCATTCAAGTGCAAAAAGACACAAAAGAGAGCTCAATTCAGTACTTTTCAGGAACTGACACACTTATCATTGAGATACTATTATAGTTTTAGTTAAAAATTGATTAGATTAGTTTTTCTGCTTTCATTGTAATTTTAGTTAAAAGTTTTTGTTTATGTCTTTGTTTTTGCTTTTAAATGTCTGTACAGTTTTTTTATTTCTGTTTTAGTTATTTTACATCAGATTAAGCTAAAGCTTAGAAACTACTTTTTTTATATTTATTTATTTATTTTAGTTAACGTTTATTTAGTTTCAAGTAATGAAGATTTTTTATGGTTTTAGGTTTAGTTATAACTATAATAACGCAATCATCTGGATCAACATGCACATTCCCAAATTTCTATATATCCTAATTATTGTTATGTAATTCATTTTTCCAGGAGCTCATTGCTTCTACCTTCAGTTAAACTGCTAACAGTGATTGTAAATTAATTGCCTAAATGATTACATTAATTGCTAACTGCATTCTTTAAATTGTTGACATCCATTCTCTGTAAAGCTGCTTTGAAACGATATGTATCGTGAAAAGCACTATACAAATAAATGAGAAGTGAATTGAACTGAATTGAATTGAATAACCCTGATACTTGTAAAATGTAATAATGTGTCAAATAATGTTCTTATTCTTTCCTTCCTATGACAGAAGCTACAATAGTTTACTATGAAATAATTGGAAAGTAATTTAAATTAAATACAGTTTATTGTGTAAACAAAAATAACAATAATGACCAGGGGAACAAATAATCACAAACCATCCCGAAATACTCCGTGACTCTTATTCTGAAATGTCTGCAGTCTGCACTGTTGCAGGCTGCTCATTTAAGTTCAGATGAGGGAGATAAAATATACATTCTTATAACCGTCTAAAACATATTACCATATAAACATTGTATAGTAAACATTGTCATAATTCATCAACATCATCTCTTAAGCAATCACTTGGCATAAATGTGAGCCTATAGAGTGTGCAACAGCGCCACGTTTTCCCGCGGTTAGATCAGCATGTTACACTTCAAATGTGCGCATCTTCCACACAGGACAGCTGTCCTGACTGGATATCCTACCAAATCGCCCCTCTCATCATTTTCATTTTGTTTTTATTTGCTGACGAAAATGAGAGTAGATTTTCGTTATAGTTTTAGTCATTTAAAACTTTTTTTTTTTTTTTTATTTAGTCATCGTCTCGTTTTCGTCAATGAAAAAAATGACGAAAATTGACAAATTATTCATCAACGAAATAACACTGCTGTAAAGTTTGAAGTTAAATGAAAATTCTCAATATGTGTTTTTTAATTATTTGGCCATGTTGTAGTCTCCTTTCCATTTGCATGCCAAAAGCAGTGTTTGCAATAGTTACTTTTAAAAGTAATGCATTACAATATTGCATAATATCCATAAAAAGTAACGCTTTACATTATTGCATTACTTTTTCTAACCTGGGCAGGGCTTGCTTGTTTGTTTTTTAATAACAACAAAAAAAGTTCTATTTTTGCCAAATGTAAAGTCCCTTTCACACCAAAAGTGAAATGAATAAGCCTCAGGCTGAAAGAAATGCAAATTCACGCCTGTACAGTAGAGGGAGCAGTTAAAAAAAAAAACTTTCAACTGGGCTGCGTTCAGCCCCGACAAAACGTTGCAAAACGTTTTTTAAACGGAAACGGTGGCGCGTTGAACACCCTGTTCTGATGACGCAAGAGTTGCAACTATGGCACCTGAGAAGGCCATTCTTTGTGTTCTTTTTGAATAATTTTTGGAGCCTGATGAAGTCGGTATAAATACGTGCTTAATACTACAAAATACGCTCGATGTTACAGTCACTGCCCTTGCCGTACAGAATAAAAAGAGAACATCCCAATCGAGTGAAGGGATTTGTGGAAACTTCTATTATTGTTATACAACATTTGACTTGCACTTCATGATGAAAAGACAAACATTTCAGGTGAAGGATAATCCACTTCTTACCTCCGTGACTGTGTTGATCTATATTATTTTTATTGCTTGTATTAGGCTGTATATACCGCGCGGTTTATATACATCTTGCCACTGATTGGGCTGACATTTCTGACACACCCACCAAACAAGAGAAAACGTATCTCAAACCCGTTGCACACCGTTGCAGACCGTTTCCAGGAAACATGTCGTTCAACCCGGAAAACGTAGCAAAACGTTGCGCACCGGTTTGAGCTTGAACGTGCCCCTGTTCTGCCATTTTGGATTGAAGAATAGGATGCAAAAGTTCAACACGCTTGCGCAAATGTGATGTTTATCTAAAGTCATTTTTGCTTATTAGTATGGTTGAAGTGGATCATCAAAGGTCAGCAGCAAAGACATAAAGTGAGATTAAATGAAGTATATTTGTGTAATTTAATATAATTTAATTATTGCAGGTTTGAGTAATATTCTGAAATTGCATTTCACTGTTTTATTATTTTTGAGTAGTACTGAATCTGTGTTTTTTTGCAAGTGAGATGAGTAAATGCCTGCTCACATTTATTTTAAAACTACAATAACCATCATGTTCACACGGCACACACAATGCCTTTGCACTTACGATTTCTCTCAACATGGGGACAGGAGAGCTGTCAGTCTATAAATGGAAAAACAAAGTAACTTGCATTACTTAGTAACTCAGATATTTTTGTTGTAAATTTAAAAGTAATGCATTACGTAACTCAAGTTACTTGTAATGCCGACACTGGCCAAAAATAATTTTAAACTTATTTTTGTTGTTTTGCATCCATCTTTCTCAGCATCACTCAAGCAATGTCCTGCATTAGCTACAAATACTCATGAAGCACATATTTTCAAATACACAATATTGATGATAAATAGCAAGGCAATTAATCATACTGAATTTGATTTATTGAGTCTTAATGTTACAATTCTTTTAACCACAGGTGAATGAGTGTTTTGGTGTTTTCAAGTTTTAACTTAAAAACAGCAATTTAAAATTACATCAAAAAATAGATTTTCATGTAGTTTTGACTAACTTATAATTTAAGTCCATCTTCTGGATTGTTCCAGGACTATCAAGGCCTTGCTACCCACCAGCTATGTTTAATTAAAGGTCCCGTTCTTCGTGATCCCATGTTTCAAACTTTAGTTAGTGTGTAATGTTGTTGTTAGAGTATAAATAAAATCTGTAAAAGTTCAATGCCAAGCGAGATATTTTATTTAACAGAAGTCGCCTACATCGAACGGCCAGTTTGGACTGCATCCCTCTACTTCCTTCTTTAATGACGTCACTAAAACAGTTTTTTGACTAACCTCCGCCCACAGGAATACACAAAAAAGGGGGCGTGGTCTTGTTGCGCTCCCACGGAGAAGAGCAAGAGTTGCGTTTGTAGAGTGTGTTTGTCGCCATGTCGTCGAAACGCTGTTATTTTCATCCCGCAGTCCAATCACCTTTGTTTGGCCTTCCCAGGGACGCTGTACTTAGAGATCAATGGTTACAATTTATGTTTAACTCGGTTCCCGAAAATTATAATTGTGGTATCCTTACTGCAATAGTTAATGTTGGACTGCAGTGCACATAATGGCCACAAGAGGGGACTATGTTTATGTATATGGCTGTTTTCCGTATGAGGTACTCTTCTGAGTGAGTGCTAACGTTGTACATTTTCTGTCGCTGCTTGTGGAGATTAAAGAGTTCAGTCTCTCGGGAATTATTGTCTTTTGTGTTCATTCGGCACAACACCACAATAATCCACATGTAAAACTATGTGCAGCACATGTTATGGTAAGAGGCGTGACCTTTCCGGGCAAGGTGTGCTAAGATGCTGTCGAATCACAACACAGGAACCGCTGGCACAATCAGCCCGTTTTTATGACGGTGGAAACAGCGGTATACAGATAAGTAAATTATGTGAAAAATACTGTGTTTTTTTACACGCGAAACATGAACACGTTATATTGCACACTATAAACACAATCAAAGCTTCAAAAAACCACGAAAAACGGGACCTTTAAATGATGTTACATTACATCATTAACTACAGTATGTTAAATTGTTTTTTGTTGTTGTGTTGTTTTTTTGCTACATCAAACTGCTATTTTTATACTGAAAGGTGTAGAGCTCAGAGTACAAGAGATTAGATTTTTTTTTTTTTTTTTTAAATGGGTCTCTGCCTGTGAGAACATATGATAACACATATTTTTCCATGTTAGAATGAGCATTGAAATCAGAGGGCATAGGCTACCACAGCACATGTATGCATTATTCATGCGCCTGCATTGAGCTGTAATCTCTGCTCTATTAACAATTGAAAGGCACTGTGCTCTTCATCCTATGCACTGCAGAATGCACAGAAATATGACCATTTGATGAAACAATTCTTGCACATCAGTGATAACAAAAGCAGATGGTGCAAATGCATGAGCTCTAAAAAAACATATTATATATTTAATACAGGCATGTCATGGGGAAGAAGGGAAATTTGAAGACAAATTACAGAAATCCTAGTGTAATTCTAAAGCCCACTTCCATGCAGCCTCTTAGGGGTTCCTAGACCCCATTTTGAAAAACCCTGCTTAATACAACACTATGTACATTACTCCAAGGACTCCTTTTGTGATCCATATGAATAAGGCACTCCACATAAAGCTCTCTTGTTGAACATAGAAAGCAGAGATGTGGGCTTCATACTAGTTTGCTGTGCAGTCTCAACCTCACCTTTCATTTCTTCTTTGGGTATTTAATTCATCGGGGCAGTGGGGCAAGACAGACATGGATGGCCAGCCAGTGTTGGCAGAACGAGTTACATTAGCTCTGACCCTGTGCTTGAAATGCAGTCTTTGGTCTGGCAGATCTGTTCAACACAGGATAAAGGTGTTGGAAATGAAAATTAGACATGTTGCCTTGGCACGTAACTGAAATAAAATAAGTATAAGTTACAGTACTAAAATTACTAAACTAAATAAAATAAAGTCAATATATATATATATATATATATTATATATAATATATATATATATATATATATATATATTTATTTATATATATATATATATATATATATATATAAATAACAGTAATGAAAAATTACAAAGCATGTAACAAATTACTAATACAAATTTGTGAAATTTATTTTTTTTTTTAAATAAACTAAAATTGAACTGAAAGTATAAATGAAAGCAAATTCAAAATGTTAATAAATACTATATAATAGTATTTATTATTATAGTACAATATTATAATAGTAACTATAATAGTATACTATATAATAGCATAGCTGGGAGATTCAGAGCAACTGCAACAATGAGTAATTAAAGACATGTTTAGATTATTTTAGTCAAAATGACTGAAAAATCACAAATACAAACAATTGTAATCTCATTAAATTGGTTATCACTTTTAACCAATAGGTGGCGCTGTTACCAAATTGATATTGTTTAGTCAGTGTGAGGTGATAATGACATACAAAGTTTGGTGTCAGTATACCAAAGCGTTGCAGAGTTACAGCTTCAGAATCAGCTTGGCACCAAATTTGTTGACGTTATTCGAGAACGGCTTGGACATTGGACATCATTGTTCTTGAAATGCTGCAAGTAGCCTCAGGTCATGCTTGTGATGACATGTAATAAGATTTGTCTCAATAGGTTAAAGCATTGTGGAGATATAACCTTGCATGTATTTTGACATTTTTTCATTGAATCCTTATGCACGTTATTCAAAAACGTTTGGGTCTATCAAAAAAGCTTTTAATAACTTTTTGCCAACATGGTCTAAAAATTTCTGAGTCAATTTGGTGAAAATCGGACAAACTTTCTAGGATGAGTTAGATGGACTTTCAGAAAATTCAAAAAGAAAAAAAATCATGACGGAAAACCATCGACCTTTGGTGCTTTCCCCTAAGAAATCAGTCACATATATGTATTGCTGTATAAAAAAAATAAATAAAAAAAAGCAGTGTGAACATTCTTTAAAATTTTATTTGTTACTACAGTAATGAGTATATATATATATATAATATATATATAATATATATATATATATTTATATATATACATTTTAACTTACCTTGTAAAGTATCTACCACATCCATCCATTAATATTTCATTCACTTGTCCTATGTAAGGTTGTGGGAATGATGGAGCCTATCCCAGAGTCTCTCTCTTCAGGTAGTACCATCAACCACCAGAACCAAAGTGCAAATGGAAAACGACAGTAATTTCCTTGAACAAAGTAACAGTCAGTCTTCAGAGAAAATGCAGGGTAGTGTGACTGGGAGGGACATACATCTGGGCAGAGCAGAGAGAATGTGTCCCATTTCTGATGCCAAATGTAGCTAGTTGGGCAGAGGTAGCCTATCTCAAAGAGCATGAGAGAATAAGATGTTCTGAGCAAATTCTGAAGTGACAAATAGAAATTCAGTGTATTATTTTAGAGAAGTTCTGTTTGACAGAATGTAGAGAGACAGATTATGAAATATTGTGTATAATAAATACAATTTTATAATTGAATAATAGCTAAAATTATACTTTACATTCAAATATCTACAACTCAGGTTGGTTATATAAATAGGTTGTTTGCAATCACGTGGTTCTGGTGACGTGCAAAATACCGGTGGAGGGCAAGCAGTGAAAATTAGAATTGAAGAGATGGAGAAAAGTCCTTTCTGTGCTGGTTTAGAAAGGTATAAACAGAAAATCACAACATATGTTGGACGTGATCCTTATGTTACGAAGAGGAGTGACTTTTCCACTGAATTGAAAGACTTGACTGCCATTGAGGAGGTAGATATAGAGAATGTAAGGCTGCCGTCACGCCGCGTTCAGTTCTAGTCTGGGTTTGTTTATATCGCGCTGCCTTTCTGCTAGTGAAGTTAGGGCAGTATTTTGATTTTCTGTCGTGATTTTGAAAAATGTCGCCATTGTAGATCATTTATGCTGAATCGAGAATTCCAACAGGAGCTCACATCATCGTTCAGGGAAAAAACTGGACGGTGTAATACTTCGCCTTTTCTACGTGTAAAAACACACTAAGGGAAGCAGGCTGAGGAGGTGACAGGAAGACGACGTATAGCAAATGTAATGTCACTGATTGAACCCACTGCCTATCACTCAAAAAAATAATCACATTGCTGAGTGTTTTTGAAAGTTTTGTATTTTGTTTTGGTGTAATATTTAACATTACATTTGCGAATATGACTCTCACTCGGCTTGTGAATGAGCATAACTTGCATAATAGGGCTCTCACGATATTGGATTTTTCACACCACGGTTATTGTGGCCAAAAAATATCACGGTATCGATATATCGCGATATTTATAGAATTCTTGGGGGGAAAAATTTATCAGTCTAAATAATTTTTTACTTTGTTTATTTAGTTTTTCTCTTTCAGGGTTGCTGCACATTTTTTAAAGTCAAATTTAAGGTTTTTTAAGACCTGAAGAAATAAAAATTAATACTAGCATAGTAGCCTATACATTATGGCTGTTTCCAATCAAATGAAATCATTATCAACAAAATCCATCTTTGTAATACAGAGGTGACACAGAATGAGAAGTGACATATATTTACACAGCATTTACAATTTGTCTACATAAATTTAATTTAATATTTAAATATTTAAATAAATTTTTCTAATTTTAACTTTTTAATGTCCCTTAAATATGAAACTAAACTAAACTGCCAGTAGGTGGCAGCAAGTCACTGTCTTAATGAGTGAGTGAGTCAAACGATTTGTTCAAATGACTGATTCATGACTTCATTCAGGAACAAAGCTTGATTCATTCGTTCTAACCGCGGATTCAGTCAGTATAACAAAAACATTTCTGTTGCATGGGGCTTTGTTCTGCTGTTCATAATTTTGAAATTTTCGTTGGCGAAATAAAGAAAAAAATGAACAATATTAACTAAATATTAACTGTGTCTAAAATGTAACTCACATTGTTCATTTAACAAGTTGAAGGAACATTGCATTTGTGCTGATTTGGGGAAAATGGCACTTTGCTCGTGTGATATTGTAAAACAACATCTTATAATATGATATAATGACAAAAAATTGTCGGGGCAAAAAATGCCTGTGTATCTTGAATTTTGAGGGCAAATAACTGCATGCATATCTACATCACACTGAGTAAGACGAATAAAGAGAACGCGGTAATTAAAATAATCACCCCAAACAAAAAACAGTGTGTCGGTGTCTGTCAGACTGTAAAAAAAGGGTGTCTGTCCGCTGAATGCCCCTCCGATTCTCCTCCGTGGCCATATGGGAAATTTTCAAAGACAACATTAAAAGTTACACTTACCCTTCCAACAAAGAAATGGATCGACTTCTGTCAGCTTGTTAAACATATATTTATTTGGACATTTTCTACCATATGATGGCTGAAGCAGCAGTGCGTGATACTTTTCACGGTAACCAGATCAACATTGTAAACAGAATTCTACAAAACTGAAGTGAAAACGTCAAATTACCATTCAGTGGGATAAAATAGCTTCTCTTCCCTGCAAATGATACCATGAAGAATGTGAATATTTAAAAGTCAAAAACAAGGTAGGTATCCATATTCATTTCAGTATCAGCAGATGCAAAACGCTATAAAAGGTGACAACTTTTAAAGTTAAAAAACGATATAAGTTATGTAAAGGATAAAAGTTCCTTGTGGGTTCTCAGTTTGATTGATTTGAGCAACCATAAACGACGCAAAACATACAAATTTTTGATAGGATTCCTATATAGAAAAATCACTGCTTGCCCTCCAGCCGCATTTTGCATGCAGCAGTGACGTCATGTGCAAACAACCTATTGCAGTTAATTCAGCATTACTCTTACAGTACCACCAGTAAAGCCTCAGTCTTGACTCATTGATTGTTTTTGTTTTCTTCTCCAGTATTTAATACTAAATTAATAATAATAATAATAATAACAATAACAATAAAACATCTCTACAAAGATCTCTGAACAATTTAATGGAAAACCATAAAAGAAAACTCTACAGATAATCTAGCAGTCTGCCAAGATTTTGTATCCACATATTGTACATATGAACTAGCTAACATTATGATTTGAATTTCTCTGTCCTCAATAGATCAGAGGTAACAGCTTTCCTGCTGAGGCTGTGACATGCCAGTTTGCATTAAAAGCTAAAATATGTTGCTTTTAACAGACCATATGGTAATCTGAATCAATGTCATGCCATTGCATATGGAAAGGACTGGAATAAATAAAACAGTACAGACAGACAGAGATCTAAGGCAAAGAGATAAAGTGATTGGTTGAGATGTGTCCATAGACAAGTGTCCATAGGCAAGATAAAATATGACCAAAATAGCAGTTTGTCCACATTGACTCATGAGCACAAGTTATAGATCTGTTTTTTTTAGACATTTCAGGGCAGTTACTGTATTAGTACAGTGTACCCGGAAAGTATTCACAGCGCTTGACTTTTTCCACATTTTATGTTACATTCTTATTCCAAAATGGATTAAATTCATTATTTTCCTCAAAATTCTACAAATAATACCCCATAATGACAATGTGAAAGAAGTTTGAAATCTTTGCAAATTTATAAAAAAAAAATAAAAAAAATAATAAAAATCACATGTACATAACAATTCACAGCCTTTGCCATGACACTCAAAATTGAGCTCAGGTGCATCCTGTTTCCACTGATCCTGTTATGTCACATCCTTGAGATGTTTCTACAACTTGATTGGAGTCCTCGTGGTAAATTCAGTTGACTGAACATGATTTAGAAAGGCACACAACTGTCTATATAAGGTCCTACAATTAACAGTGCATGTCAGAGCCAGTGTTGGGCACGTTACTTTAAAAAAGTAATTAGTTATAGTTACTAGTTACTTCTCACAAATAGTAACGGAGTTAGTAACTAAGTTACATCATTATAAAAGTAACTAATTACCAGGGAAAGTAACTATTGCGTTACTTTAAAAAATTAAAATGTCAAATAACTTGAATTCCCCCAATATTAAATATAAGTCTAAGAATAAATTATTCTTGATCCGACTCGTGACTCATACAGACTCTTGCTTATGAAATTTCTCTGTACTGTACTATACGTGTTAGTAGCCATAGAAAATGCAGCTTCATATTTATGTTTAAATAGGCCTATGTTATGTTTTAAATTCATTTACTTGATTATGAAAAGTGAACAGCATGAGTAAGATGCATCATAAGATGCGCAATATATCGGGAGTCATGGAGTGGGTCAGACATGATTTTGACCACTTCATTAAGTTTTGTTTTATAGAAACACTTTCTTTAAAGTGAATTTCGTTTTGTAAAAATTGTATCTTAATTTTAATCAATGTTTCATCAACCAATTACCTGGATTTAATAAAATAAGAACCAAATATAGCAGACAATATAATCATGGCAGGCGCGGCCGTGATCACTGGCGCGTGAACTGAAGCGCGTCTTATAAGACTAAATGAAACGAAACTCAGCGGCTGCTTGCCTCGCAGACATGAGAAATAGTCTATATCTATAGAAAGCTTGAAATATCTAAAATCGAAAAGAAATAGGCTTCTCTGATTATGTAGCCTAATCCGAATGAAGTGCATTCTCTCTCTAGGCGTGTCCATATGCGGAGATGATGAGAGTCAGCAATGTCAACTTCATCTTCGCAGCCGACACTGATTCAGAAAACATTACTTTATTAATAAACAATCTCCTTGCTGTTTTGGTCACATTCATAATAATTACTTTTGCCGGTTCTTTATGGCAAGCTTTATGCGTGCGCTTGAGTGCTATAGCCTATATTACGATCATTATTATGGTTTATTCTCTCCAGTATTTAAGATATTACATTAATATAAATGTGATTAGTCAACTATTGGCTTAAATGAATAACTACTAGTCGACTAGAAAAACTTATTTCACATATTTTCGATCCAGCATGTCACAAAGGGTAGGCTATTCTGGTTTGAGCTCGCGCTCAGCTCGCTTGCTCACAGACACACACACAGAGCATCTTACATTATTATCAGTTTAAAATTATATTTGTGTATGACTAACCCCAACACACACCAGAGAAATAACTTTGCAGGTCCTATGGCTGAGAGAGAGCCTACTCAGATGAAAAGCGCTTCAGTGAGCTCAGTTATAGTAACGCGGCATTTTTTTGTCAGTAACGGTAACGGCGTTCTAACGGGAGAAAAAGTAATTCGTTTGATTACTCGTTACTGAAAAAAGTAACGGCGTTAGTAATGCCGTTTATTTATAATGCCGTTATTCCCATCACTGGTCAGAGCACAAACCAAGCCATGAAGTCCAAGGAATTGTCTGTAGAACTCTGAGACAGGATTGTATCGAGAGACAGATCTGGGGAAGGGTACAGAAAAATTTCTGCAGAATTGAAGGTCCCAATGAGCACAGTGGCCTCCATCATCCATAAATGGAAGAAGTTTGGAACCACCACGACTCTTCCTAGAGCGGGCCGCCCAGTCAAAATGAGCGATCAGGGGAGAAGGGCCTTAGTCAGGGAGGTGACCAAGAACCCCATGGTCACTCTGACAGAGCTCCAGTGTTTATCTGTGGAGAGAGGAGAACCTTCCAGAAGAACAACCATCTCTGCAGCACTCCACCAATCAGGCCTGTATGGTAGAGTGGCCAGACGGAAGCCACTCCTCAGTAAAATGCACATGACAGCCCACCTGGAGTTTGCCAAAAGGCACCTCAGACCATGAGAAACAAAATTCTCTGGTCTGATGAAACAAAGATTGAACTCTTTGGCCTGAATAGCAAGTATCATGTCTGGAAGAATCCAGGCACCCTCATCACCTGGCCAATACCATCCCTACAGTGAAGCATGGTGGTGGCAGCATCATGCTGTGGGGATGTTTTTCAGTGGCAGGAACTGGGAGACTAGTCAGTATCGAGGGAAAGATGAATGCAGCAATGTACAGAGACATCCTTGATGAAAACCTGCTCCAGAGCGCTCTGGACCTCAGACTGGGGCGAAGGTTCATCTTCCAACAGGACAATGACCCTAAACACACAGCCAAGATAACAAAGGAGTGGATGCAGGACAACTATGTGAATGTCCCTGAGTGGCCCAGCCAGAGCCCAGACTTGAACCCGATTGAACATCTCTGGAGAGATCTGAAAATGGCTGTGCACTGACGCTCCACATCCAACCTGATGGAGCTTGAGAGGTCCTGCAAAGAAGAATGGGAGAAACTGCCCAAAAATAGGTGTGCCAAGCTTGTAGCATCTTACTCAAAAAGACTTGAGGCTGTAATTGGTGCCAAAGGTGCTTCAATAAAGTATTGAGCAAAGGCTGTGTAATGCACTGTGTAATGGTTTGCAATGGTGGTATTTTCCAAAAATGTATTTTAGCTGCATGTTTGTGCACTCATGTAATGCATGCATGCACGCATAGCCCTAGTAAAAAAGTAATATATTTAAAATACATTTATTTTATACTAAGTATAGTTCAAATATATTAACATATTTACTGACATATCGCTTGAGACTTACTGATTATAAAAATTATAATTAAACTTTATTTGGAGTAATACTCAATGCACAATGGACTTATCTTAATATCAATGTGTTAAAGTCAATATTGATAAAGATTGTATGAACTTTGAATAATATTAGTCTTTACATGCAAGATATTTAAATTGTATCATAAACTTAGGTATATCTTTAGTTGGACCTCAGCACTACTTCCACACAATTAAATTGCATTAAGGATTAGTTCACTTTAAAATTACCCCATGATTTACTCACCCTCAAGCCATCCTAGGTGTATATGACTTTCTTCTTTCAGACGAACACAGTCGGAGTTATATTAATAATCACCCTGATGCTCCAAAGCTTTTTAATGGCAATGCACGGAAACCACCTATTTGAAGCTCGAAAAAAGTGCATCCATCCATCATAAACGTATTCCGGGAGGTTAATAAAGGCCTTCTGAAACGAAGCTGTTGCATCAGTTATGCCTGTTTTGTAAGTTGAATACGGAAGGCATAGGACGTAGCGTATGCGTTTTGAACTGCGGGAGGCATTACAACTTTCTTCGCAAGTGCAGAACTCAGTCAGCTCCAGTGATTGTAAAGGGAGCGTTCTTTGATCGCTTTCTATATATAATTTAATCACAGTTTAAATAACAGATTATTTTCATCCTACTAAGAGAAACAATGTGAAATTGACTGTTTAGTCACTGGTTTGATTTACTGACAAATGATTTTGAGACAAAGAACATCTGACTGTACATGAATCATTACATATCAGAAATCACTAGTCACTGGTCAGTGGGCGGTGCTACAGGAGTAACGATGTAGAAGTAGGCCTTCATCTTCTTCAGAGACGGTCTTCCACCTATAAATAGGCACATTCGTAATCTGGTTTAAATAAAAGTTTTTTTGGACTAACAAGGAAGCTTTCAGTTCTGAAACTTGTGTAACAGTGTATTCTTGTAGTATGAGGATATCATTGTTATCTCAAAAGCACAGTGAAAATTAGATTTCTCAATTCATGACCCCTTTCAGTATACCAGTTTAGTATACCAAAACTACAATTGCAGGGCATTTTTATTAATTACATAAATACATAAATGTATTAGTGTACTTAGCAAGAAATAAATGTATTTATAAATAAATGTAAACATAACAAATACATTTTTAGCATATTTATCACTTTTCACTAGGGTATATATACAGCTTTTTTCATATACAGATATTTTCAATCATGTACTTTTAACATTGCTTGCCAAAAAAAAAAAAAAAAAAAAAGCATGACAATTACTACTGCTCAACAAACACTTAAGCTTATAAGTATTAAACTTTGACTTCCTTGCATTTGTGCTATGTGCAATAATGGTATTTCAATTTGTGCGGCGGCTTGTTGAGGAGAGGAACGGAATTATTTTTCTAAGCAATCAGACTAAAGATACTATTATGGCAGCGAACAAAAAATGGCATACACCTACAGGAGAGATGTGGGATGTACTGTAAGTAGACACTAGAATACTGTATTACAGAGACTTTGGGAAGGGCTCTTTTTGACTTGGGCCAGTAAATAACCACATATCAATCAGTCACGACAGCCTCACAACATTCCATAAGGGATGTGCGAGACTTGGTGACTAGTCAACTAGTGTTGCACGATATACCGGTACTAGAAAGGTATCGCGATACCCTGCTTTTAAAAACGGTCCGGTTCTTCATTTTATAAGTACCGGTACTTTGAGTGCCAGCTGTATTTCCTAATGTGCGACAGCAGGGGGCAGTGTGCGTGCAGCGTGCTGCTTCTAAGGCACATTGAGTGCGTGTTTATTCCTCTCAACTGCGCAACGGCTTTTATGGTGACGAAACGAGAGGGATGGTTGCAAATACAGGTGCTTTTGCAGACCGTCCACAAATTGTTGAGAAAGCAGATGCACGAAGCGAAATATGGCATTATTTTGCTTACATTGCCGACAGTCAGGGCAAGCCCACGGACACCACAAAGCCTGTCTGCAAAAGATGTTACAAAAATAACGCAAGTGAAGGGAGCCAACATATCCAACTCGGCAAAGAATATTGCCGACAAAAATCCCAATTTGTACAAAGAATTTAAAGAGCGACAGGTTAGTGAATGTGATACCAGCATTATGTTTATGCTCTCAAACATTACATGTGTTGTTTATTTATTTTACTCGTGCAAGCAGACCTCCGCAATGAGGTGTATTATTGAGTCTAAGTTTAATAAGTGATGTCTGGTTGCAAAAATAAAATTAATTTAAAAATACATAAATATGTGAAGGGTATACAGTTATTTTAAACCAATTTATGCTTTAATAACATTGCTCTAATTATTTACAGTAATCTCATTTTTACAGTAATCTTGATAATTTACAGTAATAATCTAAATTTTCAACTTTGAGCATGAAAATAATAAACATTAAAAATTACATTAAATCTAACTCTGCAACTCATGGCAATGAAACTCAAATCCAGAATTATCAGCCTGCACACTGGTGAAGAAAGAAGTTCTGTCATATGTTATTTATTTACTTTTCCTGCTGTTTTAGGTTTTTGCCATAGTATCGTTTAAGTATCGGTATCGTGATATTTAAGTTGGGTATCGTATCGAAGTCAAAATTTTGGTATCGTGACAACATTATAGTCAACTAAACAATGCTGCTGCTATTTGAAATATTAGTTGTTGTTTTTGTTGTTGTAATGTATGTACTATGGGGTATCATAGTTTTTGTGTTAAGCCTGCCCCCTAGTGGTGACCTATATAGTGATATATTGAGAATTGAGTTCAGTTCCAGTTCAGTAAAAAGAATAATGTGAGTTGCACAGCAAATGATGGTGTCGCGTTATTATTAATCTGCCAGCAGACACAACAGAATTGGCGACGAGGTCTGGATCGACAACCACAAGTGCAACAAAAAGACCTGAATGGACAAGAAACATGAAAAGAATATGTGAGTTACTTGGAAGAGAAAGAGAAAGCCAATTAATGTGTAAAGCAAATTTGCAAACGAGCAAAAATGTCAATGATTGTAACTATCACTGCATTTGATAATAATGCTGAGGATTGGGAAACTTATGTGGAAAGAGTGGAGCTATACTGTGAGGCTAATGCCATTTGAAAATAAGAAAGTGGCTGTTTTGCTGAGCATGATGGGAGCGATGACGTATGGACTGCTTCGTAGTCTGTTAACCCCTGAAAAGCCAGCTGATAAATCATTCTAGCAAATAGTGGACATTTTAAATGAACATTTGAACCCCAAACCCTTAGTAATTGCGGAAAGATTCAGATTCCACAAGCGGAACCAATCTAAAGGAGAAAGCATTTCCGAATACATAGATGAGTTACGCTGATTGTCAGAGCATTGTCAATTCGGAGCTAGACTGGCAGATGCATTAAGAGACAGGCTTGTGTGTGGAATGCGTAATGAAAGTACACAAAGACTGCTGACAGAAAAAGATTTGACACTCGATCATGCACTGAACATAGCAATATCCATGGAGACTGCAGCAAAAGATGCATTAGAATTGCAACAAAAATCAATGGAATGTGCGACAAATAAAGTGTCACTGACATCGGAAAGAAAACAGAAATGATATCGCTGTGGAAAAAGTCTCATGATGCGAATGACTGCTGGTTCAAGGGTAAAGAGTGTAGACGATGTCATAAAAAGGGACACATCGAGAGAGTATGCAAAACGGAAAAACAGAAGATACACAAAAACAGAATGCACAAAGTGAAATGTAAAACCGTCACTGTACATCAAGTAACTGAAAATGAAGTGAACACAAGTTCAGAGATACTGATGATCTCTCATGTCTGGTACTGTACAATATTAAGGAGACAGATCGAAGAGTTATTTGACTCACACCCAGAAGTATCAGGTGTTAAACTCAAAATGGAGTTAGACACTGGATCTGCCTTATCGGTCATCTCAGCAGCTGATTACAAATGACTGTTTTCAAAAATACCACTGTAAAAGACATCAGTGATACTAAAGACTTATACTGGTGAAAAAGTGTCACCAAAAGGAAAATTACCAGTAACTGTGAAGTACAAAGAAAATCAGCAGTATTAGATGTATGTATGTATGTATGTATATATTATAAAATGGAGGGCCTGCATTGTTCGGATGTGAGTGGCTGAGGAAAATACCTCTGGACTGGCACGCACATAAAAAACTAGGATGTGTCCCAGCAAATTACAAACAAAGAGACACAAATGACTTTAACGCAAATTGTACAAAATACAGAACCTGTGTTTCAGAAAGGAATAGGAACACTTAAAGGAATAAAAGGGAATCTGGAGTTGAAAAAAACTCTTCTCCAAAAATTCTTTAAAGCCCGCCCAGTCCCCTATGCAATTCGTCCTAAGGTGGAGGCGGAGCTGATTCATTTGGAAAAAACACGAATCCTGACTAAAATCAAACGGAGTGAATGGGCAATGCCCATAGTAACAGTAATCAAAAAGGGGAAGACAGGGGATATGCGTATTTGCGGGGACTTTAAAGTGACCATTAATCCAGCTCTTCATGCAGTACAGTATCCCCTACCATACATTGAAGATATTTTTGCATCCTTGTCCGGTGGAGAGAACACTTTTCAAAAATTGACCTGGCCCAAGCTTACCTCCAAATGGAAATGGACGAGCAATCCAAGAAATTCTTGACTATCAACACACATAAAGGGCTCTATCAGTGCAACTGTCTTGTCTTTGGAATTGCATCAGCGATGGACCAGGTGCTGCAGGGCATCCCGAGAATGCAGTTTTACCTGGATGATATCATTGTAACAGGGAAGGATGATGCAGATCACCTCCAAAACTTACAATGGGTGCTGACTCGACTCAACTCCGATCATATCTCGGACTTGTGAACTACTACCACAAATTTCTTCCAAACCTCTCGACTGTGCTACATCTATTGAATGCACTGTTGCAAACAAGAACACAGTGGAAATGGTCAGACAGTTGCGAATAAGCTTTCCAAAAGACCAAGAATAACATAACATAACATCTGATATAGTGCTGACACATTTTAACCCATCCATACCCATCAGGCTGGCATGCGATGCGTCGCCGTATGGAATCGCCGTAAGTTTCCAGAAGGCACAGAAAAACCTATAGCCTTCGCATTGAGATCACTAACAGCAGCAGAATGTAACTACGCACAAATAGACCAAGAAGCACTTAGTCTTGTGTGTGGTGTAAAAACGTTTCACCATTATCTATGTGGTCAAAGGTTTATCACAGACCATCAGCCTTTGATCCCTGTCTTCAGCGTGCGGAAGGGTGTCTCAGTGATGGCCTCGGCTAGGCTGATTTCAGCGTTGGTCACTCTTCTTGGGTGCTCACCAATATGATATTGAGTACAAAGGCACCAAACTACATGGTAACGCGGACCGCTTGTCGCGACTTCCACTGAAGTCGACAGAAGAGTCACATAGTGTGGATCCAGCTGATGTGTTTCACACCACAATTGTGAGTCAGTTACCTGTAACAAATGCCACTATTAAGAAAGAAACCTGTAACGACCCAACATTGTCCAAAATCTATGACATCACAGTACTTGGGTGGCCAGCACATGGTAACTCACTCTATCCAGCATTCTCAGCGAGGAGAGCAGAGCTTTCTGTGTGTCAAGGAACGCTGATTTGTGGATTAACCCTCAGGGGTCTGAGGCTGATTTGGGGCCTGGAGAAGTTTTGACATGCCCTGACATTTGTGCTTTTTTCAGTTGTTCATAAACATATTAACGGAAAAAGTGTCATTACACTGTATTCAACACAAACTAGGCTACAATAATATGTAAGGAACATGTATGTACATGTTTGTATTTTTTGAAGGAATAACGTTTATGCGTGGTTATTGAAAAAACAAAAAACTTAAGTCACTGAAATAAAGCCAAAAAATATATATTAAATCTGTGTTCACAAGACTTCTGGGTATTGGAGGTTGTAGACTAGAGTTTTTGCTTCAAAATTATGTAAAAATTATCATTCCTACTCCTTCATATAAAACAATAGAGAGATTTAAATTTTCTAAAACATCTTTGGTCAAGAAACACAGTATGCGTGGAGGCGTGAATAATCATGAATAATGGGTGATTCTCACCTGAGAAGACAAAAGAATCGCATAAAAGAGCTCTAATGACCTGCATAAATAATGAGGCCTTTCAGTCAGATAGGCTGTGAAAAAACCCTCTGTTGATCATGTCTCAAGCTCATCATAATGTAAATCAAACATACAGAAAAAACAGCAATACTGTGAAATATTATTACAATTTAAAATAATGGTATTCTATTATTAAAATATAATGCATTTCTATGATACAAAGTGTCTGAACAGTTATGTTACCTCTATGGCATTTCATATAGGCTTTTAGCTTAAAAAGCATGCACATTTGGAGAAATATTGATGGATTCTCATGTTTATGTCAATTTTCTATACAGAGGAGTATTTATTCATTATTTTATTGTCGTCACTGTGAACGCTGGATACTGTTTACAATTCATACTTGCAGCCGGAGGGCGCTCTGTGCACTTTTAGTCCACAAATGCCAATGCTAAAGAAGAATAGGCAATCCAGGAAATAACTGAACAGAGGCCAGAGATCGCTAACTATGGCTATTCAAAACACTTTTCAAGACAATAAATACACGATTGAGACGATGAATGCATGTATTGACTGAATTTGCCTCTGAATAGCGCTCCCTCCGTGGGCGTGGCCGCATTAGCGGATAATGAGCTGAATCAAGGACTTCTGACATGGCTCTCTCTTTTCATACAGATTACATAAACACAGAATGTTTGTTTTCGATTTGACTTACACGATTTAAAACCTGACATTTCAACGTTTCTTTAGACAAAAGTCTAATTTTTTTGTGATTAGTATTCACTAAGTTACAGTTCATTTTCTGAGAACTATCAGATTGGACTTCGTTCAGAGGGAGACGAGAGATCACGCATCATGTTAATTTTCTTTATTTTACAAAAAGCACAACATTTTGTTTTTACTCTGAGTGTACACAAATAAAAGAAGATATTCCACAGATTAAAATGGTGTATAGCTCTTAATTGTATGTGCAACATTGACGGAGTATTTTAAGTCTCTTTCACACTGGTTAGAAAAAAACCGCGGTGATCACGCCGGCGTGACCGCCGACCCGAGGGAGTTAAGAGTTGTCATTCCCTCCAAATTGCACAGTAAGATGTTGGACACATTGCACAAAGGACATTTGGGCATGGTAAAAGTGAAGAATCTTGCACATAGTTATATGTGGTGGCCAGGAATCGATAAGCAGATTGAGGATCTGGCAAAGGCTTGTCCTGGATGTCAAAGGACCCAGAACTCTCCACCATTAGCTCCTTTGCATCTCTGGGAATGGCTGCCAACACCATGGCAACAAGTGCACGTTGACTTTGCTGGACCATTCAAGGACTCCATGTTCTTGATCGCCATGGACGCGCATTCTAAATGGCCTGAAGTTGTCCTGATGAAGACAACCACATCTGAAAAGACTGTTTCAGTGTTGAGAACAATATTCTCCAGGAACGGGTTGCCAGAGCAGATATGCACAGATAAAGGACGATAGTTCATCTCAGATGAGTTTCAGAAATTCATGAAGCTGAATGGAGTCAAACACATCACTTCTGCACCATAGCATCCTGCCAATAATGGCTTGGTGGAAAGGTTTGTACAGACTTTCAAGAAAGCAATAAAAAGCAATGGACAATGACAACATCTCACTACAACACAAAATTTACAACACAACTTCCTTTTCATGTACAGAAATGCAACACACGCCACGACTGGCCAAACACCAGCGATGATGTTTCTTAAGAGAAACTTAAGATCTCACTTGGATCTCATCAAACCCAATGTTCGACGTGACGTGGAAAACAGACAATTTGTGCATATGAAGGACAGACCCGCAAGAAGCTTCCAAGTTGGACAAGAGGTCTTAGCATATGACTACAGACTGGAAAACTGGCAACCAGGTACCTTCGCCACCAGAACTGGACCCTTGACATACACAGTGAAGGTTGGAGAGAACACATGGAGACACCATGTAGATCAGTTGGTGGATCGTCAGACAAAATCCTCACCCTTACCTGTCCCTGATTCAAATAACAAGGACAATGATGATGTTGAAACTGCCCCTCCTACATCAGTTAACGTGAATGAATCTGAGCCGCACAAGAATGATCCAGATGTGACAATTCCAGTTGCACCTGCACCTGAACCTCACCCAGGCTTATAGAGACATTATCATGAGAGATGTCGAAAACCTCTACAAAGGCTTGATTTGTAGCTATGTTGTAATTAGTTAATCTAATTGTGTTAGATTAACTGTAAATGTTATACAGTAAGTTTGTATTTAATTTTTCTCAGTATGATTAATCTAGTGAGGGAGGAAAGTGTAATGTATGTTAATGTCACTTTACAACCATATATATCCTATATAAATATCCTAATCAAGAAAATACCCTATATATATAAAATAATATAAAGTTGCTGATGCACGTCAAGCTTTTCTCTCGATTTTGCCGCCTGTTGTGTGTAGAGATACTTTTTATACATAAGTACATTCAAACACGGACACACAAGTTGAGGCTGTGGTAACGAACAAGATAACAAGATAATGTCTATATAGCAATAATACATGTATGTGTATTTTCTTCATGATTTCTCCAGTACCAATAGCAGAACCGTTAACGTCAGAGCTTATCGATACACCGGTCTTTCAAAATTTAGCCCCGGGGCCAATTTAATACCGGGTTTCAGTACCCATCCCTACATGTAACGCAACCAGTCACAGTTCGTGTAATGATCACTTTTTCCATGTAATGTTTAGGGGCATGAAAATGTAAAGTCGATGTCCCTACAATAACAAACTGGCGTGCATCTAATGAATTATTTATTCAAGAACGTTGTGCATGTTTACTGCATAGGGCTGGGCGATAAAACGATAACGATATGTATCGCGATAGACACGTGATCAATATCAATAAAAAATGTGTTCGATAAAACGTTCGATATTTTTTTATTCTTCGTCGGAAGAAAACAGAGGTTGCGAAGCAAGTTTGATTGCATTAACAAAGGCACTCATTCTCTGGTAACCTAGCAACGTAGGGAGTGACACGTTAACAGCCAATCATGTAACAGTATCAATTTTGGTTGCGCCATATCGTTGTCTCATGCTGGATTCCTTTTCAGTAACCGACGACTGATAAGCAGAAAATGAGTGCGGCAGCGAGCGAGGAAATTGTAAATAAAAGAGGAAACGTGTTCATTGTGACTTTAGACTAGGGTGACCACCTGACTATTGATCTGTTGCAGGACAGTTGATGTGATTTTGCGGGACAATGCGGGACACATGAGACAGATAAATTTACAACTATTACTCTATGTAAATATTGATTTACATTTGTTGGCAAACTTGGCATATGCGCCGAATAATGTTTCTGCCGGTGGGTGCCCACACTATAATGTTGCGCTTATGACAACATTAAATCCTGGAGAGAAGACAATTCTAGATTCAGGGCTGCACATACAGGAGGACAAAAGTTTGAGCGCGCAGATGTGATATCTGAGCGAGAGCGCGCGCGCGTCCAGTTTTGTGCAAGGGAATCCGCCTGAGCGGAGAGATTACTTGCGCATTTGATGCGCGCTCGACATTTTTCAATATAATAACGCCATAGAACCCACATTAAATGAAATATTAACGTGAGAAGAAAGTCGTGTCTGAATTTCGTAATTTTGTATTGGTTAATACAAATGGAGAATATCTCGTTTTTCTGTAGGTGCTCGACCATTTCCGTGTGTGGCGCTTGATCGCCGCCGTTCGTTGGAAATATTTAACATCAGGATGGATGATTACATGCTTTAATCGATTTGGGCAGCTTTGAGCAGCTCTTGAGGTTCTTATTCAGTATGGAAGATGAAAACCTTGCTGGTGTAGTTGTGTTTACCGACTTTGATGAGGCCTGCTCTTTGCCTGTCCACTCATTTGGTGATTTTCATAGCTAGAATATGACGGCTGCACAAATAGATTTTTAAATGCTCACAGTTTTTATTATATTTCTTACTGTGGTATTGTAATTTCAGGGATGAAAAAAATTACAGACATAAATGAAATGCGGGACACTACTTAAGTCTTGCGGGACAAAGCTCCTGATTTCGGGACTGTCCCGCAAAATGCGGGACGGGTGGTCCGCCTACTTTAGACTTTAGAGTTTTCCATGGTTGTTGACATTTCTGTCTTAATAACTGAGGGGATTATGATCAGAGGAAGGTTAAGTTTAAAATAAAAATGTTTAAATGTAATATATTTTTCTTCTGGTCCTTATTTTAAATGGGTCATAAAAAAATATCAATAATTATCGATATCGACCGATATGAAACACTGATATCGTGATACAGTTTTCAGCCATATCGCCCAGCCCTATTACTGCAACAATGAATCAGCGAACATCACACACTTTTGAAAACCCAGCGTTTAGTTGATCCCAGTAAGCACTCATTTTCACAGTTGTAAACATGATGGCGCTCTTCTTCCTCAAGGGGGTTTGGCATCATGACATTTGTTTCCAGGCGGATCATTAAAGAACGTGACAGGACATTCTGTAGAATTCAACCAACCAGATGATGACTTTGAAAATCCTGAAGTGTTTCCAGTTAAGAGTGCCATATGCATCAGACCTTCAGCCAATGGTCCGTGGGCATGACGGCTAAGACTAGCCCCACTCATCGGGTCCCACCACTGTTGAAACAGCCCAGTGACTGTGATCGTGGGTTTTGCAAGTTGTGTTAGCTAAGGAGCTTGAGACAGGTCCTTCCTTCTCTCAGGTCAGACCCGGAAGCCCGCTTTGTGGCTTCTTCCGATCTGGCAGAGAGCAGAGTCCAGGCTGGTGGATCTTTGCACACCATGTCGGTGTTGCAAGCTTACCAAGCCGACCTGTTAAAGGATCTCAACCTGGGCGAGTGAGTATCTTCAGATGCCTGGAGCTCTGCTGCACAACAGACCTTGCTCTCCATGCCAACAAGCAGGCCCGTGCTGTTGGTCCAAAAGTTTACAGAGGTGAAGGTTAAGTCTGCAGTGTTTGAGCGATATATTCCCCACTGCATTTGAGGTCCTGCATCCCCTGCTGCTTCTGATCCTGTTGCTGGCCCTAGCTGGAGACAGGGTCACAAGGAGTGTGGCTGCTTAAGGCAGCAACCTCATAAGAAGACAAGAGAGGACTTGAGGGAAGTCATCTCAGCCAAGAGGCAAAGCAAGCCAAACCTTAAGTTCAATTTTTCTTGTGCTCCCTCTATAACAGATGAGCATGGGCTGTGATAAATGTGGGTAATTGATGGGTAATACCACTACTCATGCCTAGGGCTGGTCTGAATACCACTTTTTGAGTTTCGAAGCTTCGGTAGTAATCCACAACGAATATTTGAAGCTTCGGAAGGAGGGGGCTGAACATATTCTTCTCTCTAATAAAGGCAGTGTAACGAGTAGAAATATGGTGTGGCCCCTTTAAGAGCTGTGTGCTCCCGGTTGAACTATCAATCTGCATTGTATGTGTGACTCGAGCACCACATGTATGCGTTCATATAATTGACTTCACACGTGGCGTGTGTTGCTGCAGACCCAAGGGAGTGCAGTGTCGCATTTGGTGCATTAGACGCGTATTTCACCAGATTTTATAGTGTAAACATATTCAAGCGGGGTATGCCTGTACGTCTTCTTTTAGTCATCTCAAATGTATTTTAACTAATTGCCAAAGCAACATTTCTCATTTTCATTTAGTTTAACTTGATGTACTAGAATAACTAAAACTGAAATAAAAATTAATAAAAAAAAAGACTATATGGACGTACACAAAAACAATAACTAATAAAAATGACAAAAACACAAACTAATTTAAAATGTAAAAAAAATAAAATAAATAAAAATAAAATAGTAGTATCTCAGTGATACTAAAATAACAATGCAGAACATAAGTCATATGGACCACTTTTCGTGATTTATTTAAGGCTTGACTACCCTAGTCCTGATTTCCTTTGAATGTATGAAAAAGAGTGGCCAGATTATTCAAGGTAAAAATGCATCTTTGTTTTGTTCCAGGGGACAAAGAATGTTATAAGGGTCAGGAATGACAGGGGTTTTTGGATAAACTATTCAAGACCTCACTTTAGGTCTCTCTAAGTGGCAGAATAAAACTCGGAACAAACTGCATGAATTTTCGAGCGTGTCCTCTGACAGAGACAAACCGGCTCAGATCACCCTGACCTGCTGGAGTCTCTCTCTGCGTTCCCTCTGTTGCTCCCAGTAGCAGCTGTGCTCCAATTACAAACTCATGACACCGCCTGGCCCATATTAGCATGTAATTAGGACCCCCCATCCTCTCCTGATTTAAACAGGGCTCAACATCACCACTGACCACGCCACGACCCTAATTGCCTCCTAATGTTTCCTGCAGCACAGTGCATTCAGGAAACCATCAAGAGCAATGCTACCCGGTGGGTCTTCCACAAAAGGGTGGAAAAATGTGAAAATTAGGTGGACAGCCGTCTTGGCTTATATAGTGACTCCTAAGTTACACTGAGACAGTATGCCAAAAGTGCTTGAATGTTGTTTTTCTAGTGAGATTTCAAAGTGTGCATCTTGCCTGCTTTTTGTGCTAATATTACACACAATGACTTGTGCAATTAACCTTATTTACTTTCTTAATACATTTTCCTGTCTTTGTGAACAATTCATCGGTGAGCGTTATTATAAAGAATTCTTATTTTTAAGCCACCAACCACATTTTCTGCCATTTAATCAAGCCCCACTCACTATTTTTACTTGTTGAATTTCCTGTTTCACATTTATTACAAAATTAAAAATTACAAACTGCATTTCATTTTTGACTATAAGCTCTGGACATTTTTACTCCACATTTTTACTCGATATGCCTGCTTCTGCCTAATTTATTTCGACAACTAATAGTATGTTAAACATTCAATGTTTTCTTTTTCATTTGCAAGTTTTTGAAACGGATCTTGGTCTAACTGAGAATTGTTGAAGAATTCACTGATTATATTAAATTCAATGAAGGTTGACTAATCTTTGAACTAGTTATCTGCATGCCTCATCCATGAGATTGCAATGATGAAGTACACGATTTTGGGGGGTTTAAGAACCCGAACCAAGCTTTCTGATTATTACTTTTAAGTAACCAAGCTGTCAATATTACTTGATCTATTTCAGTACCATCTCAATTACAATTTAAGCTGCAAGCAGCATTTACATGGCGGCACAACAAGCCAGCCAACATGGCTGTGAGCATCAGACCAACTGCAACAGTGAGCAATTAAAGACCCATTAAGATCATTTTAGGCAAAAGAGTTGAAAAATCACAAATACAGTCAATAATAAAGATTTACTGGTTTATCACTTTCGACCAATAGGTGGCGCTGTGAACAAATGAATGCGGTTTGGTCAGAGTGAGGTGACAATGACAATTGCAATGTTTGGTGTCAATTATGTGAAAGCATTGCAGAGATACAGCCTCAAGAGTCATTTTGGCATCAAGCCTCAAATTCGTTGCGGTGTCATCTATCAACATGAAATCCATTTTACCTACATGGTCTAAAGATGATACGATTCGATTTTGGTGAAAATTGTAGTAGTTAGAAAAAGTATGTTTTTATAGAAAATCAAAATGGCAGACAGGAAGTTTGGCAGACTATGGCAAAATTGGCATCAGTGTTCTCAGCATGACCTCTCATTACATAAAGCTATTAGCATTTTAACAAATGTTATTACAACATTTGACCACATGGTGGCTCTGTCTCAACCATTTGAGAACCTTCAAAGCATGGTGCCGATGACACATACTGAGTTTCGTAATGGTAGACCAATGCATTTTTATAATATAGCAGATTATATCATAATACTGTATTGTAATTAATGGCAATTTCATGTTTTGTTCAATTATAGCACCACCAAGAGGCACAATCCCACCACTTTTTTATGTCTCCTCAGAGTGAGCCCATACATGTGTGTGTCAAATTTTGTGAAAATATTTCATTTCTTTTTGAAGTTATAAACATTTATATGTATGAGAACATAAAAAATCACCCATGAATGACTTTGTCGCATGATTTCTGGACAAACCCATCAGAAGTTATTAGCAAAACTAGCCATTTTTCATATCTCCAGACCAATGTGGCGCCGAAACGCAGCATGTAACCTCTGGTCATGCTTGGGATGACATGTGCCAAGTTTGGTCTGAATATGATAAAGCATTGCGGAGATATAGCCTTGAGTCCAATTTGGGGTGATCTACGTTAATTTTATTTGTGTGTTATTCGAGAATGGTTGAGAGTATCAGAAAGCTTTTAATAACATTTTGCCAGGATGGACTGAAAATGATCTGATTTGATTTTCATGAAAATCAAACGAAGTGTCTAGGACGAGTTCAAAAAAGTAGGTTTTTCACAAAATTCAACAAACAAATTTTCATAATGCAAAATGAAGTCATAGGATGCAATCCAATCGGTATGAGCCAACCCAGCAGGCACAGAACGTCATAAGACGTTAGTATTTGGTTAAATTTAGGTCGCGACGTCTGGTAACCAAAATTCAATGTCAAACCAACGTCTAATAACAACATTAGTTTGACGTCCAATACCGACGTCATTTGACATAGATATTTTGTTGGTTTTAGGTTGTGGTTTTAACTAACCAAAATCCAACATCGAATCAACGTCTTAAACCAACGTCAAAATGACGTCAAATACCGACATTTAGTCGTCAGGTATGGCAACCAAAACCCACATCTTCTATACGTCAAAGTGGTAACGTCTACTCAACGTCAAACTATAACATCATTAGACATTTTTGTTATTTTAGGTTGTGGTTTTAACCAACCAAAATCCAACATCGAATCAACGTCTTACCAACGTTGGAGATTGACGTCAGTCTGACGTTTGGTTATGACGTCAACCAGATTTTCATTTTCAACCAAAATGCAACGTCTATCCGACGTAGTGGTCCAACGTCAATCTGACGTTATATTGACGTCCGGTGCCTGCTGGGAAGGAATTAGAGGAGAAAAGAATTTAGTTTCTAGCCATTACGGTTCAAAAGTTATTAGCACAAACGTAAGTGCATCTTTGGACAGTTGGTGGTGCTAGAGGGATTGAGTTAGAGCAGAGCTTCCCAAACTTCAGAGTGGTAAGGCCCCCCCAAAAACATAGCAAAAGCTCCACGACCCCCCCCCCCCCCCCCCGCCCCCGCCCCCGCCCATTATAAACAAATATATAGATCAGTAGTATATATATATTTGTATATTAGATATATTTCATAAAGTCTCTTTGCACAAAATTATCAACATTTATTAACCAGTTTGTAAGAATTTCTTTTTCAGTTTGTAAGAAACTTCCATAAAATGTCATATTTTTATATTCCTGTGAAAGATGACGTAAACATTCTTTACAAATATATTTGAAGAGTTCATTTGCAAAAACAGATAACTCCGTTTTTATGAATTCTCACAAATCATGTTTTTTATCAATCAAACTGCAATTGGGTTGTTTTGATTAAGTAATAACTCCAAAAAATACAGGTAACTTACAAAATTAAAAGTATGTATAAAAAAAAAAAAAAAAAAAAAAATTAAAAGTTTTAGCAAAAGCAGATAACTCCAACAGTCGTTTTTTGGCAAAAGCAACTCCACATTTCATGTTTCAGAGTTAAACAAAACCAAGTAATTTAAAACGCACTCAAACACACGTGCACACAAACACACACGCATCCACGCACTTCTCCATACACGCGCGCACACATACACAAACGCAAAAGGACAAACAAGGGTTCAGCATGTAAAAGTCGTGTAAGGTGTACAAGGACTTGCAGGAGTCGAAATTATAAATCCTCGATCACTTTTAGTCAGCTTTGACTAAAATACCGGCTTTTTGACAAAACGGATTTTGAGTTCAGAACGTGCTATAGTCTATGTGGAGAATAATGCACACGCACAGCAGTCAGTTATTTATTTATTTATTTATTTATTTATTTATTTTAAAATGGCGTTTATCGGTTTTTGCAAATGAACTTTTCAGGTTCATACAGGATACATGTACTCCTCGCTGTAGCTACTTACTAGTTTTACATTTACTTGAAGTGCAGTTAGGTCTGTTATTGGGTTATTGTCATCCTCTGCTCCACCGTGGCATTATTGAATTGGAGGTTAATTGTGACCAACTGTGAATTCCTGCTAAGCAACTGACGTCAGTTTGAAAATAAGTAATGTATCTCACCTCGCTATAATGTGAAAAAATTATGTTTTTATATGTTTTATGTTTGTGTAATAAGGAGGGAAGAAATCACATTTCAGAACAATTAGAATATTTTAATTTTTTAAATTATTTTAATATCTTGATTTAGCCTATCCACGGCCCCCCTGCAATACCGCTACGGCCCACCGGGGGGCCGCGGCCCACAGTTTGGGAAGCACTGAGTTAGAGACTCCAAATTTTCTATGTTGACATTTCAGACTATCCTCTATCAGTGTGCCAAATTTCATAACTTTCCCAGAAGCGGTTCTATGGGCTGCCATAGACTTCCAGAGCGGTAGAAACAGAAGAATAATAAGAAGAACGCCAATGGATACAATAGGTGCCTATGCACCTTCGGTGCTTGGCCCCTAATTATGTACAAATGAATTGTATTCCATTGTGTTGTGGGCACTAAAACAGTCCAGTACTTTGTAACAAATTTTTATGTTGAATTGTTTTGTTTTTTTTAATTTCTGTGCCATCCTAGACTGGTTATTAAAAATATCCTGGCTCTGCCACTGGTGCCATCCCAGCTAGAGTACAAAAATGCAGTCCCATGTTAATCTGTGTAGCATAATATCTGATTTTACAATGTTTACATGTTGTACTTTTTACTCAAATTTCTTCATCTAAGTCATCTCATAGATGTAACACCAGTGCACAGTTAATATTTTTTAACTTTATTTTATAAAAACACTGAACTTTTTTTGTATAGGTTGTACCTCTTCAAATATCTGAGATATTTGCTGCCATTTGTAATAGGTTGGCATAAGTAAGAACACTTATATTGTTTTAAGGCAGAAAAATATTAATAAACTATTCTAAAATTTATTTAATGAACCCTCTGGTTTCGCCAGGCTTCAGTCTGTGTCGGAATACTTTTCAAGCTGGCAGCATTATCAAATATATCATGATAAATATTGATCAATATGGTGGAAAAAAATCGTGATTATATTTTTTGCCATGTCACCCAGCCCTAGATAGTATGTCTCAATACTGTCATACTGCAAATAATAAATTCAAAAATATATATACTTTTCCTTGGAAAATGCAATATAAACATTTACAGCATTTCATCTCTTTTAGCAAAGTACATATAGTGTAACTTGTGTAGAGGTGATGTACTAGATGTGTATGAGAATGCAGCCTCAGATTTCAGCTTTTTGAGCACCAAATACTGTTATACCTTAGCTCTCATCTGAAAATGATTCAACAGAATCACATGAATGATGAAAATGTGTTCTTTAAAAAATCCAACATTGCTCCAGTTGTGATATCATTTTCAACGCATCTCAAAAATGCTGTCTAAGACATTTCTTCTCATCGTCCTCTTTTATCTTGAGATGTTGACAGGAAATGGATTGCTGTGCTTTTACACTCCAGTAAACACGCTCAGCTTGCGAATGTATAGATGTGTGTGATGTAGGGTGCCGTTTAACCCAGAAAAGAGGCAGAGACAGGCCCCGGGGACGAGTCCAACGCTCATGCAACACATCCATCATGAAGGGCAATAGAAAGCGTGGAATGGTGGGCCGCCTGTCCTCCCCTTGGGACGTTGGCAGTAAGAGAGATGAAAAGACACTGGTTGTCAGAACATACCTGCCACACGTGCATTGGGACATTGTGAGCAACACATATTTGACCTCCCATATGTTGAGCAGCTGAGAGATTAGTATCTTATAACTGAATGAACTTTCTCATAGGATGGGTGCAAAACATTAATGTCAGAAATATGGTCGCCTACCATGACTAAAAACTAATTATATATATAATATAACTCATACAACACATTGTGCATTTACATCATTGGAAATTAATTAATAGTGAGAATTGGACCCTAAACTAAGTGTGACTTAAAATATCTTTTGCTGTATGTCAAATAGCTCCATCAATTCAGTAGTAAATAAAAAGCAAAACGCAATCTTTATGATCCTTATTTTTAATGATAAACATTTTGCAGACTCTACATGGTAAACTAATGTAAACTTGAGCTGAAGTTGATATATCAACTAAATATGAACTTTTGCCTCAATACACTATTTATTGCTTATTAATAGTTAGCAAGGTAGTTAAGTTTAGGTATTGGGTAGGATTAAAGGAAGTAGAATATGGTCATGCAGAATAAGGCATTAATATGTGCTTTATGAGTACTGATTAACAGCCAATATCCTAGTAATGAGCATGCTAATGAGCAACTAGTTAACTAAACTACTGTTACCGATATGTTTGTATTCATACATTCCACAATACCAAATAATAATGGATTTTACAAAACACAAAATTATATTAATATTAAGATATTTGTTTGATCAAAGCAAAAAAAAAAAAAAAACTTTTTAAAAGTAATCAGTTTACTTTTTCTTTTTTGAACAAAAATTTGAGCAAATAAAATTTCTACAGTCAACTGAAACTAAAAGTACCTTTTTAACCAAAGATATTTTTACCTAATTGAATTAAAAATACACTAAATCTGTTTGAATGAACTTAAACTTTTACATTAATTTTTTTAGACTTTACATCTTTATAAATCAAATATATACAGGTGCATCTCAATAAATTAGAATGTCATGGAAAAGTTCATTTATTTCAGTAATTCAACTCAAATTGTGGAAATAAATTCAGTGCACACAGACTGAAGTACTTTAAGTCTTTGGTTCTTTTAATTGTGATGATTTGGCTCACATTTAACAAAAACCCACCAATTCACTATCTCAATAAATTAGAATACTTCATAAGATCAATAATAATAATAATAATAATAATAATAAAACAGAAAAAAATAAACAGAAATGTCAGGCTTCTGAAAAGTACGTTCATTTCTATGCACTCAGTGCACTCTACTTGGTTGGGCCTCCTTTTGCATGAATTACTGCATCAATGTGGCGTAGCATGGATGCAATCAACCTGTGGCACTGCTCAGGTGTAATGGAAGCCCAGGTTGCTTTGATAGCGGCCTTCAGGTCATCTGCATTGTTGGGTTTGGTGTCTCTCATCTTCCTCTTGACAATACCCCATAGATTCTCTATGGGGTTCAGGTCAGGTGAGTTTGCTGGACAATCAAGCACAGTAACACCATGGTCATTGAACCAGCTTTTGGTACCTTTGGCAGTGTGGGCAGGTGCTAAATCCTGCTGGAAAATGAAATCAGCATCTCCATAAAGCTTGTCAGCAGAAGGAAGCATGAAGTGCTCTAAAATTTCCTGGTAGATGGCTGCGTTGACTGTGGACTTTGGACCACTGAGCAACAGTCCAGTTCTTTTTCTCCATAGCCCAGGTAAGACACTTATGATGTTGTCTTTGGATCAGAAGTGGCTTGGTACGTGGAATGTGACAGTTGTAGCCCATTTCCTGAAGACATCTGTGTGTGGTGGCTCTTGATGCACTGACTCCAGCTTCAGTCCACTCCTTTTGAAGCTCTCCTAAGTTCTTAAAACGGCTTTGCCTGACAATCTTCTCAAGCCTGCGGTCATTCCTTTCACTTGTACACCTTTTCCTACCACACTTTTTCTTCCAGTCAACTTTCCATGAATATGCTTTGGCACAGCATGCTGCGAACAGCTAGCTCTTTCAGCAATGACCCTCTGTGGCTTACCCTCATTGTAGAGGGTCTTGATGATCGTCTTCTGGACAACTGTCAAGTCAGCAGACTTCCCCATGACTGCTGTTGGGATTACTGACCTAAACCCAGTATTTATACCCTGAGAATGGTAATTTAATAGAACTTGAAATTAAATATTCTAATAATTTGAGATACTGATTGATTTTTTTTATTTTGATGAGCAGCAAGCTGTAATCATCAAAATGAAAACAAAGTCTGGGAATATTTTACTTTGTCTAATAAATCTAGAATATATTTAACTTTTACTTTTTGAATTAAATTACAGAAAAAAAAAATTTTCTACTTCTAGAAATTTTTCCAGTTCTACTTTGAGTATGAATTATCATATGCATTGAAAGACAACAATATACAAGGATTGCAGAAGGTTTTGCCACAAACTCAACTGGCTGGCTTCTCTCCTGTATGATTTCACATGAGTGTCTTTAGACCTTACTGTACATGAATTATGAGCTTCCAGAATTTCTGATTAAGGCTGTGTGTGACCTTCTAATTGAACTCCTTTCCAAAAATTGAACAGAGAATTAAAAACAGCATGAATAACAAAAATAAATAACAGTATTTTTCTTAGTCTTATTAAGTGCAAATATAAGTGCAACCATTATCAAAGTACTCTCTCAATATTCAAAGTGCAAACAAAGACTAAAACAGAGACCAGAGCTAAGAGGTGGTAACAACTACACAGCCCAGCCTAAGATAGGTTTGATAGACAGGCTATTGTATGTAGCCTAATTTGCGGGCATCAGGGAGCTCGCTTTTAACTTTCGCTTTCAAATTTGCATTTGCACATACTCTGTGTATAGGGAGTGGCAGTGCTGAGAGTGCATTCTACAAGATAAGACATTTATCAGATGCTTGGGCTCTGTTGTGCAATGAATCCTCCGCCATGGTCTTGTCAATCTCATCTCGTCATCTCACCTTACTCTTTTTACATGAACTGTGATTCCTGCTGCACTCTGTGCGACTCTGCAGCTCGTGCTGGATGAGCAGAGCAGATGTTTACAGTAGTTTATGTTTACAATAGTTTAATTGAAGTGACCTTTATCCAACTGGATTAAATGGCTTTTGTTTTTTATAAAAAAAGCAAAATGAGGTGGTGCTGCGGTGGGCACCGTAATGTAATGTAAACGCAGCGGTGGCATATATTATGCTAATTTCACCCACACTCCATCATGGCGATATCGCAACACAGCTTTTCACCTCTATGAGAAATCTCATCACATTTTAATATCACGAGAGCTTGTGACACGAGATCTCATCACACCCCTAATATATACACTGCCGTTTAAGTTTGGGGTCGGTAAGATTTTTAATGATTTTAAAAGAATGCTCTTACATTCACCAAGTCTGCATTTATTTGATCAAAAATAAAAAAAAAAAAAAAAGTCTTCAGTGGTCTGTAGAAAGAGAGGTAATTGCCCCAAGCAGTTTGGACGAGCACTTCCTCATGGGTCGTAGGCATCTCACTCCAGTGATCCTTCCTTTCATCCCCAATCTCCATGATGAGTTCTTGGTAAAATGAGGTCTGGTTTAAAAAAAAAAAAAACTGGGGGGGGGGGGGAGGAATAATAAATAAATATATAATTATTTATATATATATTTATATATATATATATATATATTATATACAGTACAGTCCAAAAGTTTGGAACCACTAAGATTTTTAATGTTTTTAAAAGAAGTTTCGTCTGCTCAAATATTATTACAATTTAAAATAACTGTTTTCTATTTGAATATATTTGACAAAGTAATTTATTCCTGTGAGACAAATCTGAATTTTCAGCATCATTACTCCAGTCTTCAGTGTCACATGATCCTTCAGAAATCATTCTAATATGCTGATTTGCTGCTCAGTAAACATTTATGATTATTTTCAATGTTGAAAACAGTTGTGTACTTTTTTTTTTCAGGATTCCTTGATGAATAGAAAGTTCAAAAGAACAGCATTTATCTGAAATACAAAGCTTCTGTAGCATTATATACTACCGTTCAAAAGTTTGGGGTCAGTAAGAATTTTTATTTTTATTTGTGCTTGTGAGCTATCTTGTACCTTGTGCAGCATCCTTGTGGAAAGGCTCCAGCCTTGCCATCAAGACTGTGCCAAATGACATCCAGGCTTGTGGGCAAGGCGTATGTGGCAGCGGGCCAGGCCAGCAGAGCACTGCACACCATGTTGGTGTTGCAGGCTTATCAAGTTGACCTTTTGAAGGATCTTGATTTGGGCGCGGGTGTACCTTGGAAGAGTCCTGGAGCTCCTCCGCGCATCAGATCTTGCCCTCCGGGCTACTAAGCAGGTGGCTCGCGCTGTGGGCCGCTCGATTGCTGCTTTGGTAGGCATGTTTAGCTTAAACTCTCTGGACTCAAGGAGATGGAAAGAGCTTTTCTTCTTGATGCCCCCACTGTAGCCTTCAGGACATTTTGGTACCGCTGTCAAGACAGTTGTCCAGAAGTTCAATGAGGAGAGGGTTAAATCGGCAGCGTTCGAGTGGTACATCCTCAACGCAGTCAAGATCCTACATCCCCCTGTTCTTACCATGTTGCTGGCCTCAGCTGGAGACAGGGTCAGATGGAAAGTGTTGCTGCCTGTGCTTTGCCTGAGGAGTCGGGGCTCAGGAAGCCAAAAGAGGACCTAAGGGAAGTCATTTAACTAGGAAATTGGGAAACAATATATGTGGCTCAATCAGACTAGTGTGGTGGCATTGGCACATGTTTGTTTGTTTGTTTTTCCTGGGCCTGGAAAATGCATTTTCTTTTATATGAAATAGTGGCTGCATATTGCCCCACTTTTTCAGTTTATATTGTCTCTGGCTTACTGCACTTTCCCTGTAGTCTCACGCTTTCTAGAGTCTGTATCTCCTCTGTTATTTAAGTGGACAGTGTTTAACTTTTCACTGTTAAAGCGCCCTGCCCCTTGGTCTGCCATGCCCTTGAACACTATGGAACCCATGTAGATTGCCAGTAAAAATTAGACCGTTGTAACATAAGAAGAGTGATGGCGCAATCACTTTCTCATGGCGCTTTTCCACTGCGTGGAACGACTCGGCTTGGCTCAGTTCAACACGACTCTTACGGCTTACTTTCGGTTTGCTTTTCCACTGCAGTTTAGTACCGCTTCAAAGTGGGTGGGATTATAGACTGATCATTATAGTTGTGCCGCCTTTACTGCCGTAGATCCGCTCCTCGTCTACCAACGAGTCACCTCGTCTACTGACCATGATAAAGCCATTTCTTTTTTCAAGTTGTGTGTGACGGTCGTTTAAAGCAAGTTGTTTTAAAAAAAGTCACGCGAACAAATGATACTGCGGTGGCTGTTACTGACTATTTAAATCTAGCGGGTTTGGTGTCTCGTGTTTCAAATCCACTGACACTGGTAGTGACAATTCTCTCTGAACAATCAGTGATCTGCAATGTTTACACGTCACATTTAGTATCAGTTCAGCTCACTTGGAATCTCAAACGAGGTGGTACTATTTAAGCGAGCCTTACCGTTTCATACTGAGCCGTCCCATGCAGTGGAAAAGAGCCAAAAAGTAAGCCGTACCGAACCGTACTATGCAGTGGAAAAGTGCCATTACTCTCTTGACAATCACTTTTTTATTGTCATGTGTCCAGTACTAGGAGTATGGAGTTGATATTGATGTGCCTCCCTGGTGGCACATAAATAGCAGACCCAGATGAAGAGATGAGAGGCATTTCACGCTATCAGGTCCCACTTCTTTTATCTAGTGTTCGCTAGTGAGCTGGGTATAGAGGCAGTCTTGGTATCCTTCACATTTTATATGGACAAAAGGGAAGAAATATGGGCTATTCTGCTGCTCGAGTCCCACACCTTTTTCTGTCTAATACTTCCCGGTGCTGGGAGTTAAGAGGTGGTAGCAGTATGCTCCTTCTATAAAGGTTAAATAGTGACAAGCGTGGATAATGGGCAATACCGCAACTTGCATCCCACATCCTCACTAGTCACAGTTCCCCCACCGGTGCCAGAGAGCTACTGTATGAGCTCCCTCTGTGGTCTCATGTTAATAGGCTAAATGGGACAAGAAAGGTGGGCAATACCACTTCAGTGTTCTACTTCCTCTTCTGTTGCCTTCAAGGGCATGGGCTCGGAGAAGCAGTAATTGACTTCTAGTGGAATCACATTCATATTGGAAACATGTTTCCCTAAATAATTGGTCAGTACAGCAAGGAAAATGAGCTTTTCAGCTCAAAATTTTCAAAGTTCCACTTTGAAAGGGAACGTCTCAGGTTATGACTGTAACCATGTTTCCCTGAGAAGGGGAACAAGACTCTGCATCACGCTGCAATACTTCCGGCCTGCCTGAGACATTTTACTGTGTTAAATGTCACTAAATTACTGTTTGAAAAAAAAAAAGAGAAGCTTTCACTTTTACATCGTTTTTAAATTTTAACTAGAAATTTGAGGAAGAAAGTAAAAAATGCATGGCTTAATAAATGCATGGTTTAATAAAAGCATGACGTTCCAGAAACATTCATGAAAGAAATTAGCATTCATTACTTTGCTAATGAAAAAAGGCCACTAACAGATGAATTTGCATTGGCTTAAAAAATGCATTGGATTTTGCAAGAAAGGTGCATATACATAAATATTGTACCACTTTATTGAAACTAAATCAAATTGATATAAATATATCCATATTAGATAGATATCCATTATTAGACATTTAGAAATCTATATCAGTTGGGCACTACAGAACCAATATTCCCCTTAATATTCAGTTGAATGCAACTGTGAATATCTGTAACCACAGTTATGATACATTATAACATATTATAGTGTGTTTAGGGTGAATTTGGACAGTTGGGAAAGTTGGACAGATCGCAAATAATATGAAATGAAATTAAAATTCTAAAAAGAATAGAAATATATCTTCTGTTCTGATTGCAGGTCCAGTCAATTCTGCTGCCAGTCTCCTTTCCGGATATTGTATTGCCTAGCAATGAAGGTTTGAATAGTGCTGTCAAAAATAGTTAATAAGTTCAAGGTTTTGAACTTAAAATAAGTTCAAGAACAAAAATAAGTTTTGAACAAAAATAAGTTCAAGGTTTTATATGTCTGAGCTATTGGGGGAGAAGAGCCTTGGTGAGAGAGGTAAAGAAGAACCCAAAGATCACTGTGGCTGAGCTCCAGAGATGCAGTCGGGAGATGGGAGAAAGTTGTAGAAAGTCAACCATCACTGCAGCCCTCCACCAGTCAGGGCTTTATGGCAGAGTGGCCCGACGGAAGCCTCTCCTCAGTGCAAGACACATGAAAGCCCCCATGGAGTTTGCTAAAAAACACCTGAAGGACTCCAAGATGGTGAGAAATAAATTCTCTGGTCTGATGAGACCAAGATAGAAGTTTTTGGCCTTAATTCTAAGCGGTATGTGTGGAGAAAACCAGGCACTGCTCATCACCTGTCCAATACAGTCCCAACAGTGAAGCTGCTGTGGGGGTGTTTTTCAGCTGCAGGGACAGGACGACTGGTTGCAATCGAGGGAAAGATGAATGCGGCCAAGTACAGGGATATCCTGGACGAAAACCTTCTCCAGAGTGCTCAGGACCCCAGAGTGCTCAGGACCTCAGACTGGGCCGAATGTTTACCTTCCAACAAGTCAATGACCCTAAGCACACAGCTAAAATAACGAAGGAGTGGCTTCACAACAACTCCGTGACTGTTCTTGAATGGCCCAGCCAGAGCCCTGACTTAAACCCAATTAAGCATCTGTGGAGAGACCTAAAAATGGCTGTCCACCAACGTTTACTATCCAACCTGACAGAACTGGAGAGGATCTGCAAGGAGGAATGGCAGAGGATCCCCAAATCCAGGTGTGAAAAACTTGTTGCATCTTTCCCAAAAAGATTCATGGCTGTATTAGATCAAAAGGGTGCTTCTACTAAATACTGAGCAAAGGGTCTGAATTCTTAGGACCATGTGATATTTCAGTTTTTCTTTTTTAATAAATCTGCAAAAATGTCAACAATTTCTGTGTTTGGGGTGCTGTGTGTACATTAATGAGGGGAAAAAAAATTAACTTAAATGATTTTAGCAAATGGCTGCAATATAACAAAGAGTGAAAAAATTAAGGGGGTCTGAATACTTTCCGTACCCACTGTAAATGCCTTTGTTGCTGTACTGTTGTTTGTTTGGTAAATTCTTTTATAATTGGGTTTTGTAAATTCTTTGTGTACTTCACAGTTAAATTATTTTATTTATTAATAATTTAATAATCAGAACCATTTCCCTTCTCTGATGACCTTATTTCCTGTTTGTACATGAATGCAGTGATTGTTTAATTTTTTGTGTCACATTTCCATGCAAAACAAATGATCGCACAACTATGAAGCATGCTGAACACACAGCATACAGTTTGTGGCGTGTGTGTTCAGCGAAGCCACTATTACACACTTTTGTCACCTAATTATTCCTCAGGAGAGACAATTAGCCACCTCGCGGAAGTGTGCGTTGTGTAACTTGAAACAACCTTGAAACACATCCTCACACACACAAACAGAATGTAATCACTCAGCCACATGTCTGGAGAGAGACTGATTAAAAAAAAAAAAAAAGGCTCAACAAACATGAATGAGTTTATTAAGATGCTTTATTTAATCAGATAATTGTTGTTAATAATAAAAATGCATAAATCATGATTTACTTTTTTTTTTTTTTTTTTTTCCATATCAAAGACAAGGTGCCAAAAAACAATTTTCACTTTATATTTGATATTTTAAGTAAATGTTTTTATCCAGAAGTACTGCACAGATATATTAAATAGATCATGCTAAAAGATTAAACTCTCAAGAATATGTCTGGATCATTTTTCATTTAAATGTAAAATTATATTTTCCCTATTTTTATATTTTATATTCCCCCATAACATCATCTTACTGTACTAGGTGTAAAAGGTGTATTTCTTGATTTGCAAACTATTTTATTATTTAATTTTATTTAATTTAATTTTATTATTTAAAATAAGTGTTACATATTAAAAATAATATTATTTTAATTGTGATATTAAAAAGTAAAGTATACATTTGTTTTACTTCTATTACAAATGTAATTCCATTTTTTTTTTTTTTTTTTTAATTAATGAAAATTTAATGAGAGAAGAAAAATGTACATTAAAGTAAGTCTGGATACAAGAAATAGGTGTTGTGTATGATGTAGTAAAAAAAAAAAAAAAAAAAACTTTATTGGTTGTACTGTATAATAATCTTCAATCTTTCTTATATGCAAAATATTTTTTTTGATTTTAGAGTTTCATGTTTTTGAGAGATTCACCCAAATACTCCACATGGCATAAAAATGCTCATCATATCTAGCACTTCCTGTAAAAGTGTCAGTTAATGTGTACATAATTACTACAATCCTCATTTCCAAGGCAAGCAAAATAATTACCCAAAATACAGATGTACAGGCATTAATGTAATCGCAACATTACATTACAATTAATGTAATTTCTCATTTTTAATGACATTCATAGCAAATAATCACCAAACACCACATTCAATTAATTGTTTACAAATAATTAATTATTAAATTAATTGCTAGCAAAGAGCACAAAAGTAACTGCAGCTCTAAGGAATGAAAAAGTAGGCAGGGTCTTGAGACACTTAAAAATCTGTAATATGCATCCTAGTGAATGTTGTGACAGAAAAACTTTTTAAAAAAAAAAAAAAGCAGAGCTTACTATAAACAGTACAGAGTAATCGCACCATTTCCGTTTGGCAGACTTTTTACATCAGCGCATACATGACATACATGCTCATAATGATAATCTAATACTTTGTTCAAACATAGCACCAAAACGGTAATTTACTGGTATTGTTACTTCTCATACTGGAAAATTGCCAAAACTAATTTACCCGTATTTTTGAGGTCCTGTTCCCACATCTTTAAATGGTAAATTACCAATATTTTACCAGTAGCCTAAAGACTGTATATGTAAAAGGGGCTAAATAGTACTACAATTAGTTCTTCCATATTTTGCATGCTATTTCTTTTAATGCAGTATACATTGTATACAGAAAGCAGTATACTATTATGAAATCACAGCCAATTCACAGAAGAAAAAAAAAAAGAAAAAAAGATCTATATATCAATATATTTGGCCTTTTTTAATTCTTCACATGAAAAAGGTTCCATTTAGCTATTCCTGTACAATGCAACCTACACATCCCTGACAGGGGTGTCAATCTTAATTTGATGCGCAGGACCCTATACACACACAAACACACACACCCTTGTTTACGAGGCACATTTTTTATGGATGTGGGTGCGAGAATTTGAATTCCTGGCAGGCATATTTATAAAGGTTATTAAGCGCTTGGCGTAGCATCCATTTGCTGCTGGCGTAACCACGGGTGTGACATTTATCAAGAATGTCCAGTGAAATGTCACGGGAAGAGGAAGCGTCCTACTCTTAATTAGGACCTGAGAGTCTTTGAAGAGTCCTCTTATACAAACTTATGCTCTGGTCTAACCTTCATCGCATATCTCTTTCCATCTTCTCACTTTTTCCATTCACCCAGCAAGATTCAAAGAGTGTGTGTTAGCAAACTTTGGATAACAATTGATAAAGGGACGGTGGTTAAAGCACAGACAAATGGGGAAGGATGTAGTTCATCCATCAAGCCAACACGAGTCATTGTTTGCAGATTTTAACCTATAGGAATCCTGCTTTCCTCCCATGTGAGTCCCACAAATCATAGAGAACTGCAGGCAGGCCAGAGGTCTGTGCTTAAACTAGATTCAGCTCGAGAGAGAGAGAGAGAGAGAGAGAGAGAGAGAGAAAACAAGCAAGAAAGTGCAGACAAAAACTAGTGAGCTGCCTTGCCGACTACATACACAGCTACTCTCTAAATAAGCATCTTAAACTTTAAGCTCACAAAAAAATTAATTAAAAAAAAAACTCTTCGTTGACTTGATTATAGTTGATTCCAAAAGAATCAACATTAGGATGTTGCTAAACTAATGGTGGGATACTATATTGGGAATATAAATATTTAATAGTGCACAAACAAATATTTATTAATATATATTCAAATATTAAAATGACTAGTTTTTAATTATACTAAACGATTTTATGAAGTTCAAAAGAAAAAAAGAAGGAGAGAGGAACAAAGAAAAGAAAGAAAGAAAGTGAAAGAAAGAACGAGCTACAGTGGGGATCATAGATATTATAATTCATATGCAGGGTAACCAAATAAGCATATTCCTGGATTCACAGAGTGCGTCTTAGTGCCCCGATAGTTCACAAAATTAAATAAATAAAATAAAATAAAAAATTGTGTTTGCTAGTGCCAGCTAATTTGCTGATATGTATCTGGTTGCTATAACAATAACCACGCATTGTCTGTGTCATTTCTGTCAGCAGCTTAAGTTCATAAAGAAATGCCCACATCAATATGCTTTGTAAATGTTGAGCTCAAAGAGTTGAAACACTCTCTAAGACTTTGTGCAATGTGTCAAAATACAAGCGAGATGTTTTGCTGTCACTTCTAATGTTCATTTTCTGTTGCCCACAGATCAGCCATTGCAGATCACATTCTGACAGCTACAACACACTGCATTGTTTTACACAGTAAAAGCTCTTTTATGTTTTATCGTTTTAGGTTCCAATTAATCTTGTGCATATTTGGTGTTAAAAATATTTTATAAAATGAGTTGTTAACAATATGGTTGTTGATTTAAAGCAGAACTAAGTAACTTTTTTTTACCTTCATAAATAGTTTTCTAAGTCCTTACGATGGTTAATTGACTTGTAGTGGTGTGTTTGAAACTTGCACTAACCCCCTCTTGCACGTCTACGCCAGAAAACAGCACTTGCAAGTTGAGCTGCACCGACCCGAAACAATCTCGCCTCATGTTCACGTTCACACGAGAGTGACAAAATGCTTTATGGTAATTCAAAAACAAAGTATATATTATGGCTTTATAAGACAATTTCGAAAATTACCCACCTCCATCGAGATTTCTTGTACTGTATTTGCAAAACTACTGCACTGGTGAGCATTGTAGTCGTTGTAGTCCAGAGCTGCGCTTGGAGATTCACTGAAGGAACCTGTAGGGGGAGCTTCGCAAATCTTACTGAGTTTCGCTTTAATTCTGAAAATAAAGATGTAAGTATGGCAATGTGATATGCACCAACTACATTGTAAGACATTTCCTTTTACTTTGATGAAATAAATTTTTGTTTGAAATACTGCTATTCCATTGTATATATACCATTAATCCACCATAATTCATCCCCAAGTTTTTGTGCAGGCTAGTCAAGTTGTTCGCCTCCTGTAAACCAGTAACCAAACTTAACAAACCATTTCTTTTTGGATCATGCTTTGTGCAGAGGTGATGTCTTTTTGGAACAGAAAAGGCCCCTTCCTAAACTGTTGGTACAAAGGTAAAGGAAAGAAAAAAGGCACAGGGCAGAGAGAGAGAGAGAGAGAGAGAGAGAGAGAGAAAAAAATCTTCAGAAGTTCTTGGACCAAATGTAAATTCTCCCAGAGACTGCTGTTACATACAAAATAAAGTTATGCAAGTATAAATATTGACTCTGCTGACAAGGTGCAGCACACGGTCAATAGATAAATGTTTGGCTTATCACTCGCTGGGCTGTCTCTGCATCACTTCTTTCCTGTTGAACTAGAATGAGAGATTCTGCAGAGGAAAACAAATGCTGCAGCTGAATACTGATTTTAAACATTGGCTGAGCTGTAGTCATCATAGTAAAAATCAGCATGAAAATTATAGCAGCAGTGCTGCTGTTGCAGCAAGAACTAGTTAATAAAAGTAATACTCAAAGAGTTAATGGACTATGTGGTGTCCAAGACTAATTAGTTGTCTGTCACATCTTTCCAATTTCAGCACTTCACATCGCATTCATCCTACCAATGATTAACACATCCTGCTAACATTTGTGTCTGTTTGCTTTCACAATATGGAGATGCAAAACTGCATTTTGACAAAATTCACGCTATCTATACTGATGGTAAAAAAAGAAAAAAGAAAAAAAGAAAGAATATAGATATAAATAATATACACATGTATAATATATATATATAAATAAAAATGACAAATTTTTATGTATAGGTATACTATATACAGCAGAGTAGAATAGAATTTACAGTGAATGGAATAACAGAGCTAGGTTATTGTCAAATAAATATAAGGGTTATTGTACATATTTATAATTGCACAGTGGGGAGAACATTTAACTGTTCATGATGTAGATTGCTGAGTGAAGAAACTTTTCTTGTGCCTGGTTGTTCTGGCGCTCAAGTGCTCTGTATTGCCGGCCAGACTGCAACAGTTCAAAGATGGATGTGAGGGATCCAGAGTGAATGTCTGAGCCCTTTTTCTCACTCTGGATGTATACAATTCTAGGAGGGTGGGCAGGGGAGCACCAATTATCCTCTCAGCAGTCCGAACCGTCCTCTGTCCTCTCCTTACTCTTCTGATGTCTGATGGTTTTTGATGTCTGCTGGAAGTGCAGAAGACAGACTCAGTGACTGCAGAGTAGAACTGCATCAGCAGCTCTTGTGGCTAGTTGAACTTCTTCAGTTGGTGAAGGAAGTACAACCTCTGCTGGACCTTTTTTGCAATAGAGCAAATATGATTGTCCCACTTCAGGTCCTGAGAGATGGTGGTGCCCAGGAACCTGAATGACTCCACTGCTGCCACAATGCTGTTTATGATGGTGATTGGGGGGAGTGGAGGGGGGTGTCTCCTGAAGTTCATGATCATCTCCACTGTTTTGAGCATGTTCAGCTCAAGGTTGTTATGACTGCACCAGACAGAAGAGCGTCATTGATGACTATTTACAAAGTTTTTGAAGAATTGATCATTTAAGCCAATCATAGACATATCCTTGGAAGGATGCCGGGCGAACTGAATCGTGTAGCCGAGCCTGGTGGTGCGGATGAGCCAGCGGGATGGCCCCCGGATGTGCTAGTAAGTCTTCCAGAGACCGTACCAACGAGCCCACCTGCACCACAGACGTACCCGTGTTAGGGCAGCGAGGTGGAAGGCAAAGACCCGACTCAGGAGGCATAGCATCCTGAATTGGGGTCTGGTTGTGCGATGCAACACCAGCCTGCTTCCACAGGGTGACAGAGGGTGCGTCAGAAGACCTGGTGGCATTCTCGAACCGTACCCTGCTGTCTGCCAGGGAGTGAAGGAGGGGATGAGAATAGCGAGGCTTCGTGGTATCTCACACTGTCTTCCTCACCTCCTTCTTCAGTGGGGAACGAGAGCAGCGAAGCATTGTGTCGCACACTGTCATTCTCGCCCTCTTGTGGGGAGGGGAACGAGAGCAGTGAGGCTCCGTACACTGTCATTCCCGAAGTCCCGAGACCCAGAGATATTGGAAACTGCTCTTCTACTGAAGTTTTTGGCAGTACAGAAAGAAAACAAAACCAAGGATTCTCCGCCCGGCCCTCCTCCGTGGGAGTGAGTGATGTGGTCACCATCTGCCGGAAAGCAGTCCCTTCTACCTCTGGGTTGTTTTTCCAACGAGCAGACGGAGAATCGCCACTGGTGACTGGTTGGAGGCAGCAGCTGGGTGCCGGGGCAAGATGTGCTTTATAGCCTCCCTCCGTTTCTGGGCCACCGAAAACTGTTGGGCAAAGTTCTCCCACGGTGTCGCCGAAGAGGCCACCCTGGGACATCGAGGAGTTTAAAAACCGATTCTTGTCGGCCTCCTGGATAACAGCCAGGGTCAGCCAGAGGTGGCGCTCCAGGACCACTAACGTGGACATCTCCCGACCCATGGATCGTGCAGTGACTATCGCTGCCCTTAGGGCGAGGTCTGTTGCTGTGCGCAGCTCCTGCAGGATCAACTTGATCAAGCCGATAATTGTGAATAGATTGTGTCTGACATCGTACTTGCGAGTTTCACACACCTCTTTAATGTTATTTTTAATGATCTTCGACTGGCGAAGTCGAACATCATTAGTGTCAACATGAATAATAATTTTGAGAATTTACGATTAGTATTAGCCAGCACTTTTAAATTTGCTTTGATGTCAGGCGCTCTGGCACCCGGCAAACATGTGACTATGGTGGATGGTGTCTCTATTTTCACATTCCGTGTAGTAGAATTGCCAATAACTAGGGTATTTTCAACAGGGTTCTCAGTGATGGAGAACCTGTTTGATGTTCTAATCGGAACGGAAGAGTGGTGTTTTGTCCCGCGACTATCCTGTCTCGCAGTCACTGAGTTGCCCTGCTGTATGGACTCTACAGCCGGAACTGAACAATGTAGAGTTCACTAAGCTAGTCGCATCCAAAGCAGTATCTAAAGCCCTTGCATTCTTACTATCCTCAATTAAAGTTTATAGGCTTGTCTCTAATTCTGAAATCTTCATTTATCACATGTGTAAATCTCACCGCAGACAGAGAAGGCTATGCTATACATGTGGCAGGCAGTGCAAGTGACACTAACAGATGAAGGTGAAATTATTTACAATGTTTGTTGACTGATCCAACCCTCTACAGTTGTTTGATGGACTCGTAAAGGCACGAGCACGTGAGGGGGAAAAAAGACAGCAAGCAATGGATGTCAGGTTAACAGGCTAGCGCATTGTCAGTAGCGTGTTTACCCACCACGCAAAGCACGGAATTGCATGGGGCACCGCGGGCCTGAGGGCCCCCACGATTTCTCCACAGGGGGACCCCCCAGTGGTGTAGTCTATGTGACACGCAAATATATGCCGTATACCCACTAGAAAAGGTCAAGGATTTGCGTATACCCACTTAAAGCACAAGGATAAGGATTTGGCGCTCTTTAAAGGTGACCTATTATGCCCCTTTTGACAAGACAAAATATAATTCTCTGGTGTCCCCAGAGTGTGTCTGTGAAGTTTCAGCTCAAAATACCCCACATGTGTTAATGACACATACTGGTATATGAATTTATCTAGCCACATTCCCTTCGTAAATAAAATTGCATCACTGCATCCTTAGTGGCTCAGATGCCAGGGAGTTTATGGAGACTTGTATGTTTGCTATTATAGCCGTTAACAGATCAGTGATAATGTTTACATAGTTGAGAAATATCACAAGCTCAGGAACGGTCGTTCTTAAGTGCTGCTGTCCTGCAGAGTTTTGCTCTGACACAACTCACCTTCCTTCACGTAGATTTAGTAATTCTGAAGACATTCTGCTGCTGATGCTGCTCTCCAGGTACAGTGTTACTTTCGCTTGCGAAAACAATTGCGGCGCCGTGGGTGGAAACATACAGATTCAGGGGGCAGTAATATCCTTCCTGATCCCCTTCCTACATCACAAGGTGAGGGAAATCAGAACGGCTTGATTTGTCACATGCTTGTAGAGAAAGGCTTACCAAAACAAAGTTACTGGGTTGTCCTTTTACACATTTTCTGTGCTGGTAGATGCACCAGAGACCCGATTATAGCACTTAAAAACGGGAAAAGTCAGATTTTTATGATATGACCCCTTTAATGTGGCGTGACAGATTGCTGTAGCACCTCAGTTCAAGAGAAGCGGCAGCTTGAAGCACACATGAACTGATCCTCTCCTCTGCTTTAATACCTGTTAAAGAGTGGACGTTAACTGATCCTCTCCTCCGCTTTAATACCAGTTACAGTGAGAAAATGTTAAATGATACAGTACAACACCAAAATCCGTGTCATGTCTCATGTAATCGCTCAATCAGTGTTTCAACCATAGAAAGATGTTAATAAAAAAGCTTGTAAACAAACAAACAAACGTCACATTTACAAACACATTCAGTGACCATAAACTCGTTAGTTAGAAAAATTAACTCTAGAGAAGAGCATTTTACTAAATATATGCAGCATATTACATACTAATTATAATTTTTAATGTTCTTTAATAGCCTATATAATGCATGTTTGAATAAATCCATCAAGTTGACAGCCACCATTTAAATGTTTAAAATTATTTCTACTCCAATTAGTTTTGAAATATAAAGTTAGTAGGCCTATTATAACTTTATTATTATAAAAATTTCCTTAAGTGTAATTTAAGTTTGTATACAAATCAGGGGCCGTACTCACAAAACATCTTAAGGCTAAAAGTAGTTCCTAACTTGCCGATTTAGGAGAAACTCTAATGGACTTGTCAGTCCTAATTTTAGGACTCCTAAATTTTTGCTCTAAGAGTATTTCACAAAGCATTTTAGCACAAAAACTAGCTCCTAAATCTGTGAAACTTTAGGAGTAGTCAAGAGGACTCCTAAGTCACAAAGACCAAATCACAAACAATCCTAATCCACCTAAAGACACGGTACACCAGTGTTTCTCAACCAGGGGTCCATGGACCCCTAGTGGTCCTTGACATAATGCTAGGGGGTCCTTATAAAATATCTGAATATGATTTTTTTGTATATTTTGACATGTTCCCATAAAAGAAGATAATATATGTATAATATAACTGACAGTATGACTAAATATAGGAAAAGTCAACTAATGTAGTAGTACATTTTACTATAATAATCATTAATGTCTTTGTGACGACCAAATGCAAGTAATAATATTTATTTCAAAGACATTAATGATACCAATGAGCCAGTTTTATTCTGGGGTCCTTGAGGATGGTTTCAAATATGACGGGGGTCCATTACTCAAAGAAGGTTGAGATTCACTGCGGTACACCATGAGACAATAGCGATAGAGCCTTGGGTGCTGAACCTTTTCTTCTTAAATGCAATATATATTTTGATTTATAGATTTGAATCTATGATAAAATTCCCCCAAAAAACTTTAATAAATAAATAAATAAATAAATAATGTTCGATTACCTGTGGCAGTTGTTTCACTAGTTCATACTTGAATAGAGTAAAAAAATATATAATAGGCGTATTTGGCATGCTGCAAGGGGATCAAGGGATCCGAGCGTGGAAGTAAGCCCCATCCAGAGTTCTCCCCGTATCCCCAGGACCCCGGCCGAGAGTGAGGAGCAGGGTGGCAGAGGGATGCAGAAAACTGTTGAGGTAACTATAGGTGAGTCTGCTGTCCTCATCTGTGTATATATGCCTCCTCTTGAGCTGATTAGATAGACCGTTTGAATGTGCTCTTCCTAAACTTTGTTTATAAAACATAATTTGTCACTTAAATTCTGCAATCTCTCGAGATGCAGACATGTAAGAGGCTGACAATTAGCTAAACATATACTAGTTTTATTAGTGACATCTAGCCTACATTTTAAAACCTTTATTTGAATATGGCAACATTTGTATTTTAATTGGATATGGAAACATGATACCTCATTCTACAATATTTCTTTGATTAAATCACTGACAGAGACTCCTCCCCCATCAGCCAATCACTGTGTGCATAGTCCATAGCAACAAGGTCAACACCGCCCTTACTCTTAGCTTATGACTTCTCTCTATTCCTTAGTAAAAGTTGGTCTCAGTAGCTTTGTGAGTAGGTTTTAAGAGAAAACTCTTATCTAAGAACATTTACTGCCATTTAGGAGAACTCTTAGTTTTGTGAATACGGCCCCTGTTAATTTTAACCTTCAATATTAATTTTAACCTTCAATATTAATGTAGTACCATTAATGTAGTAATGCCATTTAGGAGAACTCTTAGTTTTGTGAATACGGCCCCTGTTAATTTTAACTTTCAATATTAATGTAGTACCAACTGATTCCCATTCCCATATATTATACAGCATTAGTTGAGGGATTTTTTTCTTGAAAAATTGCCATGTACTGTACCTGATATACAGTATATCCAAAATAACTAATATTTAATCGTATTGCATGCTTGTGAACCGAAATGCATAACTATGATGACAGGCTGGCAGGAAATGGTGCAAAACAGAAAACAAAGTCCAAACAGGGTGATACTGATTTGTGACATACTGATAAGCCTCATCTTTCCATTGTTAATAATAGTTGCAACTTTCACACTTAAATGTGCATTGAAAATTGCCAGCTGATCTAACCTATGCTCCAGGGATCATATTCATATAACATCTAAGGGTGTACTCACACTAGGCACGGTTGCCTTGAACCAAGCCCGAGTGCGATTGTCCAACCTCCCCCCTCCCCCGCTGGCTCGCACTCACACTGCACTTAATGTTCCAGGCCGGAGCACACTTACGTCACATAAAATGCAACTTTTTGTATGGAAGAAAACAGGAAGAAATGCACTTTCGCTAAGATACTGCCTAATAGATTTATCATTAATGCCGCACAGCGATTTTCACTTGCACATATCAGAGGATTATTACAAAGGCAGCTGACATTAATGGAGGAATGTGCAGCTTTGATCACAAAATACAATACCTGTTCATCGATAAGGTGAGAACCAGACCCATTATAAACCAAAATACACTCAAATTAATTACATGAATTGAAAAGTGTACTATCAAAGTAGTAATAAATATGTTTGCCGTTGTAATAATGACAGTAGTGCACACAAAAGTACAAACCCGATTCCAAAAAATTTGGGACACTGTACAAATTGTGAATAAAAAAGGAATGTAATAATTTACAAATCTCATAAACTTATATTTTATTCACATTAGAATATAGATAACATATCAAATCAGAGTGGCAGTGTCTCTCAGAAGTCCAGATGGGCAGAGGATCACCAATTCCTCCAATGCTGTGGTGAAAAATAGTGGAGCAATATCAGAAAGGAGTTTCTCAGAGAAAAATTGCAAAGAGTTTGAAGTTATCATCATCTACAGTGCATAATATCATCCAAAGATTCAGAGAATCTGGAACAATCTCTGTGCGTAAGGGTCAAGGCCGGAAAACCATACTGGATGCCCGTGATCTTCGGGCCCTTAGACGGCACTGCATCTCATACAGGAATGCTACTGTAATGGAAATCACAACATGGGCTCAGGAATACTTCCAGAAAACATTGTTGATGAACACAATCCACCGTGCCATTCGCCGTTGCCGGCTAAAACTCTATAGGTCAAAAAAGAAGCCATATCTAAACATGATCCAGAAGCGCAGGCATTTTCTCTGGGCCAAGGCTCATTTAAAATGGACTGTGGCAAAGTGGAAAACTGTTCTGTGGTCAGACGAATCAAAATTTGAAGTTCTTTTTGGAAAACTGCGACGCCATGTCATCCGGACTAAAGAGGACAAGGACAAGTTGTTATCAGCGCTCAGTTCAGAAGCCTGCATCTCTGATGGTATGGGGTTGCATGAGTGCGTGTGGCATGGACAGCTTACACATCTGGAAAGGCACCATCAATGCTCAAAGGTATATCCAAGTTCTAGAACAACATAAGTTCCCATCCAGACTTCGTCTCTTTCAGGGAAGACCTTGCATTTTCCAACATGACAATGCCAGACCACATACTGCATCAATTACAACATCATGGCTGCATAGAAGAAGGATCCGGGTACTGAAATGGCCAGCCTGCAGTCCACATCTTTCACCCGTAGAAAACATTTGCCGTATCATAAAGAGGGAGATGCGACAAAGAAGACCTAAGACAGTTGAGCAACTAGAAGCCTGTATTAGACAAGAATGGGACAATATTCCTATTCCTAAACTTGAGCAACTTGTCTCCTCAGTCCCCAGACATTTGCAGACTGTTATAAAAAGAAGAGGGGATGCCACACAGTGGTAAACATGGCCTTGTCCCAACTTTTTTTAAATGTGTTGATGCCATGAAATTTAAAATCAACTTATTTTTCCCTTAAAATGATACATTTTCTCAGTTTAAACATTTGATATGTCATCTATGTTGTATTCTGAATAAAATATTGTAATTGTATTGTAAAAATTTGAAACTTCCACATCATTGCATTCTGTTTTTATTCACAATTTGTACAGTGTCCCAACTTTTTTGGAATCTGGTTTGTAGTAGCTGTTCCGTGCTCAGGCACGGTTAGTGCTCACACTGCATGCGAACCGCGCTCGAGCCCAACCAAACCGTGCTCTGGCCGACCTCTTCCAAGTGGGCCAGTGACGGCTAAATGAACCACACCTGAGCACGGTCAGTCCAGTCTCCCCAGACTGGAAATGTCATTGGCTATTAAAATCTTGTGTTGCTTATAATAAATTGACATGTTGATAACGTACACATAAGCGATCACGGGGCCCCCTCCCGGAGATTTGCTTAGGGCCCCCTCCCAGAGATTTGCTTAGGGCCCCCCAATAACCTAAACTTGCGTGTTGTGCTAGCGATAACTATTTAGATTAAAGCTAGTGATGTCAGATTAATATGATAGGCAATATTAGACAATATCTGATATGGTGATGAGTAAATTATATTTAACAATATAAAAAACAAGGAATGATAGTAAATAGAAATTCAAAACAAAAAACTATATGGAGCTTACAGACGCTGAAAGATTGTGTATTTTCGCAAACCACGCATCAGCGAGGCAGACAGGAGCAATCGATCTAGGAGCACCACTGTGTAGGAGCATCTAGGAGCCTTTCACTGTGTATTCTGCAGTGGTGTAATGTAACAAAGTAATAATACTTCATTACAGTACTTAAGTATTTTTGGGGAGAATCTGTACTTTACTTGAGTTTTTATATTTCTGTCAACTTTTACTTTTACTCCACTACATTTCCTAAATAAAATGTATACTTTTACTCCAATACATTTTCCCAAAGCATTTTTGTTACTTACTACAAAATACAGCCGGAAGAACACAGACTGCAAGCAAGCATGTGCAAACAAGTGCTCACACAACCGTGGTTGATTTCATTTTCCGGTTTGCGTCCGTTGCTGGAGTGGCTGAGAAGAGTGCACGGTCATTACAGTACGAGAACGGCCTCTAGAGGCGAAATAAAAACTATCACTGATGCCGTAGAGTTTGTTTTGACACGTGACGTGAGGCTGTGCGCTGCACAGAGCGGGACACTTCAAAAACGGATTTAAACAATAAAATGGTATGTTATACAGTGTACACTACAGTACAAGTTTCATATCATTATAAAGTAATTAGTTTGTTGAGTAGATGCTGCATTGGTGAAGAACAGTAGTAAGTTTGCCATTGAGGCTGAGAGGATGCTAACATTATTAGTATCTAAAGCGGTTAAAACAATGTGACAAAAATACCAACTGTTTAATGTCACGATTGTTACCATTCATTTGCATTAGTTTATATCCATTTGTTCGCTTTTATGCATTCATTATCCAGCGAAGTTGCATATTTAAACTGTATTCTCATCATGCAGCGACAGAAACATAACAAAGCAGAAATGTATTCAATTTCAGTTCTTTTTTTATTGGCACTGTAACACATATTTTGATTAGATAATCATCAAGTTTTCTAAAAGAGGCAAATAATGTGTGAAATACCCATGCTATGCCTTTGTGTGTAAAGATGGTAATTTTTAAGCATGACTGTTTGGATTTATATGAAATGGAAACACTTTACAATAAGAGTCCATTTGTATCATTAAATGAGGTTAATAAAAGTATTGTTCATTTTTAATTTCAACATTTACATTTTAACATTTTAAAGTTGTCTCTTACATTAGTTATAATGCACTATGAATTAACATGAACGACCATTTTTTTAATTCAAAGAAACAAAATGTAAAACTTTTACTACTTTTACTTTCAATACTTAAGTACGTTTAATATATAAAAAAATACTTTTCATACTTAAGTACAAAAAATATCACATACTTTAAAACTTTTACTCAAGTAATATTCTAAACAGTAACTTTAACTTCTACCAAAGTCATTTTTCTTGTAAGCTATCTATACTTTTACTCAAGTATGGTTTTCAAGTACTTTATACACCACTGGTATTCTGAAAGGCACGGTCAGATCTCCTGGCCATGTTTGAAGAGAATGGCCAGGCTCGCGTTCCCCGTGCATTGGGTCCCACTTCTGCCGAGGCAGAATGACAGCTTCATTCGTGGGGTTCGTAGATGGAACAAGTGGAGGGGTTTGAGGCAGCTGCGACACTTTCTCAGCCCTCAACCACTGATTCTGCCCCGGCTGAACCAGCTTCTTCTGCCCCGAGTAGGGGTGTAAGAAAATATCGATACACTTGTTTCTTCACTTGTTTGGCGATACTGTATCGATTCTCAAAAACACTGTATCGATATTTATTTATTTATTTATTTATTTATTTATTTACATCCAAGATCCGTGGCTTTTGTGTGTTTAATCCCAACCGCTAGTCGCTAGATGACAGTGTTATCTCAGATTCAGAATGTAAACTGACGCAAAGAAGTGCATCACTAGCGTTAACATTAGCAAACCCAGCTCACAAAACAATAGAATTATTCCAGCTCTCGCCGCGGTGTATAGAGCTCATGTGGACTCATTTTGGCTTCAACTATAAAGAAACCACAAGGATATCGACAAGAATCATGTTGTTTGCAAAATAGGCCATGTTAAAATCGAATACAAGGGAAACGCATTGAATCAGAGATCTCACTTAACATCCCGAAGTGTTACAGCACTTCAGTGAAAGTACGTTTATTTAAATAGTACTTTATACAATAGACTGCTTTAAAGCAAGCAGCTTTACAATATTAAATATGAAAGAGTCATGGAATGGACTATGACTTTCTGTTGTTAAATACGTTACAAATTAAAAACTGCTACATTGTGAAACTTTAAAACATATACGCCTAAATAATCCTGCAGTAATTTTACTATTTCCCCGTTACTTAGGTTGCACAAAATAGTGATTAGTGATATAAATGCAAATAATACTGTCTTGATTAAATAAACATTTTTTGTCAAGTTTTATGCATATGGTGTGTTCTTTATTACAGTTTTTTCTAAAATTAGATTCTCTTTCTAAAAAACAAGAAATATCGCAATATATAGCCTTTCTTACAGTATCGCAATATATCACAATATATCATAACCCTTGTATCGTGATACGTAAGGTATCGCCAGATTCTTGGCAATACACAGCCCTATCCCCTGAGAGCTTTATGTTGGGATTGTCTAGTTCTGAGGAGCTAGATCTTCTAAGCATTGAAGCGAGTGATATTGGTAATTCGCCATCCATATCACTGTAGTATGCGGAGCTCATGGAGGTTGAATCTTAATTTTTATTTGAATCTTAAACCTTATTTTTAGTAAGAGACTAGAATTTTTTTTGTGCCCAAAAACAAAACAAAAATAACGACTTTATCCAACAATTTCTTCTTTTCTGTGTCATTCTCCTACGCTGTTTACGTTCACTTTCAGATTCTACATCAGAACGCTGACTCCTTATTGGCTGGCTCCTGTGTCAGCATCACTCGCATATGTCATGATGCTCACGTGAACAGTGTCTGCCAATACTGAGCCGGTGTTCTGATGTAGAACCTGGAAGCGCTGAACACTTTCAGGTTACACATATAACCATGGTTTCCTTGAGAGGGGAACAAGATGCTGCGCCCTCTTGCCATACTTCCTGCATGCCTGGGAGCTGCTTCACTTCAGCCTATCAAAAGCTGTTGTGTTGTGGGCTTCCCTTTATAACTTCCACCTTAAGTCGGCACACGTCACAAGGTGACGCAGCACCAATCAGGATTGGACTAGTTGTACACGTGTTTCAAACGCAGTCACGCTGAAGGCGTTCCCCTCTCAGGGAGCCATGGTTATATGCGTAACCTGAGACGTTCTTTCCAGAGTAATTAGTCACATGGCATCAACAGCACATGATTGGCTCAAAAATGCATCTAAAACTGAGCCCTGTCCACACAATTAGAATGATTTCTTTGTGTTTTGACGTTATTAGATTTTTGACATGAACACCGAAGAGCTTCAACAAATAAATTAGCTAACTTTACCTTTCTTTGCACAAACCTATGTTAGTTCTCACAACAAAATGGAGATCAGACCAACAAATTGTGCATAATAAACAGTGCTTACAGCTTGAAATTTGTCCAAAGGTACCAATTACCCTATCCCTGGAATGTATATTCTTTTAGATGTGGTAAGTATTGCTGATGTTGCGCTGATATGCCAACTTGCAAGTGCTGTTTAAAGCAGGCCTACAGTATTTCCTCCATAACATAAGAAAAACCAACTAGTCATTTGTTGGATGACTAGATGAAGTTACAGCCCTCCTGACTCCTCCCTACTTTTCAGCAGATGATGTTCTGGATGTTCCAACCATCAGCACTTAGTTATGATCCCAAACAAGTAAACCATTTTTTTACAGACTTTTTTTTTACTTTCCACTTTCACTGCAGGATGTAGTTTGTAGAGAGTTGGAAACTCTCTTCAGAGTTGAACGTGTATAATGGGGAGTATGCTGCATTAATGTGCCATGGGCCGGTCCAGTAGCCTGGTTGGAGACAGGGGGTCTGGAGACCTGCTGCAGGTATAGAGAAAGCCAGAAACGGCAGTGCAGACTCAGGGGGGTCCTGCTCTGAAGGATGAGATTGATGATACAAGGGACTTCTTGTGTGTGTGTGTGCGTGTGTGCGTGTGTGCGTGTATCTACATGATTCTCTCTTGATCCTTAAATTTCATTTTGGTCTTCTTTTATTTTATTTCGTCCTTATGCCCAAGGAGCTCTTGAACCCCACAAGGCTGTCCAAAGCATTCATAAGTCCGAACACATCTTTGCTGTCATAGCACTTATTGTCTTGGGGCCTGACTAGTGCAAAGTAAATAATTCTTTGCATTTTGATGCTTTCGAGGGATGTGATAATGCTATCTTTTCCCTGAGGATTATCACTGCCAAGGCTCATTCATACTTTGCATAAACTTGCAAAACAAGGTTTTTCTTTCAATCTGAGGGAGATTTGACCATTGACTTTACCAGCTGTTCATGTCTTTCTCTGATGTCTAAACAACTGTCACATGGGGAAATATTCTGAAGGAATGAAGGAAATATTCTGAATTTCAAGAGCAGAATATATGTTTTGGTAATGTTTCCATTTGCAGATGAACTCTGCAAAGGACATTTGCCAAATTAGTTACATATCCATAGTCATGATGACCATAAGTTATGGTTAATAATTAAAAGCTCTTAGGATAAATAAATGGCGAATGTTATATAAGGTTCATAAAAAGATTTCCCTACTTCCCCTGCAACCCACACATGAGTTCTATCTGCATTAAGTATGAATATAAACAAACAAATCTTAACTGACATACTGTAAAAGTCTAAATAAACTGACTTCCAGTTAATTAAAAGAATAAAATTTGTGTCTAAAGAATTTAATATGATGTGAGACTCTTAGAGGAAATACAGTATGAAAAAATATTCTATGCACACAAAATCATAATTGTAATGGATACAACATTACAGTGTGACAAACATGCAAAAAAAAAAAAAAAAAATCAGGAAGGGGGCAAACACTTTTTCACACCACTGTGTATGTATGTATGTATGTATGTATGTATGTATGTATATATATATATATATATATATATATATATATATATATATTATATATATATATATAATAGACAGTGATAAAGATAACACAGTGATAAAGATAACACAAGTAAACACAACATGCAGTTTTTTAAATAAAGCATTTTTAAAACAAGCGTTTGCGATAACTTGCAATGAGTCTGTTACAGCACTGTGGAGGAATTTTCAGTTGAATTTCAGCCACATTGGAGGGTTTTCGAGCATGAACTGCCTTTTTAAGGTCATGCCACAGCATCTCAGTAGGATTGAGGTCAGGACTTTGACTAGGCCACTCCTAAGTCTTTATTTTGTTTTTTCTTCAGCCATTCAGAGATGGACTTGCTGGACCAGCTGGACTTGCTGGTGTGTTTTGGATCATTGTCCTGCTGCAGAACCCAATTTCGCTTCAGCTTGAGGTCACGAACAGATGGCCGGACATTGTCCTTCAGGATTTTTTGGTAGACAGCAGAATTCATGGTTCCATTTATCACAGCAAGTCTTCCAGGTCCTGAAGCAGCAAAACAGCCCCAGACCATCACACTACCACCACCATATTTTACTGTTGGTATGATGTTCTTTTTCTGAAATGCTGTTACTTTTACACCAGATGTAATGGGACACACACCTTCCAAAAAGTTAATCTTTTGTCTCGTCAGTCCACAGAGTATTTTCCCAAAAGTCTTGGGGCAGGGTATCCGTGGGGCATTAAAAAGCATTAAAAGTCATTAAATGGATTTTGCGAAAATTAAAAGCATTACATTTTATTCCTACAGGCATGAAATTTTTTAGATAGTTTTGAAGAAAAATAGTGCATACTATCCGCCCTAAATAGTATTGAATATTACTAATGTCACATACTATTTAGGATGGATAGAATGCACATTGAGACGCAGGCAATGACTATTCTAATTTAATTTATTGAGCAAATTTAAGAACTTTTTCCACACAGGGCCATGTGGGTTTGGATTTTGTTTTCTCTTCACAATAAAACATAATAAAAACCTTCATTTAAAAACTGCATGTTGTGTTTACTTGTGTTATCTTTGATTAATATTTAAATTTGTTTGATGATCTGAAACATTAAAGTGTGACAAGCATGCAAAAAAATAAAAAATCAGGAAGGGGGCCAACACTTTTTCACACCACTGTATATTCATGTTAGGCATGTGCATCTCCATAACTGAGGCCGATGTGATACACATCTCGATGCATAGCCAACGATATGATACATTAAAGATAAATATGAAGCAGTTACTGATTCGATTCAACACCATGCGATTCAATGCAATATGATGCATTGGAAAAAAACATGATACTATGCAATTCAATATATAGGGTTCTAAACATTTTATTTTTTCTCAAATTACTGTTAAAGTTAAAACATGGATAAAAAAGTGTTTGATTATTCCTTCAAAAATCTTAATTACTGTATTATTATTATTATTAGTAGTAGTAGTATTACATTAAGACATACATTGTACCATGCAAATAGTAATACAACAGTAGTACATAGTACTACAATAGTAATAGGGCTGTTACAAGTTAAAGCAAACTTTTATTTTGATGTGTATGATATGACAATCGTTTTTCTCAAATTAAATGGTAAAATGGTCATGAAGTGATTCTCAGAGCAGTTCTGAAGATGAAGTTTGTGTGTTCATGTCATCATATAGTCAGATGAAGACACTGGAAAAAACATTACAAGCATCATGTGTAAACATATTCGCGCATCTGCGCCATTCAAGCAGAACATGCAGGATTCATAGTCTTTTTGCGGTTTAATATTCACAGACTCTAGTCCATATCGCAATTTGATTTAAGTGTACCCACCTACTTTTGATTTAGCTATTCATCCCCAATTTGACAAATTCCGTGACATTCCGCATTACAGTAAATTACATTTTTATGAATGGATTCTGCGATTCCGTCATTGTTTTCTGCATTGCAGTAATCATACTGTAGGTCCCTGAATATGGTACAGATAGTTTGCTTTTATTTCTTTGGTTCAGACAGACAGAAAATTATAAATTAACTTAAGTGCCTTCTGACATGGTCCTTTCATTAACATTGTAGTGCCATGTTAATCTATGTGACACGCCTCGGTCTCTGTAGTGTTGTGATATGTCATATTCACATAGCAGCAGTGGTGATGAGAGAATGCGCTTGAGGAACAGTTTACAGAGGAGAAATCAATCTACATGTAAAATAGTGGTCACAAATTATTGTTCACTTTCTAAATAATAAAAGTATAGCGCATCTACTAATAATTATAAATAAATTGCTTTTTACCGATGCAAATATGTTAGAAACAATGCATCACCATACAAATGCCAACTTGTATCCGATGCACGCTTTTTAAATCGATGCATCGCATTGTTAACTTTTATGCCGATGCACTGATGCGAATCGGTGAATCTTACCCTAATCTTGTCCCTAATACACGTACCTTGATATGAGAATCACTGTGATTGGAGAGATTGAACAGCTGATAATCAGCTGATGCTGAGCAATGCCTATACGTGGCCTGCCTAAACTAATGCTTGCTCTAGATAAATTAAAACAGAGAGATATGGTTTGAACTACAAAACAGTTAAAAAATAATATGCAAAGACAATATGGCTGTATAAGTTAATTTTTTTATGTTTAGCCATTTTACTTCCACATTTGTTGTGAGATCACATGTTTTTTTCTATAGAAATACATTGTATGTCAAAGGCATTATGTCGAAAACTGACAAATTGGGTCTCAATCACCTCTGAGTTGTAGAAAAATGGCCAATGGAATTGGCGAGTGGAATTTGCCTGCCAAGCCACTCCCCCATATATACGGGTATATAAAATGGCGGCATGCATCCACTCATTCAGATTTTTGCTTTGGAGCCGAGTGGTTGCATACAGCAATCACTATCTTCCAATCCCCTCACAAAGACTGTTTCCTTCATGAAAAAAGCTTGCAAACAAAAGGAGATTCTTGCTGGAGAGAAAGCACATTCAGTTTCACCTTTGAGCCAGTGCACAGTTAAGTGCAGCAATTCCCTCCTGGGTGCTTCAGCACAAAAAGAGCAGATTTCTCTAAAAGAGCAAGCACAGGCAGCAAGTGTCTTTTTAAAGATGCCTTTCCTTCTGTGAGTTTCTGGATGCGGATTTCCTGTCCTCATCTGACAGCCACTATCACTGTCTCACATGTCTGGGCTGCAAGCATGCTGAGATGGCGTTCATGGATGGTTCATGTTCTCACTGCAAGAGCATGACCATGTTGGCATAGCGGTTGCCACTCTCCTTTGTGGCAGAGCCGTGAATCTAGTAAACACTCTGGGAGATCTGAGGGTTACACTTGAAACGCTCTGCCGGGCCAGTCTCCACGGACCTCCCACTCCTCTATCATGTCGTGTGCCGTCAAGCTGCCAGATGATGCCACAGGTCCTTCTCGTGGTGGACCCAGCATGTCATTCGACCCTCTGGGGTGGTTGCTCACGCTGAATAGGTTTAAGAGTTCAGAATTATGCTTGCCCAGGCCGCTGTGGACATCAGACTTGAGTGGAACCCTCTACCTCAAGTGTGCAATAACCAATTACCTGGCATAACCATCCACGTCTCCCAACAAGGCCAATTAGATGACCGAAGAACCCAGCTACCCCCTGATATGGGTGGCCCAGAGATGGAGGGAGCTGCTCTTAACCAGGAGGTGGTGATCACACCACTCCTTCCCCCGGAAGAGGGCTGGGTGGAGAATCTTCAGTTTTGTTTTAAAGAGTTTAGCCATACAGGGCATGGTTTAGCAAAGCAATGCTCTGCTTCCTCACTCCCAGCCCCCCTTCTCTCGCATAGTCTGGGAGTTCATGTTTCGAGGACGCACTGCTTCCTCACACCTCCCTAGCCAGTCCCTTGTGGGAACCATGGAGCCAAGTAAGAGTCACGCTGCATTCTCTGCCTCTACTTCGGGATGTTACACTTCCCAGGTTCAGGCCCCAGTGCTCCTCTTGGCTACACAGCCGAGTCCTCCACAGGACAGAAATATGACATGTTAAAATAGTAGCGCATTAAAGCAACGTAAAGGCAGACTAATAGATTAATAGAAAAAATATTCAATTTATTGGTAAAAGTAATAACTTGGAAATAGTGCTTGGTCGATTACTTTACAAATTGTAGTCAGTTCCTGATTCCAAATTACATAACAAAAACTGTAGTTAGTAACGTAATCCATTACATAACAACAATCATAAATATGGTATGCTTTCTGTATGTAGATATGTAAACTATTGTTGGAGCCATATTCAAAAATGTAATCAGTGCAGAGAGCCTGTGTGCTCTATAAAGCCTGTTGGTAAGATAACTTGGTTGATTTTTGATTGAGTTTCATTTTGACTTCAACTTTACATACCACTAGACTTTGAGTGGCATCTCTGCTTCAATTTTATTTATTTATTTTGTGAGTAAGTACTTGTGAACCTGTTTGTTTATTTTGGCTATTTAATGTTAGAGTGAAATAAAATATCCATACATTTGTGAAACGTAATTTCTTTGTCTTTTTAAATAAATAGCTGATAATAGCTTCTGATCTTTTTCACTCAGGTAGATTAAGTCAGCTATAGTTGAATGTTGTTGCACTGGAAGCTGAAGGATACACAGGGTCCTTACCTCATTAGAACTGTAGGAGGAAAGGGCTATCTATACATCATGCAAATACATAATAGTCTGGACATTTCCCCGTTACCCTAACAGCAGTGAATGTGAATCAGTAAAATCTACTTCATCTTATTTTTCTTCTTATTATTTTTCTTTTTTTAATTTTTTTTATTAAGTACAATTTACAGTTGTAACTTGAGTAAAATTTGTCACTGTTTCTAAAATGTACACAATCAGCATTTATGCTTATGGGAACTATCAAGTTATTTGTTCTCACATTAAATCATATCTTTTTACATTTGTTTACATCCACAGATAGGGAATGAGTTGGATTCTTTGGATTAATCTTCAGCAGTGATGGATGTCAAGGTAAGACCAATGCATGCAGAACTATTTCGTGTATTTTTATACAAGGAAATGTCATCATTTTAAAAATGAGTACATTTTATTTTCAGATTAATTAATTATTCATGGTAATTCATTTTATTTGATAATGGTAATGATATGTTTTTGTTTTAGGTTTTCTGCATTTTATAGTATTTCTCTGCATTTATTTGTAAGGTATATTGTCCTGTGTTCTCTGCCATGTATTCAGAAGACATTTAGTATAAAACAATTGTGATCAAATTGTCACCATGCATTCATGTACATGAAGGTGCATGATATCATTAGAGCAGTTTACCATGTTGTTTCATCGCTCACACTACAAAATCACGTGGCGATAATGTCAAACAGGTTTGAAAATATCGCAGTATCTGTTGACTGCTGAAGACAGACACTGATCACATTGCTGACATACTCAAATTTGATGAGCATCAGCGACTGCAACAAGCACCAATCCGGATTGTGACAGCAAAATCCAGCCAAAAGTCCTGTAGTGTGAGCCTGCCTTTAGGGAGTTAGGGTGAGAGGGCATAAACATATCGGCCCATAATATCTAATAAAAAGCATTAACATATAAAACATGTTGTAAATGTATTACACATAAATGTCATAAATATTACATTGCAACCCTAGTAATGTAACATAACTGATAATCAGTAACTATAGTCCAATTACAAGAACAAGAACGGGGCCCTTAAGAGTTCCTCTGTGCTGAAAGATGTATTCTGAAGTTCCCATCTCACAGATGGCTTCCTCACCTGTTAAAGTGTCTCAATGTCCCACAACCAATGTTCGACTTTCTGGCACACTTTCACACACACAGATATGAATGCTTGCAAGAGTTGACCTCTGGCTGTGATATTAAATGTGTCTGCGCATTGAGATCATCCGAATGCACCAGTCCATATGGCAAAGAAGAGAAGATTTTTAATAAAAGGCAGAGGAAGATAAAGACAGGCTATCTTGAAAGAGCTAATGTTAGCCATTGCTCAGTGAGGAACTGACATCTACCTGACTGTACATGAGGGTGCCAAACTGAAGTAAATATTGATATTATAACCATATTTTGAGAACCCAGATATGAAAATAATGTTCCCATGGAAAACATAAAAGTTTAGTTTATAAGTTAGTAGTATTGTAGTACTAAAGACCAGACTCTTGACACAAACTCGATATTTGGACTTTTAACTCAAGTCCAGTCATGAGTACTACAACACTGAGGATATGTTTTGTGGTCTGTGCTGATTCACATTTATGATCATTCTGTGCTATCATTTATCTGGGCTGGAAAACAATATGTGTGTCCTCCTGTGTACGTGACATTGATGTAAAACCAGACTTCACCCAAAGGAAAGCATATTTACCACTGTCTGAATCATTCATCTTCTGGTCTTGATCTAGACTCTGACTCAACCTACTCAGGTCTCAGTCTAGACTCGAATAAGCTGGTTTCGACTACATCACTGAAAATTAGTGTATAGCATTAAAATATACTTCCATCTAGTTTATAAAATAGATTTGACTGCTTATAAAATGGACAAAATTAGTTTTAAAATGCAGCATAATAGCTGCACTGTAAAAAAAAAAAAAAAAAAAATCCCAGTAAAATTTACGGTAAAAAAACGGCAGCTGTGGTTGCCAGAACTTTACCGTAAAAAATACAGTAGCAACGTAAAAAAAAAATCTGTTAAATTTACGGTAAAATAACGTATTTCATTAACTGATATAATGTTAATTTACCAACCTAATGAAGTCTGTTTTGTACCTTTATAATACACTGACAGTCACCAAACACAGTGATGATAAGAGTCACATGATGAATCAGAGTTCATCACAAGCAGATTTTCCACAAGCTGAGAAGGACAACACTAACATATAGAAGGTGCACACAGTGTCATTCACACACACACTAAACACCATCATGGTAACATGCATGAAATTTTAAAAATGCAATAAACATTAATTTAACAACATTAGATGTAACATAAAACCTAATGTACATAACTGATTAGAAAAAAAATGAGAAAAACTAAGAAGAAACAGAGTTATTTCAACGAAATATATAAAATGTGAAGTGTCACGCAGGGAATTGTGGGGAATGTCAATTTACGGTTTTTCACTGTAAATTTTACAATGAATTGTAATTTTTCACTTCCAAAAACTGTGAATTTAACGGTATTTTACCGTAAAATTACATTAAATGTACCGTTAGATCTATTACATTATACGTTAGATCAATTGACAGTTTTTCACCGCAGCATTTTTACAGTCTTTTACTGTTAAAATCACGGTCATTTTTTACAGTGTGTGCCAAGTTTTTGGAACATTTTTGATGTTCAGTCGTGCATCTAAGATGCCTTAAAGTAGATGTGATGCCTGTTGGTATAGGCAGTTCAATATGTTTTGGAAAAGATACTTTCTTCCCAGAGGAACTACCTAAATGAATACTGACAAACTTGAATGTTTGGTTCCAGATGTGAGCTTTCCTGGTTGTTGAATGAGAGAATCACTGTAAAACCTTCCCCTTTGTTCCTATGCATTTTACCCTGAACCTAAATGGCCATTTTTACATGCTTGCATACACACACAAATGACCACTGTGACTGCTGCCAGCACGTCTGAATGCTTCTATCGGAGCTGTCTCAATCACTCAGCTGGATAAACTAAGCAAGACGGCTAGAGCATCAATCATCCATGACTCCCAGAGGTGGCTGGAACAAGGGCAGAGTAAACGGTTGTAGAGAAGGAGACCATAAAACGAGTAACCAATCCATTTGACACATTGTACTTGACCAAAGTAAACAGGAGATGGATTAAAAAAAAAAAATCTGTCACAGAAAAGCTTAGGTTAGTCTCTCCAGCTAGGGGAAATCTCCAACTTCAAGGTTAATTAAGCACCAAAATGAGATGAAGAAGCTTTCTCTTACAACTCATTAACTGATTACAACGCTTTCCCAAAATAGATCAACATTCATGTTTAGTCAAATTTAATTGGCTGTCAGTACAAATCAAATATGTGGACAATCTCAAACCATGAGCTATGTGGACAGGAGGTCATCGTTGCGCTTAGATGCATAAGGATGTTGATTTAGCAATGACTAATTTAATCTGTATGGCTGTTATCATTTTCATCTGGTCGCAGACAGATCCCAGATAAACCCAGAAGAAAAGTGTATTACCCAGAGGTTGCTCATTCATAGCTTTGACTTTGTTTGACAGACTTTGGTACATTGGTGAATCAGCATAGTTTGAGACATTGTCAATCTCATTTCTTATGCTTTGGACATACATCCTGTCTGTGGAACCACAGGATAAAGTCGTATGCAAAATTACTCTGTTAAAGAGTCTGCGGGAGCCTTTAATAACAACTTGTGTTGGCTGAACATGAGTGTTTGTAGACATCTGGCAGGGGCTGTTTTAAGCTTGTGATTTGTGTGTGTCAAAAGGATCTGACCTGGATCAGGGGAGTCTGCACCTCCGCAGGCTTTGTACACACACATTCACCTTTATAGTTGTCATTTTAACCTGTTCATTGATGTTACAGATAACAGGCTTGCAGTCCTCGAAACAGCCTTGCAGTCTGTCATGCTTCTGATTCTTAATTGCTCCATCTTTCGTGCTACTGCTTGTAATGCCTAATCAATTTACATTTACTATCACTGCGACAAATTGACAATCTCATTCAGTCCATTTACTAAAAGTAACTTTTTTTTTTTCTTCTTCTTTTTTAATTCATGGTAACACTTTACAATAAGGTTCATTAGTTAACATTAGTTAGCTACATTAGTTAACATGAACTAATGAACTGCACTCCTACAGCATTTATTAATCTTTGTTAATGTTAATTTCAACATTTACTAATACATTACTAAATTAAGAGTTGTATTTCTTAACATTTAATGCACTGTGAACAGTGAATAGCTGAATTTTTATTAACTAACTTTAACAAACATTAACAAATACTGTAACAAATGTATTGTTCATGGTTAGTTCATGTTAGTTAATACATTAACTAATGTTAACAAATGAACATTATTGTAAAGTGTTACCAATTCATACTAGTGTAACGAATGGAGACTCAGGCGGGAGATCCAAGTGCAGCATTTATTTACAGGTGAGAGTGGTCGTACAGGCAGGATCAAAACAGGAACAAACAGGAACAGTGAGGAACAAGCAGAGTCGTAGTCAAGGGACAGGCAAAGATCAGGACAGGCAGCAACGGGTCAAAAACAAGAAACAGGCAGGAACGATAACAAGCAGGCAGACAGGATAGAAACGCTCAGAAATGACACAATGGTAATCAAGACTTCGCAAACTGGTGGTGTGAGTGTGAGTCCTTTATAGTCCTGATAATGAGCTGCAGCTGGGTGTGGTAATCAGTGTGGTGTGCTAGGGTGGATGTGGCAACAGGTGATTGGTGGAGTGAGTGCATGTGATAGGCAAGGGAGGATTATGGGAAATGGAGTCCGGAGTGAGCAGGAACGGATGGTGATCGTGACAACTAGTTAGAAATTCTTTCTTTCTTTCTTTCTTTCTTTCTTTCTTTCTTCTTCTTTCTTTCCTTTTTTTATTTTTATTTTTTAAATGTGTACAGGTACAGTAATAAGTAAACAATTGGTTATTCCAGTGTGATATAATAGTGAACATTATTATTGATGACATATTTCCGGTTAAGGTGTTGAAAAAAAAAAAAAAAGATATTGATATAAACTCACTGAGAAACAATCCTAGTAATAATAATAATAGTTGTATTAATAATGATAGTAATAATATTATTAATAATAGTAATAATAATAGTGGCGGTAGTAGTAGCATCAGCAGCAATAATAATAATAACAACAGTAGTAATACTAACAATAATAATTATAATAGTAGTAATAATAATAATAATAATAATAATATCTCGGTTTTAAGGGACTTGCCAATCGCACTCGCCAGCAGTACTAGAATAGCCACCAGACCCAGACTGATTATAGAGTTTCAAAATTGTGAGTGTTTATATGTAATGTTTTGGAATTAGATTTCATAATGAAGGGGGAGGGATGAAGGACAATATATCTGTAATAATATAAATATCAATACTGCTGCCTCTACTACCAACAATAATAATAGGATTAACAATAACAATTATTTGCAAAATGTACAAATATAGAAAAGAAATTAAAATGTAGCATATTATGTAAATGTAGCGTACATTATAATATATATAAATTACATCAATTTATAAATAATTGTAGATCAGTATATTAAATAATATTTATCTATTATAGAAGTAGTTTGTTGTAATATATACCAAATACAATATACTAAAAACAAAAACTGGCACACTGGAAAGACAACAAAGGAAAAAGGAAGAATAGAAGACGACAAATTTAAGGGCAGTAGAATTGAAGTTATGATAAGAAAAGTAATTAGCATAAGTTGACAGGATAAAGCTACATGCGTTATAAATGGGCACAAAATGTTCCTTATGAGTTTCTTTTGAGCACATGGTTTATGACAAAGAGGAATCAGTTCTCCTATTTAGATACTGAAAAAAAAGGGGGACCAGGTTTGTTTGAAAGAATCGGTATTATGTGCAAATGCAGTTAAATGCTCCAAGTTTCAGTGTACTAGTAATAATTTGAGCCAGTGATTTATTGAGAGTTCTGTTCTGTCTTTCCAATTACTGTATGGATGGCACTGAAAATAGTTCATTGTTGTTAAACAGCAGTATTTCTTGTCAAAGGTCAATCCTAGACATAGTGCCTGGTCGATAAGGCACAGTTTCCAACCCTGACCTAATCATATAAAATTTATTAAAGAACATGAATGATACTTGAAATCATGCAACTTGTGTAGGAGAGGTGTGCTACCATACAATTTTAACCTTGGGGACAATAAGAAAACATCTCATAGACTTACACTGGAGGAAGAACTAGATCCAAGTTAAGAAAGCAGTCGACATACTCCCATGGCAATTCATAGCTATTGTAATTTGTGGCGAATTGTTGGTGAATTTGTATGGTTCCACTTTTGAACTTTTGTACACTCTGTTTATGCCCCACTGAGGGTTAGGTTTAGGAGTTGACTATGATGTTTGTATGTTTATTTATTTATTTAAATAAAAATGTACATTTATGTACAGTTCAAATCATAGGAATTCATACAAATTTGCCATCAATTTGTTAGAATGTAAAATAGTTATGTTTTCTAATGAGATCGGGTTGAAACAGTACTAAATGTAAAGGCATTATTAAGGGAGAATGGGAAGTGCTGTAACAGGGCAGGGCTCCAAACTGCGACTAAATGGTCACATTTTGCTACCAAAGTAATTTGACACTAATTTACATATAGGGATAAGTATGGTTAAGTACAGTCATGGCCAAAAGTATTGGCATTGATGTACATTTTGTGTTTTGCAAAGTTTGCAGTTGTTGTGGTGTTGATTCTAGATTGTTGTACAGAGTAATCAGATGAATTTTAAATATTTGCAAAAAGCTTCATTGCTTTTGTTACTTTGCACTTTTTTAGAAAAATATTTACTATTTATAAAAGTTTATTTAGGATATTATGTTTTTTGATCCTTCATTTCCATGATCTAAAGAATTAAATGTTTTTTGTCATTTGGTAGTGTGTGTTACAACAGAGACGGCGTGGAGGCAGATGTAAAAGCAAGTAAAGTATATTTATTGATATCAGCAGAGAAATGGGTGAGTATATGGCAATTACTGAAGTTGAAGAGATGGTAGAATAGTGATACTGTCCTTTTGTTGATTGTAGGAAGAATCAGGATATGAACACGCTGGAGACTGAAGACTGGGAACACTCACACACAGTTGGAGAAGCACACGAGGAATACTGGAGACACTGGAGACGGTGGAGAAAGGTAAGTAGCAAGTTGGAGTCCTTGAGGTAAGTACACATGTGGCTGTGGTACAAACGAGACCGGACAGTGACTGTGTGTGAGTGTGGGGTTTTTGAGGTGGTGATGATTGCGGTGCTGATGATGTGCAGGTGGCGGTGATTAGTACTCCGGTGATTGAGTGCGTGGGTATTGGAGGGAGGTGGAACCTGACGTGTCTGTGAGAGTGTGTTGGCCTACTTGCATTATTATACTGTTATATTATGATTATTATATATTCAGTGGCATAAAATGGTCTTAAAATGACAATAATATCATTTATCGCAATTATTTCTGGAACAATATATCACACAATAAAAAGTAATTATCGTGACAAGCCTAATCACAAAACCCAGAAATTCACTGTATTTTGGCCCTGACACAAAATAACCAGCTAACATCATTTCACTAATCATACTATCAGCACATGGGAAAGTGTGAACAAGTACTGGTCAGGTAAAATCACTTTATCATTCCAAGATTACCAAGATTCAAAAAACTCCAAGATTCAAAAAACTGAAACTGAAACATTCGTTTGTGCATCAGGCGATCCTTGAGCTAAATAAGACACTTAATCATAAATTAAGAGTACTGTAAATGTAAATGTGCTGTGTTGTGTAGTGGGATGTAGTAAAAAAGTTGAATTTTTTTTTTTTTTTTTTTTTTTTTTTTATATCATATCATATCATATCATTCTGAATGAATTATAAGAGCAGACTGATTGGTATAAAAGAATGGAAGAAGAGCTTCCAGTCATTGTGTTCTTGTGTTAGCAAAGAAAGACCTTCATCGCTTTGCATCAGAATAGCCTCACATGCAAGGAAATTGCTGCAAAGAATATTGGACCTGAAAGAACCATTTACTGGATCATTTAGAATTCCAAGGAGAAAGGTTCAACTCGGCATGCCACCCCAGATCTAAAGAGACTAGGATTTTTGGTCAAACTATTTAGAAGTCATAAGCAAAATTAGCTTTCTTCATATCTCCAGAAAACTAGGTGGCACTGTGCCGAAACTGTGCAGGTACCCTAAGATTGTGGTTGTCATAACAGACACCAAGTTTGGTCTGAATACGCTTAAGCATTGTAGAGGTAGACTCACTTCCACTTTGGCATGTTTAGATAAATTGGTAGCACTCTAGAATGCTGTTCCGTCATTAATGAATAACTACACAGGAACAAATGAGTAATGCATTATTAACATTCTAGTAACTACTATTAACTAACAAACTCTGATTAACGAATTAGTAAGTAATAGTGCTCAGTTGAATGTGGTAGTTCACTATTAGCTAATCAATAACTACTATTTTTTTCATAACTCCCAGAGGACTATACTAACAACTACTATATACAGGTTCATAATGAATGCGAATAATGCGTGTTGTATAATTATTCTAAAGTGAAGGTCATGGTAACCCACTAGTAATGACTCAAGTATTACCAAATCCTTCAGAAGGAATTACTAATTATTTGGATCAGTACTCTATAATGAAAAGCAAGATAACTCCCTAATATTGACTAAAGTCATTGTATGCTGCTTTTTTTTTTTTCTTTTTTTTTTTCTTTTGGATAGTAATGCTGACATACACTTAAATTGTCTGGAGCTAATGAACAGAGGGGAAAAAAATGTTGATTCTAGCCCTTATGGTTCAAATGTTGTTAGAATAAACATGAGTGCAACTTTGGACAGTTGGTGGCGCTAGAGGGTTTGAGTTAAAGAATTTGCTATGTAACAGTTTAGTGGTCAGACAGGCAACAATAGCCAACTGTCAATCTGAAACTAAAACCAATTAGTAATTTAAACTGGCCCAAAAAGCAGTTTTTTCAGCAAGGTTTAGCCTTTGATTTTTGTTTCCTTTTAATATTTTTTTAGAAATGTTTTTTTGCATGTTCTGATGACTTTGAGCTGATTGTAAAGTATGGGGCTTGCTTTGGGAGGGTTTGGGACGGCTGTGAAAGTCTCCCATGTGGCAGACATGGCAGAACTGTGATTGTAGGTGTGAAAGGTGTGAAGTGGGTGGCCGGTAATGGCCAGATGGACATGACATAACCACAGCTCATAGAAACCCATCTGCCTCACCATATCCAGGTGTACAACACCCACCAAAAGCTACACAACGTGCTGCACACATCCATTTTCTGCCATAAACTTATTTGGGTCCCACTTTACATTAGGTGGCATTATGTAGTTACATAAAAAAATAAGTACAATGTTGTGTTCATATTGTATTGTAAAATACTTTTTGTTGCTATTGAGGTGGGATATGAGTAAGGTTAGGGACAGGTTTGGTGGTATGGGTAGGTTTAAGGGTGTTAAGTTTTAAGGCAAGAGTCAACAGTGTTATTATAAATGTAATTAGAGAAATTAATTACAGATGTAACTAAATGCAGGTATTTTTAAAAAAATATATAAGTACAATGTAAAAACATGTATGTACACAATAAGTGCATTGTATCAAATTATTAATTTAAATGTAAGTACATAGTAGTTAAGGTGACCTAATATAAAGTGGGTCCCTTATTTGCATATGCATGCATAATTACATTACAATGTATAGTTGTGCACAGTATAACCATTCAAATAAGATAAATGTATTTAATGCAATAATACATTTTATTATTTTCTGTGTGCTTTTTAAAAAGACAAAAATGTTGTTTATCTGTAAATTATGGAAATGAAACCTGTGCATAATTTTAAATGTATTTAGAAAATCGAAGTTCAACAGGTATGAAATAACATTAATAAATAAGCATTCTTTAGAACTTACGCAATAATATAAGCCAGCTTGAAAACTTCTGGTGAGATGTCATTTGCTGGTGTGTTGAGCATCAGTAGTGTAATACTTAGTTTATAATCAGAATATAGTCACTTAAATAGTCAGGCATAGCATTAATTTTGTTATTCAAAAGCAAGACAGCATAAAAAATAAATAAATAAATAAAGACGTACCTCATTGTTCCTCCTCGGCTAAATTCAATTCGACCATCAGTTTTCACACTTTTATGTGAAAAAAAAAAAAAAACATTAAAAAATTAAATATTTATTGTGCACTTTAGTTAGATTAATTGAATAAAATGTGTGTTTTCACAAATGTGCTAAAATCATTGATCTTGCGCTGCACTAACTGACAGCTGCTGTGATTACAAAGGGAAAGCGTAGTATTTGCTTTCTGTGTCATTCATTCACAAGAAAAGTTATTGTTTTTCTTAAGATTTTTTGAGTAGTTCATACTTCACATTGATAATGTATTTTTAAACCTAGTTATTTTATAATGTTTTAGTCAAAAACTAAGTGAAAAACGATTAGAGGAAATGGCTGATATATGCGCAAATAAATGCCACTTTGCCGCCACCTGCTGGTTAAAGTGGTAATTATTGTCTTTTTTATTTTTAAATAAGTGTTTTCTATCAAATGTTGGATTTCCTACATTTTTAAACGTTTGGTTTTACAATGGGGACAATCTCAGAAGGATGAACAAATAATGTTTGTGGTCATCACATTAAAAATAACATTTGAAATGCTGGGGGAAAAAAAACGTTTGCGTGTCTAATTACAGACACAGCGTTTTTTAAACGGTCCCAATAGCTTCGTCTTTATTGCAATCAATAAAACTGGTTTACTGGCAAATTAGGTAAAAGTGGTAACTGCATTAAAATATGAATACAACATTAAAAAGTCAACCATTGATGGTTTTGTGTCGATGTACAGCGACTGCAGAATGAACAGCTAACAGTTCACTGGAAGTGCCCGAGCTGGCTTAACGACAACCAGGAAGTAACCGTGCATATGACTGTTGAGACCAGCAATAGACTGGTTCTGGTTCTAAAAATGTTTTATTTATTTTTAAATGTTTAGTTTTGGTTTCTGATAATGTCTCTGTTAGTTTATATGGTTAATTATAATTATTAGCTTATTTAGTCACATTATGTCCTACATTTATACTCTCTGTTCAGTTCAGTCCTCTTATCAGTTATTAGGACCCGAGCACCAGGAAGTCAGCTATGAATTGTTTGAAAATGGCATGCTGAGGATTTTGTAACACTCCTCCTAGGGGATTTATGTAAGTGGCACCAACCTTTAGTACAATCATTCCAAGACACTGAAGATGCTAAATTGCAAAGATATTTTTGAAATCTCGAACGGTGTTGCCATGGCTCAAAGTGATAAACATCAAAAATGGAAAACGGAATGTCTCGCATCTTCTTCGTGGGTCATGGTTGTAGCGCCACCAACTGGCAGATGGAAGTAGGGCATTTTAACAAATTTTGAAATATCCCTTTTTCCACTTTTTACTAAATTGCTTCAGATGTTTTTTATAATAATAGCAAGTACAGATTTCAAATTGTTAAGGGATTTTTAATCTCTTAAATACTGTTGCCATGGCAACACATTAAACATTATTATCCTTTTTGTTTAGCTATGTTATTTTGAGGTACTTGTCATGCTTTAATTTTCAAGATCTTTTGCACACTTGTCAGAGTCATCTCCCATTATGGCTTGGAAAAGGTTGATTCATGAATAGAGGTGGCTCTATGGCGCCACCTAGAAAATGGGGTTCTTGTGACTGCCATCAAACGAGACTGTCCTTGTTTTTCAAGCACCTTATTACGACCTATATTTACGTTTTAAAGTCATGCGCCCTCTAGCTGCCATAAAAATAATGACAGTGAAGTGTTACGTCTGTCGTCATGAAATGACGTATGACTTAGGGCTGGACGATTAATTGAAAAGTAATTGAAACCGAAATTCTGAACCTCTAACTGACGTAATTTTCCCATGTCAGTTATTTGTTTGTTTGTTTTTTTACTTCCCACTTAAAAACACACACTACCGCGTGTGTAGTCACGTCCCGTCCAGTCAACACGCAGGTGAACGCAGAGTCAACACAGAGACGGTGCGCGAGCGGTGAGCCTTGCGTCTTCACTAAACTTTGTCAGTTGTTTGTGTTTTAAGGTTTGCCATTTTGGAGATTCAAGTGATTTAGACGATCGGATGTGTATTATTATATCGAGCTGCCATGCTCACGCAGCTGCATTGTGGCACGAACATTCATACAAACAGCTGTAAAAAACATGAAGATTGCACGCACTGAGGAGCAGAAACTAGTCGTCAGCGCTGTCCTGTGATTTAGAAACTCAAAACTTATTATAGCATATATTTTTCTGGTTTTGAAGTAACTATTTACAACCCACAGCTTCACAATTAATAGAGAGACAGTATGACTAAATCACACATGCAATCACTCGTACTGGTACTGTGCTAATTTATCTGTATCTGATTTACAACGAGCAGAAATCTGTAAGAAATGTTAAGAACCATTGATAAAATAACTGCTGATAGTGAGCTGTTATGTCAGATTACTCTTTCAATAGGAAAAATTATCCCACCTTTAACAGTCAATCATATTTACACCTTGTCAATGAACTATGAGGGCAAAAAAAAAAATCGTAATCAAGGTAAAATGTTCAATTAATCAAGGTTTTGATTTTAGGCCATAATCGTCCAGCCCTAGTATATGACTGTCATTACCAATCAAAATGTGTGTTCATTTAAATGCAATATGTGGACTTTTTACACCATTTCTCCTATTTCCATTTAGCAAAACTATTTTTTTTTTATTAACGACTACACCCACCCCATCCCTAAACCTACTCTTAGTGATTTATAGTGCATACACACTTTATGAGCACATGTGTTCCCTGGGATCAAACCCACGATCGCATGATCACATGATTGCATATTGTTATTGCAATACTCTGCCAATTGAGCTACGCGAAACCCGAAATATGACGCAGATAAAAGGGAACAATGCATTAAAATGAAAGTGTCCTGTTGTCGATAGGGGCGCCACTTTAGTAAACGCTCCTATGGGTCGTATTTCAGGGAAGTGAAAACGACCTATATGGTCGTATTGGTTGGAGAACATGTTGCATCAAACATACACAAAGTCATGCCAAGACACAGAAGACGCTAAATTTAAAAAGGATATCTTTTGATATCTTGAAACGTGTTGCTATGGCAATGCGATAAAGTAACAAAAAATCGTAAACAGGAAGTGTCACATCTTCTGCGTACATTGTGTGATTTACATTAAACTTGATGCAAACATTTGGCCATTTGGGCTGATCACATTGCTATTGTGGGTCATGGATGTAGCGCCACCAACTGGAAGCAGGAAGTGTTGCATTTACAACAGTCTTTTTAAAAAAATCCATTTACATTTACACAAACAGCAAAAACACTTATGGCATACTAGAGCTGCACTATTAATCGTTAAAAAATCACAATTTAAGCACCCACACAATCTTATTCTGAATTAACAAAGATTTAGCCATCTATAACCATTTGACATGTATAATCACAGCTTCTGCTTTTCCACTAGAATGGCTCACTTTCTTGAATAACAAACTGCAGCCTGACACAAACTGTCACATCAAATGTGCCTATACTGTGCCTCAAAACGACACCAAACCGTTACAGAATAACCCTCAAAAAGAGAAAGAAAAAAAATAATGGACCCACCAGTGTTGTGTCTCCTCTTCCTCCTCCCTGAACGTCTTCGTCCCGGAACCAGAGCCGGCTACTGTCAAAGCCCTGAAGTCTATGCATGGTGCTCAGTCCATCCCAGATCCAGGAGCGGACCTCTGCCTTGTAGATCTGTGGTCCGTGGATCCAGTTCCCTCCCGAATCCCCAACCTCAATTTTTTGCCTTCTACGCCAGTCCTGTCAGGTGATCTGGATGCGATCTTCCTCCTCCAATGGTTCCCACCCAACTGCCTAGTCCCATCCCCTCAGCTGGTTATGTCCAGTACCCTGGATCCGTCGGTACCACTAGTGTTGTCCAGCTCCTCAGCTCTAGCCCTGCTGCTAGCTCCGTGGGTCTCATCAGCTCAGCCTCGGACTTCCCCTCTACCAGCTTGGCGTGATGCTGAGTCCCCGGCAGCAGTTTGGGCCTCTAGACCCATGTCTCCACCTCGACCTGTGAGCCTATTGGCTCCGTCCCGGCTCTGCGTTCCCTCATCTCTACTGTGGTCGTCAGCCCTAGGTCTCTTCCGGGCTCCCCTCATCCCTCCGGATCAGCCTCAGTCAGTCATCGCTCTGCCTCCAAAATGGACTTCCATGTCTTCGGCTGTGCCTTGACCCTTCACCCCTTTGGCTCCACTGGTCTTCTCCTTCCCTCTGGCTTCCCCAGCGCCCTCACCCCCTTCGTTGCCGCCCCATCTACCTAGCCCCCATCTCTGCCTCACTCCTTGTGCTTCCAGGCCATGAATGTCGCCCTGGTCAGTTGGCCTCTCTGCTCTACCAGATACTCTTTGCACCATGGTTCTGCCTCCGCCAGTCGGTCTCAGTTCTGCCTGGACATTTAGCCAAAGCTCCACCCTGTCTGCTCCCGCTGTCGGCTCCATTGTCCCTGTCTATCACCAGCTCCACTCCCTCCTCCAAAGTCCCCACCCTCTCTCCACTGTCTGTTACGGCTTGAAGACACACATTCTGGGAGAGGGTACTACTGTCACAGTCTTGGACTCTTATTTTGATATTCTGTTCTGTTTCCTTTAGTTCATGTTTTCCTGCTCTGTTTAGTTTTGGTTTCACATCCCTGTTAGTTTCTATGGTTACTTATTATCATCAGTTGTGTCTTATTTAGTTCATTGTTATTGCCTACATATATACTCCCTGTTGAGTTCAGTCCTCTGTCAGTAATTGTCTTTTGTAATGTGTATTTCTCCTGCATTCATTATTAAAGGCAATTTTGAAAATATTCCTATAATGAAATATTTCATGCGTGTTTGATGACACCAAACGTTACAGTTCTTCCATGAAAACATAAAAGAAAGCTTAAAGGAAGCTTGAGTTCACATGAAATATCATTTCACCATTCCTATTCTTTTATATATATGAGGTAGTAGACCGGGCATATTTTAGGATTTTCAGTATTTTTTGTGTTGCATAAACTGGTTAGTAATTAAGTAATTTTTGATGTTCATTTGCATTCTTCCTGTAATTTTCTTCTGTAAAGAACAAGAATGTCCATCTCTCTTACACACAACATGCCCACAGGGAAAATAAACCTTAATGAAATGCTGAAAAACTTACTCATCTTCCACTCTGAAAGGAGACCTTTATGTACTCTCTTCCAAGATATGCAACTCTTTTTCATTGCTGAAAAGAACTGCTGTTTAATGCTTTTTGGTAAATTGAAGTGAAATGCCTTAGGGCAGCAAATCTAAACGATAATCAAAGTTACCTCATTAATCCCAAAGCTGTAAACATGACAGCAATCAGGTTGTTGAATATAATGTTTCATTCATAGCTCACAAACTGATGCAGTTATGACCTTTGTTCCCTCTTGTGTTTGTTTTTTTTTTTTTCCTAAAAAGTATACACTTAATTCTTAATCAGCTATAATCAGGATCAGGTATGTTACCACTTTCCAGATCAGTTGACACTTTCAAATTTTGGGCATGGAGCGTCTCAAACACTCGCTCAAAATGGTACAGGTCAATGTCAAAATCAAATTAATATACAATGACAACAGTGGCGTGTGGTGGACTTTAATGAAATGAGGAAGCAAATTCTGTTCCCTGGGTTTGAGAGTTTTTTTGAGCAGTTTTCTGAAACTGCATTCGCAGTTGACATTGTTAGAAAGAGTGACTTTAGAAAAATGTGCTTTACTAACTGACCTTTTTATAATCATATATTTTATAATAATTGTATGTTCAGTATTTATTCAGTTATTTACTCATTTTTTTATAAGAGGCACTGCCTCTTTTGCTTTTTCTGAGAAAACATCAAGGTATAAAGTCATTCACAAGTTTCCCAAGACAACACTACATAAGCCTTAAACATGGCAGAGGCATTATATAATCAAAAAGCCATGTGCTCAAGTAAAGAAGACTTTTCCCTGTATTGGAGGTCTTTTCCAATTGCCAATGTCGACTTGTGAGGTCTGATGTGGAGTACCACTGAGCTTTTTTCAGACTAGTTAGGAGCTCTTTGATTCAGGGGAGAGTGACAGCATAAAGTCTGCTATTCTAGTTCACATTGAATCTTCAAGCACATACTTTTAATTTAGGGAAATAGGCGGCTGGAGCTCCCCCTAACATTGACAAGCATCCCTGAAGTAAAGGTTGAAGCTCAGGATCAAAAATCACTAGGCCTATACTAGGTTATATATTTTGTTCAGTTGAGTACTTACAATATCCCAATTGTTTCCAACTATTTGTAAATCGTGAGAAAATTGCGGTTTTAACCAAGGCTCCGGGACGTGTGAGGAGTCGCCTGTCAATTGCGTCATACCCGCGTTAACCCTCGGTCTGCCTCGGTTTCCGGTTTTATTTTGTAGAAACCATGGAAACACCAAAGACGCTTTAATATATTACACATTTTAATAGACAAGGGAAAATCTGTTTTGATTATATTTATAGACAGAAAACGAATTGTTGTAATATAGTTCAACACGTTCAGTCTTATTGTTTAAATCAATTTTCTTGATTTTTTTTTTTTGCGAGTACCATGCTTTACCATGCCTCAAAAACACTATTTTGTAATCAGATGCAGCTTTATTTTTAGTAACAGTAATACATAAATTTTCTCCATCATACGATACGTTTTAAAATGAATTGCATGCCATTTATCAACACAAGCCATCCAGCATTTAATATGATATTCTAAAATCGATCTAGCTTACTACAGCGTGTAACAATTGTCTCACAGCAGCCACCAAGCGAACGCACAGACTAATGTTATAACATCATTTTCAACACACTCAAATGTATCTAATATGATAAAACAGAACTGCATTACCTCATACTCATGACCGGAAAAGCGGAAGCGGCGCCGGCGACTGCGTCATAATAAAAGTTCCGCTGCTTGTGAGGTGTGCGTTGCGCAACCGCTCCAGCGACCTCGTTTAGCTCCCACAACACACTGTCCTGCTCTGCTTCATACTACAGTAACATTAATAATCGCATCCATGAACATGATTTCTTCCCGAGTCCTATCCCTATTCTTTTGCACCATCCGTTGAGGTGGAGACCACATGTCCCAAGATTCCACTCTCAAACTTGGCATCATCAAGCTACTCCTTTGTTTTGAATAGGCTTCTAGCGACCTCTAGCGGACAAAATTATTACATACTGCACCTTTTAAGGCATGGTGGGTGATGATTCCTCTTTGGACCTGGTGGCACCAAACCAGTAGGTGCCTTTTTATGCACAGAAGTGGAGTGCCCAAAGTCAACTTCCTTATATGCAGCAAAGACCTTTCACTTCTTCAGCAGCTCAGTGAGGTGACATTGTTGTTCTGTATTCTTTCACCCTGCAATGAAAGCACATGATGTAAATTTTCAACCCCTTTTCTTTATACTCAGTAATAATAATATTAATAGGTTGTATAGGAACAACCTAATGCCAAGGCCTTTGGGAAAAGGTTTGGTTAGCTTATATTTAAATGTATATTTAAATGCAAACGGAAGGATACAAGTGGACGATTCCCATCGCCGAACTGATCACCCAACCAAGTGAAACGTCCACTGGTATCCTTCCGTTTGCAGTGGGAGAGACTGGATTGCTTTCCAACAATTCCAGAGCTGCACTGAGTGTTGGGGTCTTTGGGTAATCCAGAGAACCGTAGGTCAGACGGTGGTCGATCTGCAGGATCTTCTGTAGGTTGGAGGTAATTGAGTTATGCAGGTCAGGAGCCAAAGTCCTCTGCAGAAGCAGTTGGGTTGCTTGAAGGTCTATGCAGTGAAAGGCTTACTCGAAAGAGTATAACCTTGGTCGTGCTTTGTTCTTCCCTCGTCAGGTCAGAAACTCAGAACAATGGTTTGTTCACTTGGGAAAGCTTTTATTCCTTCCCTTTGGGGAGCGGATTACTAATCCCTGCCTTTCCTGCTGTGGTGATGTGATTGGGTTGTAGCTTTCAAGGTGTCCGCCCATCACATCACCTTCCCATCCTGTGGAACTTGTTGCATTGTCCCAAAATATACAGTTAAATAAGACAGTGTCTTTATGACCTTGAAAATGCTTTATTTTTTTACATTTTTTTCAAAACCTTTTTCAAAGTCCTTGTGGCAGTGTTCTAATCTCATAGAGTCCAAACTTGATGTTGATTGGTTGAGGTGTCACATTTCTGGGTGCAATTGCATTGGCTTTTATTCCAGGTGCGGTTTCCGCTTTGTGTGTACAGTTTCCTGTATGAATAAAAAGATGTATAGGACATGTTCCTTACAGTATTACTGTCCACTTTTGGTGGTTTCAAGCTAATATGTATAGAAATTGTCTTTCTTTTGGAGCATTTCTTTGCTCTTGCTGTGCTTTAGCCAGAACCAGTTTGGTAATTCTAGGAGTCCATGGCCATTCACACCTTGGACTCAGGCATGGAGGGCTGAGGTGAACAAAGGCAACTCGTGATGAGATTAGCCTGTGATCAATGGGCCGTTGATGTCATCTTTCCTGTCCTCCACCTTTGGCAGTCCTGATTAGAATAGTCATTTATTTGATGTCATCTTTCCTGTCCTCCACCTTTGGCAGTCCTGGTTACAATAGTCATTTAGTTGTCGTTGAGGGTCCTATCACATTCTTTTGTATTAATCAAAGTAGGACAAAAGGATGTCTGTTGTGAAGCTCTGGTGCCATCACGTCTGCTGTTCACTACACCCTTGTTACCTGTACGTTCAATTGCAAACAACATAAATGTGTAAGTTACACATAAACAAAACATATTTCCCTCTTACATCTTGGGATTTACCAACAAACCACTATGAAGGGAATGGCACAGGGATAACATGCCACACATACACAGAGGGCTAAGACAGCTCTGGTACTGGAAAAAAAAAAAAAGTTCAGCAGTAAAGTTTTCAAAGAAAAGAAAATAAACAAACAAACAAAATAAATAAAAATTAATCCTGAAATTTTCAGACACAAATTGCACTGTTTCCTGCGGATGACCATTATGTAGAGGTTAGAAGCTAAATGTCTGAGTATTATACTGAAATGCATAGTGGCTGTCAGCACAATAACTACAGGAGAGAACATGCAGTACTGAATGCTCCAGGAACATAAAGTGCTGAGTGCTTCAGGTCTGATTTCTCTGACTCTGGTGCTGAACATTACTCATACCGTACCTACATCTGGCTCATTAAACTGTTCTGAATTTGTCACTGTAAGAGAGAGGGAATATGTTTGTGTATATACACACTGTGACACAACACTGATTAAGTCCCTGTGTGTTCACTAAGAAATTAATATTGTTTTAACTGTACTGTACATTTTAAAATTGTTTAAATGTACAGAAGAGAGACAAATTACTATTCAATAATAGTGGCTTAATTGCAAGTATCTTTTCATGTGTCTGAATGCAGTACTTTAAATAATTCCATTACCAGCAAAAGCTCAATTTAATTAACTTGCTGCAAGGTTGGGATATGAGTAGGGGTCATTTTAAGGGCAAGTACAGTGAACATGTACTTTCATGTAATTACATGCAGGTACTTTAAATGTAAACACAATGTGTATAGTACATGTACAGTGGCCCCAAAACGTATTGACACTCAAGCCACAATTAAAAATGTATGTCTTTGCATTAAATATACAAATATAAAAACAAAAGACATTTACTTTAAATAAATATAGAACAAGCACACTTTTTAATCATCATCTCTGCTTCAGCTATTTTTCTTCACTTATGTCTGAGCAGCACAAGGTTGTGGTTGCAGTATAGTTGTGGTACAACCTCTCATAAGAGTTATCATTATCTATTTTTCTGCAGCTAACTCAAACTCTCAGATAAGTGTCACAGAGTGTTTTCTGCAGTGAGCCATTCTATGGTCAGCACTTCAGTAGTGGTTGCATTGTGATGTCATTTTTTTCTAACCTTGTCCGTAAACCTAATGCATACATATTATATATAATATAACAAATATTGAACAAAAACAGTAATGATTTCTTACAACTAATCTCTCTTTACCCTTACGAAAAAGAAGTATACTTCAAGTTCATTTTATCAAGTATACTTAAGTAATGTTCAAGTATATTTTATGTAGTAAGTATACTAGTATACTAGTATACATGTACTAGTAGTAAACTTGTAAGTGTACTATTTTAATACCGCTTGGGACTAATTTGGCCCAATTGAAGTATATGTTTAAGTGTACAATAAGTGTAACAGTAATAAACTTTAAGTACACAACTAGTTCACAGCTTTGTTTCTCATTTGTACTACATCTGTACTACAAGTGAACTTAAAAGTATACTAGTAGTTTACTATTTTAATACTATACATTTTAGTATATGAAAGTACACTTTGAAATATTCTCTTATTAAACTACTAGTTTAGTGCAAGTATACTTGTAAGTTTTCTTTAAGTGAACTAGGGCTGTCATGATATTAGATTTTTCACATCACAGTTATTGTGGCCAAAAGAATTCACGATATCGATATATATCGCGATATCTATAGAATCCTTAGGGGGGAAAAAATGATCAGTCTAAATCATTTTTGCTTTGTTTATTTAGTTTTCTTTCAGGGTTGCTGCACATTTTGTAAAGTCAAATGTAAGGCTTTTTAAGACCTGAAGAAATAAAAATTAATACTAGCCTAGTAGCCTATACATTACCAATCAAATGAAATCATTATCAACATAATCCATCTTTGCAATACAGAGGTGACACAGAATGAGAAGTGGCATTAATATATTTACACAGCATTTACAATGTGTCTACTTAAATTTAATTCAATATTTAAATATGGATTTTTTTTCTAATTTTAACTAATTAATTAAAATGTACCTTAAATATGAAACTAAACTAAACTGCCAGTAGGTGGCAGCAAGTCACTGTCTTAATGAGTGAGTGAGTCAACCGATTTGTTCTAATGACTGATTCATTCAGGAACGAAGCTCAGATTTATTCGTCCTAATCGCGGATTCAGTCAGTATAACAAAAACATTTCTGTTGCACGGGGGCTCTGTTCTGCTGTTCATAATTTAAAAATTTTAGTTGGCGAAATAAAGAAAAAAAACAATATTAACAATACTGTGTATAAAATGTCACATTGTTAATTTAACAATAAGTTGAAGGGACGTTGCATTTGGGTAAAACAGCACTCTTGCTCGTGTGATACTGTAATACAACTACATCTTATAATATGATGACAAAAACTCATCTGGGCAAAAAATGCCCGTGTATCTTGAATTTTGAGGGCATATAACTGCATGCACAGCTACATCACGCTGAGTAAGACGAGTAAAGAAAACAGGGTAGGCTACTTATTAAAAAAATCACACTTTATTTAAATATATGAACACTGAAAATCGCTGTTAACAGGTTAATATATAACATTTCCCATTCCATGACTAGTAAAATAATCGCAACTGTCTGTAAAATGGTGTAATCCGCAGGATGATGGACACGGAGGTGGGTAAAAAGGTTGGTGGTGTTGCAAATTCTGCGGATTAGGCTGTCTAAGGAGCTGTTTTCTTGGAAGCCGAAAAACTCCCATACTGTCGAGCTTACTTTACTTTTTTTCGGGTGTGGACAGAGCCTCTCACTCTCTTGCTCGGACGACATTCTTCTTGGAATAGCTGCGCGTGCTGCGTCTTCTTCTTGTTTGACAGGTGTCAGGTGTTAAGTTGCAATACTGCCACCTGAGAGGTCAACCAGGTACTGGCGCTGGAGTATTTACATGTCATGCGTCCTATTCATTTTAAATATTGTGGTTATCGCCAATACCGGTATATTGTCACACCCTAAATTAACACAATATCGATATTTCATGCTTTGAATATCGCGATTATCACCAATACCGGTATATTGCGACACCCCTAAAGTGAACATAACATCACACATATAGTTTACTTTTTATATATTATTTTTGCACTTTAAGTATACTACTTTGTTCCTGTTTAGGTATTAATTTTTGTACTTGAAATACCTTTAACTGTACTTTAACTCTTTCCATTTTAAAATATTTTATTCTAGCTTCATGAATCCTTTTTTATAAACACTTTAAATGTGGGTAAGTTTCATTTTTTTAAAAAAAGGAAACATTTAAATTAAAAAAAAAAAAGCTGAGAAAATTGCATTTTTGTCAAAGACTATGGGCCCTATAATACACCCGGCGCAATGCGACGCAAGGCGCAGCGCAAGTGTGTTTGCTAGTTTGCGTCTGGCGCCGTTCGCGTTTTCCTGTTCAGCGCCACATCCTTAAATTAGTAAATTAGTAAATTTTCCCATGGGCATGCTGGTCTAAAAAAGAAGTGTGTTCAGGCGCATTGCCGGCGCATTGCTATTTTAAGGAGCTGAAAATAGACTGCGCCATAGACCAACTCAAACCTGGTCTAAAGTCTAAAGTCAATGGCGCAATATTTTTTTGTTAGAGCGCGTTGGTAGAAACTGCGCCTCTGGGCGCGTCCACAGTGCGCGTTGACTTTGCTTATTACACACAGGGATGCGCATCACACAAACATGCCAAATATTAAAAACAAAAGGATTACAGTGTAAAAGAATATTATTGTGTAGGCTACATAAATATAAAAATGTAATGATGTATAGTCATTGCGTGTATTAGAATTAGGCTACCTATTTTCAATTCAGCCTATTACTACTTATAATGATGAACGAAATTGGCTAATTAATTGAACAGTCGTGCCAATACACACACATATATATTAACTGACTCATCGCGCTGAGCTATTTGAAAGCCTGCATTTGCAAGCCCGCTTTAACTTCGCACACGAGCAGATCGGTTTCTTCGCTTGAAAGCGTTCAGCTTTTCCGCCAACAAATTCCGCCATGTAAATAGCAATCCGCCATGGCGCGAGCGCATCTCGCTCTTAAAGGGAATGGGAGATGACACTCTGATTGGTTTATTGAACGTTATGCCCATTACTCATTAAGAGAATAGGGACAACACATTTCAAAAATGCGCCCCGGCACATGGACCGTTTTTCCGTCGTTAAAATAGCAAAAGTGGATTTGGACATGCCTTAAGTGCACCTGCGCCGTGCGCTTTACACTTTGCGTTTAGATCGTTAAAATAGGGCCCTATGTCTGGATGGGATTCAGAACAATGATCAAAACACAGGTGGAGTAGATCGAGTCCATAAACTCCCCCAAATGTTCATAGTCCTCAAAGTCCACATAACATTTGGCATTGTTTATTTATATGCTGTTTAATGTTTGATGATCGCTTTATTTTACATTTGCGTGAGTAATCTTCTATCGCTTGTTTCAGCTGCTGCTTCTCTCTGCATTTTGATCTGGAGATTCTGTACTCTTTCAGAAGATGCATAACAGTGCTCCCTACTATATAGCCTGAAAATTCAGTCAATGGCGAGGAAAGAGGGAAGTAGGAAGATTCCTATGTACACTACCAGAGGACTAGACTTCACAAAAATTCAGTTTTCTTTATAAATCAATATTTTCAAACAATGTACTTTTATACTACTTTTAAAAATATACTTTTAAGTATATCTCGATCAAAAGACTCCAAGTCTATACAATAGAGTTCAAGTATAGGCCAAATATACTTAGATTTTTATACTCTTAAGTATAAGTCAATTATACTTAAGAGCAATTTTAAGTATATGTCTCAGAAGTACATAAATTATATTTCTGAGAAGTAGGGGTGTAACGATTCACTCGTTTTCTCGATGCATCGATTACAAATCCTGATCTTGAAATGTTTTTTGAATCGTGAATCGTTAATTTTGTTCGATAATCGATGTAAAATGCTAAGAATCGGATTAATCGTGATTCTATAGCGATTCAGAGCTTTAAAATATATAAACATTAAATTACTACATGCGCAATTGATTGACGGATTTTACAGAAGTGGGTCATACCATTGACATAGCTGTTAAAGTAAAACCCCGCTTATTCAAGGGTGCGCATTTATTGTATTGACGGAGCAAACACATAAGTGTCTCATATGCACAGTTCCAATGAATGATAAATGAAATTTAACTTAATGTTAAACTGAATGTGCGAAGGAAACTGCTGAAATAACTACAACATTAACAACACTGAAATAAGAGCGCGCGATTTATCTATCAATCAGATGCGCGTTAAAGTTGCGTTCGTTACTATAGCAACAGTAGAAACCCAGTGCATTTTCTTTCAGAATCTCCATAAGGAAAATGTTCCGTATAAAGAGACGAAAGAGGGCTTTTATAACTATTCCATGAAGAAAAGTTAGTTTAGGATTAGTTGGGAAAGTGCATGATATTCTAGGGTAGTCTCTCCATGTAAGCATTAGTATGTTTAATGTACCTGGAACACTTTAATAAGGTTGTGTAGCCATTAACACTGTCCTGCACTATAGTTAACATGAACTAACAATACTTTTAAAATTTTGGCTTATGTAAATTTCTACAAATGCCAATTTTTAGGCTATTAAAATAAAGTTATGTAGCATTATTAAGAACTAACATGAACTAACATTAACAGTGGACAAAAGGTTGTTTTTTGCTCTTACTCTCTGACCTCCTGAAGGCCGCTGTGTAATTCACACCCTGACTAAGACACATTGGGGAAAGCATTTCAATAACCCTATAAATGCATATAAAAATGCAGAATCGAATCGAATGAATCGAATCACATCGAATTTTAATGTGAATCGTTTCGAATCGAATCGTTCTGAATTTTCAAAAATCGTTCTTGAATCGAATTGAACACCTATGAATCGTGAATCGTGAATCGATTCGATTCGTTGTCTACCCAAAGATTCACAGCCCTAGTGAGAAGTATATAAAAAGTAGACTGAAAGTATACTTTCGTATTTTTAATTTAAAAGAAGTATACTAAAAGCACACTTGAATAAACTTCTTTTTCGTAAGGGTTTGTTTGTTTGCTTCTTTGTAAATACAAGGGTGTAAAGATAATGTATCAATCAACAGGGCCATCCATTACACATAGGGATAACTGGTGCAAACTCTGTTTTTCCGGGCTCAAGAGAGTGGATTGGTTTTTAGCAGTGTTCATCGCCATGGTAACTTATGCTACACGGCTAACCTGCTCCGGAGCAGGTTTATTCTGGTTTAGAGATCAGAAACCCAAACTGGACCAATCAGCTGTGAGTAAAGTGTACCTGATGTACCTGATGCAATAAAGCCACTTCCCCATATCTCTTGCTCCAAATTAAAGCAGTTTAGAGTAAAATAAATGTTTCGTAAAAGAAATTGCCCAACTTTTGCTGCTAATTATTTATTATATTTATATGAATTATAATTATGTATAATATATATAATATATTCATATTATTACATTAATTGACATAATATTAAACTTTGCTTTTAAATTAATATAAATATAATACATGCATTAATATATAAAGCTGTTAAACAAATTAAGCCTATGTGTATTTATTTGAGCTCTTTATAATTATCCTATATAATTATGATATTATAATGAACGTATATAATTATCATGTCAATTTATTTGATTCACATGCATTGATATAGTCAGATATTTTCTTTCAGCTGCCTTCTCAAACTTGGCCAGCAGCAGCTGCGTTTATTCCTGCCTTGTAAATGCATTTAATTTCATATTTTTTATAATGGCACTCTGGCATTTTTTATAATCTCTTAATCTTCAGAAGAGTTGTAAATTGTGCTGTTTCTCTCGCAAGAAGTGAATCAAATGGATGCTCTGCATGTTCCGTGTGATTGGCTGTTTGCTGCAAGTGTCGCAAACTTAAACCTGAGTTGACAGAGAATGTTTATACTGAGCGTTGTGAGCCCGTTGAGCCTGATCTAAACCAGGTTGGATTTATCTGGATTTGTCAACTCTAAACCTACTCTGAAAGAGTAGTTTGTTCAGCTAGCTTCATGCAACAGGCCTCAGAACTGTTTTGGACTTGAGTTAGTTTTGCACTGTTCTCAGTTCAGTTTTCTGTGTTTTCTTTGTTTATGCTCTTTTGTTGCCATTGTTTTTGATTTACACTTGTGTCTCACGTGTCTTGTTAATTATCTTGTTTAGACCCTATAGTGTGTCCCTGTTTATTTAATTTTAAATAAACCGGCAGTTTATTTCTCATCCAGTACCTCTGAGTTTGTCGCAGTGGCATGAATTAAAGTACAGGAGGCCTGTTGCTGGAGAATTTGTATCCACCGTTGTCTATTTACAGAGCCCCACACATGAGAGAGAAAATAAATAGTAGCCTGGGCTAAATCGTGCAAACGATTTACTAATTTGTTCCCTCTATGTATAAATCGTGGGAACGAATTAGTAAATCATGCACACAATTTATTTATTTATTCTTGCTTGACATGTGCGGGCTCCGTATATAGCCTATATTTGCACGTATTGCATGTCAAATAATTAACTGCACTTGAAGCTTTCGTAAAATTAAAAATGAAAACACCCAAAACTGTATATGGCACGAACTGTGTGGTGATATGTGAAATTCTGTAGAGAACGTCGGACACCGTGCTGTGGGGACGTAATTATGTTTGCCATTAATCGATCTATGTTCTATAACATGTAAAATGGGAACGTGAATGGAATATTCTAAAAGCAACTCATGTAAACACCTTAATCATAATATTGTCTTATTCAGAATAAGGTCAGTAATTAGATTACTGATGTCCATGTAAACGTAGTCAGTAACAGAAAGCACGGTTATTTTCAGCCGCGTAAAAGAAACATTGCAACAATAGGCTATAAATGAAACGAGTTGGCACGCATATAGCCTAGCCTACAGTGCATAAAAGAAGAGCAGTGCGTAGAAGAAGACAGCAGCTGTCTTCTTCTACGTTTCTATCAAAAACTAATAAATTATAGTTTTTTATTTAAAATAAAAGCGATTACAAAGGAAATGTTTACTGTTCATGTTTTTTTATTGTATGGAAAAATCCCACTTAAAAAAACAGACCGCCATTACATTTTTCCTCTCGCGCACCCCCTGGTGGCAGCTCGCGTACCCCTGGGGGTGCGCGCACCACACTTTGGGAATCCCTGAGCTACAGTAACATCTTCAGCTAGTCAGCTTGAGATCCTCCATCTAAACTGGTTATATCTTTTAAGCCTAGTAGTCTAATAGTGAATATTTTATGAGCAGTAGAATAATCTGTTTCTTATTTTAGTTATGAGAAAGAACAATATTCATCTTCACAGTCATGCAGAGCTGAAGCACAACCAAAAAAATTTCTTCCGCAAAAATGCATGCAGTTATGTAGAAGTAGACTGTAGAAGACCTTTAATAGACTGCTATGTTAGGGTTAGGTGTTAAGGTTAGGGTTAGTTGAATAAGTTGACGTAGTTGCAAAGTTACTTCTTTTCAGTAGAATGTCTGTTGGTGGAGCATCAAAATAAAGTGTTCGATATAAAGCAGACAGTCTATTAATACTCTAATGAGAGTTAGTTGTCTTGTAGTTGCAAAGTTACTTATAGTCAGTAAAATGTCTAAATTTTACTTTATGTAAAAATTTTCTATTTAATTTTTATTCATTTGGAATAAAATATTTTGAACAGTTATATACAAAAAAGAGACACAAATTACCATTCAATAATTGTGGCTTGATGGAAAGTGACTTTTCACTTTAAATAATTCGATTACCAGCAATAGCTCGATTTACAAACCCGATTCCAAAAAAGTTGGGACACTGTACAAATTGTGAATAAAAAACAGAATGCAATGATGTGGAAGTTTCAAATTTCAATATTTTATTCAGAATACAACATAGATGACATATCAAAATGAGAAAATGTATCATTTTAAGGGAAAAATAAATTGATTTTAACATTTCATGGCATCAACACATCTCAAAAAAGTCGGGACAAGGCCATGTTTACCACTATGTGGCATCCCCTCTTCTTTTTATAACAGTCTGCAAACGTCTGGGGACTGAGGAGACAAGTTGCTCAAGTTTAGGAATAGGAATGTTGTCCCATTCTTGTCTAATACAGGCTTCTAGTTGCTCAACTGTCTTAGGTCTTCTTTGTCGCATCTTCCTCTTTATGATGCACCAAATGTTTTCTATGGGTAAAAGATCTGGACTGCAGGCTGGCCATTTCAGTACCTGGATCCTCCTTCTATGCAGCCATGATGTTGTAATTGATGCAGTATGTGGTCTGGCATTGTCATGTTGGAAAATGCAAGGTCTTCCCTGAAAGAGACGACGTCTGGATGGGAGCATATGTTGTTCTAGAACTTGGATATACCTTTCAGCATTGATGGTGCCTTTCCAGATGTGTAAGCTGCCCATGCCACACGCACTCATGCAACCCCATACCATCAGAGATGCAGGCTTCTGAACTGAGCACTGATAACAACTTGGGTTGTCCTTGTCTTTAGTCCGGATGACATTGCATCCCAGTTTTCCAAAAAGAACTTCAAATTTTGATTCGTCTGACCACAGAACAGTTTTCCACTTTGCCACAGTCCATTTTAAATGAGCCTCGGCCCAGAGAAAACGCCTGCGCTTCTGGATCATGTTTAGATATGGCTTCTTTTTTGACCTATAGAGTTTTAGCCGGCAACGGCGAATGGCACGGTGGATTGTGTTCACCGACAATATTTTCTGGAAGTATTCCTGAGCCCATGTTGTGATTTCCATTACAGTAGCATTCCTGTATGTGATGCAGTGCCGTCTAAGGGCCCGAAGATCACGGGCATCCAGTATGGTTTTCCGGCCTTGACCCTTACGCACAGAGATTGTTCCAGATTCTCTGAATCTTTGGATGATATTATGCACTATAGATGATGATAACTTCAAACTCTTTGCAATTTTTCTCTGAGAAACTCCTTTCTGATATTGCTCCACTATTTTTCGCCACAGCATTGGGGGAATTGGTGATCCTCTGCCCATCTTGACTTCTGAGAGACACTGGCACTCTGAGAGGCTCTTTTTATACCCAATCATGTTGCCAATTGACCTAATAAGTTCTGAAAGTTGTCCTCCAGCTGTTCCTTATATGTACATTTAACTTTTCCGGCCTCTTATTGCTACCTGTCCCAACTTTTTTGGAATGTGTAGCTCTCATGAAATCCAAAATGAGCCAATATTTGGCATGACATTTCAAATGTCTCACTTTCAACATTTGATATGTTATCTATATTCTAATGTGAATAAAATATACGTTTATGAGATTTGTAAATTATTGCATTCCTTTTTTATTCACAATTTGTACAGTGTCCCAACTTTTTTGGAATCGGGTTTGTAATTAGCATTTGGAATTAAATATTTTAAACTGTTATATGACTTGATAGCTTTGATGACTGTGATATGCTGTCACACTCTCCTTTATGTTATTGCATTATATTTGCTTTGAATGACAATCTGTAATGGCCAAAAAATATTTAGAAATATGCAAATGTGAAAACAAAATGAATCAAAATTAGGTCTGTTGCAGTTACAATGCATGTTACGCACTGTAGAAACCACACAAATATGCAATAAATGAAACCATTAAAATTCAGTGCAATTCTGTGAAATTCTATAAAACTCTATGCAGCATGAAATCAATTTGACAGAATTTTAGACATAACTACTGAATGCCTAATTAAAGTTACATTTTGGCCTTTTTGTCACACAAAGCTGTAACATGGCTTCAGACTTGGACTATAAGTGCTACGTCATATACACTACTCATCTGATATTGATGGTACTTTTTTGTAGCATAATGAGGTCTACAACATTAACATGCTAGAAGATTAAACACTATTCTTTACTAGAAGTACCCACAATGATTATGACCCAATTTCCTAAAAACTATCACAACCCATTTCCAAATGTGTCCTAAAGCAGGCCTGTGCAGACATGCTGACAGGGTCTTTGATGACATCCTTTTGTCAGTATTTCATGGCCTGTTTCCTCCCACCTGTCCAGTGTGATTGCCACACGGGCCTGGCTATCACCACAGCTGTCACTGCCACCACACCAGCCATAATAGCTTTCTGGAAGCATTCTTCTTCATCATTGTCAATAGCTCAAAGCAAACTTTAATTTACCAGGCCTTGCATGACACCCTCTTAATACATTTTAATAAAGTCAATATAATATTTCAGTGGCTGCCTCCGTAATTCCATTTAGGGCCTGTCAGGATAAATTGATACCCAAGATCTTAGTCGTTGATCACTTTGGTATGATGGCTGTGCAACAGTGCTTATCATAAAGGTCGTAGAGAGACATGGAGCTATGAAACATTCAGAAGAAAACAGTCACTGGAGTTTGGATTAGAAAGGAGTCGAACATTTTTGGAAGCACCACTTAGAATTAAAAAATGGGTTTTAATATATATAATTTTTTTTTTTTTTTAAAGATTAGGCATATCCTTGTTGAAGGAAAGCAAGAGGCTAATAACAGATCAGTTAAGAAAAAAATATTGCTCAGAGATTTTTTTATTCTTCTCAGCAGACGTAGTGATTCTCAGAAAATATGTGTAACCAGTGTCTCAGTGTAGCGACACTGTTTCATTTTCAATGTTTCAGAATCACTCAAATGCTAAATCTAGAATTAGAGAAATTGATTATATCTTGCATTTTAAGAAAAACTAAACCTGGGCTGGATTTCCCGAAACCTTCTTAACTCTACGTCGTTCTTAAATTATACCTTAAGCTGTACCTTAACGTTAATACGTGTTTCCTGAAACATTCTTAGTCAAGTATACCTTCTGTAAGGTATACTTTTGTAAGGTTGGTCTGGACCACTCTTAGCTATACCTTATCACTGTTGACAGTCTATACGAATATAATTCTGAAGCTGTAATATGCCCAGAGTTCGATTAGGATTATGGCAAAGAATAAAATGCAAAGATTCAAATGTGCTTTAGCGCTGATCCAGAGACAGACGCGCTCTCTGTGCTTGTCATGTATCACAACTATTTGGTGTTTTTAACCTCATCAGGTTTATTTTATGTTTCAGACTTTTAAATACACATTTGAATTAAGTAGACTACTGCATAAAAAAAGACATTTATAGTTTGTTAAAATCAAATTCCATACACTGACGTCTACAGAAGCTGCAACAATAACCCTTTCAATTATATAATTTCATGAAGTGTTTTATTCATATCAGATATACATTGTGTATGAAACAATAAAGTTTACTTCATTCTTCTCTCCGTTCACCGCCACATACTTTTATGTATTTCGGGGAAGATTTCATAAATCCGACAGCTCTGAATTGCCATGCAAACTCATCGCGCGACAAAACACATTCACTTCCACATATTTTACAATCGGAAAGTATCATAAAATTCATGATATAGTTAACAAGTTTGTGAATATTTTGAATAAAAAATGAAAAAACTATATAAATGCAATACCTACATGTCTGCCAGCTGCATGGCGCGTTTCCAAGGAATTAAAACTTTGTTCTAAATAATGGTCGCCTTAAACTCAGGCTGATGGGGGCTCCGCACCCCCAGAATATAGATAAATTACAATATAGATTTAGTTTGCAATTTGGATTACTTTTATAACATCCCATGAGTCCTGATAAATGCAATTTCTACTTCTGAAGTGCTTTTTATAAAGAACACTTATTTCTCACATAATGCAGTGAAGCAGCCCCTTATAGAGTGAATTATCGATTCTCGAGCCATCAATATCAACCAATTCAGCACCGCCGCCACGGACAGCACCTGGTAATGTCGCACTTAAGAAAGATATACCTTAAAGGTGCCCTAGAATTAAAAATTGAATTTATCTTGGCATAGTCAAATAACAAGAGTTCAGTACATGGAAATTACATACAGTGAGTCTCAAACTCCATTGTTTCCTCCTTCTTATATAAATCTCATTTGTTTAAAAGACCTCCGAAGAACAGGCGAATCTCAATATAACACCGACTGTTTCGTAACAGTCGGGGTGTACGCCCCCAATATTTGCATATGCCAGCCCATGATCGAGGCATTACACAAGGGCAGAACGTCTGGATGTGCACAGCTGAATCATCAGACTAGGTAAGCAAGCAAGGAAAACAGGGGAAAATGGCAGATGGAGCAATAATAACTGACATGATCCATGATAACATGATATTTTTAGTGATATTTGTAAACTGTCTTTCTAAATGTTTCGTTAGCATGTTGCTAATGTAACGTGTTACTGTTAAATGTGGTTAAAGTTACCATTGTTTCTTACTGTATTCACGAAGACAAGAGCCGTCGCTATTTTCATTATTAAACACTTGCAGTCTGTATAATGCATAAACACAACTTCATTCTTTATAAATCTCTCCAACAGTGTAGCATTAGCCGTTAGCCACGGAGTACAGCCTCAAATTCATTCAGAATCAAATGTAAACAATATAACAGTATACAAAAAACTCACATAATCCGACGCATGCATGCAGTATGCATGACGAACACTTAAACTTTGTTTATGCACTGTTTAAGGCAAGCGCGAGCTTCGGGGGCGGAGAGCGCGCGATTTAAAGGGACCGCAACCTGAATCGGTGCATTTCTAATTATGCCCCAAAATAGGCAGTTAAAAAAATATTTATAAAAAAAAAATCTATGGGGTATTTTGAGCTGAAACTTCACAGACACATTCAGGGGACACCTTAGACTTATATTACATCTTGTAAAAAAACATTCGATGGCACCTTTAAGCAACCTCCTAAGGGATAGTTCGGGGAACACGCCTAGAAACGGTATATATTCAGTTAAGGTCTACCTTTAGAGTCTTCGTAGCATGCTAAGTGACAACGTTATCGGGAAATCCAGCCCTGTTCAGTAAACAAGACATAACTCTACTGTGTAGTATAAATAGCATATTTGGTGGATGCTTCCTGTACCCCAACTGTAATTTATTTCTGTGTTGGCAAAGCTGAATTTTCAGCATCATTTATACAGTCTTCAGTGTCACATCATCCTTCAGACATCATTCTAATTTCAGATGTGCTGCTCAAGAAACATTTCTGATTATCATCAATGTTGAAAACAGTTGTGTACAATTTTTTTTCAGGATTCTTTGATAAATAGAAAGTTCAAAAGAACAGCATTTATCTGTTTTTAAACAATCGTCCAATGATCAATAGTTAAAATAATAGCTTTTATCGTTCTATACAAAGGTGCATCTCTAGAATATAGGAAGAAAGTTCATTATATTGGGGCAGTGTCCTCGCCCAGCTGTGCTACCTATGCATTGAGGAGGTTCATACAAAACCATCTAGCACACTTTGATGCTTGTGTTTTGAATAGTCAAAGTCAAGTCAAGTCAAATTTATTTATATAGCGCTTTTACAATTGGTAATTGTTTCAAAGCAGCTTTACATATTAGAAGCACAGAAAAAAGGGAAGTGGTTAAAGCTGTACAAACAAGCGTGGTAATATGTAACGTATACAAGATGGTGCTACATTAAGCCAATGTCGGCTGACTCCCAGGGGTGGAAAAAACCCCCTAGGAGAAAAACCCAGCGTGCTAACACTGGGAAAAAAAGTCCTAGGAGGGAAAAAAAACCTTGAAAGTTATATATAATATATGTAAATGGATATGGAGATCAAAATCTGAATTATACATTTTTATTATAGAGATTAAAAATAGATTATATATAAATATATGTAAGCGGATACGGGGATTAAAAATCTGAATTATAGGTGCAGCCAGAACTGGATCTGTAGGCCCATTGTCTCCTGGGCTACGTTGTAGTCAGGTCCAGACACAGGTTCTCCATCTGATCTGGATACGGCCTGGATCCAGCACCCGGCAAACCTCAGGATAAGCAGAGAGACAGATATTAGCGTAGATGCCATTCTTATTCTGATGTACAAGTATATCTAGTGTTATAGGAAATGTTCTCGGTTCCGGCCGACCTAATTATTGCAGCGTAACAATCCTTTTAACGGATTTGTGTTAAATACTATTCTTCAAATTCTCATTGCTGCTTGTGCCAAGGGAGGCATCAGAAGTAATATTGAAAGATACAGTACAACTTACCGAAATCTGTATCATGTCTCATGTAATCACTCAATCAGTTTTCCAACCACGGAAAGATGTCAATAAAATGTCTCGGTTACGTATGTAACCCTCGTTCCCTGAAGGAGGGAACAGAGACGTACGTCAGTAGTGACCAACGAATTGGGATATCGCCAGAGAGCCCTATCAGCTTCGAGTGAACTAAAACAAGCCAATGGAATTGGCGTGCGATATTTGCATAATGCGCACCCCCTCCATCAGGTGTATATAAATAGGAAGCAGATGCAATCACACTGTTTTTCGCTGAGGAGACAACTGGTGTCCGCACTACAGCGAGGGTACAGAAACTGTGGCGACGGGACATATGTCTCCGTTCCGTCCTTCAGGGAACGAGGGTTACATACGTAACCGAGACGTTCCCTTTCAGTCGGTCACGTTCAACGTATGTCAGTAGTGACCGACGAATTGGGATCTCAAATAAAGCGCCACAGTTACGAAACCCCTTCCAGTGCCCAGCGCAAGCTCTAGCCATCTGGCGCACCAATGGGACGGGGAAGGGGGCGAACTTACGCCGAGAGAGTCTACTGCTGTTCCGAAATACCCACTAAGTAAACTAGACTACACTGGGGAAGCGAACCCGTAGGGGACGCTGCGGAGACCACTACCTATCCTGCAGGGGAGGAGTTTACGTGGAGAATACACATATGGACTGGCCGTGGGCAGTACGCATATGAAGTCCCTGGGATGGCTCCACCTGGGTAGGGGGAGACTCATCTGACAGGTGACAGCAGAGCTGGCTCTGCTAAGGGAAAGACACGGGCTCACCGTAGGGAGTTGACCGTGGACAAATACACATATGGGACCGCTTACGTAGAGGAGTCACGACATATGGAACCCAGCCAACATCAACGCCGGAGACGGACGTTGGCCTGGCATCAGACAGTCCGCAATGTCCGAGCCGAAGGGGGAGGCAGAGGAACTCGACAGGGTTCGCCAAGTGGGGAACTCGACTGGACTCAAGGATGCACGTATCCGGGCCAGGGGGCGGGAATGGCATTGCAAGCTGACACTTAGAGCGGGTTCAATGCGTCTACTGGCTGGTGGAAGTGAGTACACGGGAAGATACGGGCTCTACATGAAGGCTATAGGATCTAGCGAGCGTGTTAGGTGTCGCCCAGCCTGCAGCTCTACAGATATCTGTCAGCGAGGCGCCTTGCGCCAGCGCCCAGGAAGAGGCCACTCCTCTGGTGGAGTGGGCTCTCAACCCAAGCGGGCAAGGCACGCCCTGAGATTCGTACGCCAAGGCGATGGCATCCACTATCCAGTGGGCCATCTTCTGCTTGGAGACAGCCTTTCCCTTCTGCTGGCCTCTGTAACAGACAAAGAGCTGATCTGAGGTCCTGAAGCTTTGCGTTCTGTCCACGTACACACGCAGAGCCCGGATGGGACAGAGCAAAGGTAGTACTTACTAGCATGAAAAACAAACAGCCTGGCACAGAAGATGCATAGAGGTCAATTTAAGATTCAAACTCTTGATACAAACCTACATATAAAATAGCTACCAAAATTAATTTTGGTAACTGCAGTTTGACTAAAAGTAAAGACTAAAAGTTGACAAAAATGCAATGATTTTTCATCGACTAAAACTAGACTAAAATATGAAAGACAAAAACGTGACTAAGACTAATAAGCATTTAAGCATGAAGACTAAATCAAAAAATGGCTGCTAAAATTAATACTGGCTGGCTGCAAATCACAACTGATGGACATCCATGCCCAGGAAAAGACAATAGCAGAATCCCGTGTATCACTTTCAGGTATGTTCAGAAAAAGGTGAAACTTTATTTTTTTAGCTATTGAAGTTAATGTGTGAGATTAATTAAACGTGTTTAACACTGTTAATAATTTGACCACCACCAATGCATCTGCCTGATCTGATACTAATGCAATTTAGTAATAATTTCAATTATTTTAATGTGCTATGCATTGCGTTTTGAACCATCGTAAAGATATTTGTAGGGCTGTCACAATTCCTTGATTAAATTTGAGTGCTTGATTTAAAAATGAATAAATAAATAAAAATTGTTAAAAAATAAATAAAATTATAAATAAAAATTTTATTAAAGAAAATGTTGATTAATTCAATTCAATTCACATTTATTTGGATAGTGCTTTTCACAATACATATTGTTTCAAAGCAGCTTTATAGAAAATGGTGACTGTGTCCAAGTAATCTCTCCGTCCCTGGGTCGCCCATCTCAGGAATGCTTTGAAGCCTTGCGAGGGTTCTTAATGGCCTGCTGACAGGTGAGTGGTGCCACTTTCCTGCAACTGGATCGCTAGGGTCTGGCTGCGAGCCCAGGTGTTGTGGGACCAGTGCAGCCTTTGCAGGGTGCCACCCTCAGCAATGAGCAGGCGGAGCTTGGGCTCTCGGGGGTCTACAGAAAGACTTGCACAGAGGCAAGATGTGTTTGATCGCCTCTGTCTGCTTTTTAACTGGCAAGAAGTGCTGTGCAAAGTTCTCAACAGTGTCACCGAAAAGGGCATCTTGGGCGATGGGGGAATTGATAAAGCACACTTTCTCACCATTCTGCATCTATGCAAGGTTCAGCCATAGTTGTGGTTCCTGAGCCACAAGTGTGGACATTGCCCAACCCATGGCCTGCGCTATCACCTTCATAGACCAAAGGGCATAGTCGGTTGCCGAACGCAGTTCTTGCATTACCTCTGGGTCAGGACTACCCTCGTGCAGATCTTTCAATGCTCTGGCCTGACAAACTTGCAGGATGGCCATTGCATGCAGGGCAGTGGCAGCCTGGCCAGAAGCATTGTAAGCCCTCACCGTGAGAGACAAGGCAAACTTGCATGCTTTGGACGGAAGCCTCTCGGGTGATTCCTCCAAGTTGTGCCGTTTTGCAGGCATAAATGCACGGCAATCGCACGCTCCACTTGGGAAATGTCTGAGTACCCCACGCTGCCCCACCATCGAGGGTAGACAGATCTGAGAGGACTGCTCTGTGTTTTCATGAAGCCCTGGGGGGCTCAATATTTACACTTTCTCGGGAGATAAACCGATGAATGGCATACTAATAGTGGTCAATGAACAATAAACTGAGTTTAGAGAATATTTTAACATAAAAAATGTTAAATTGTATTACTATTTAACTTAAAGCTGCAGTCCATAACTTTTTTTGGTTAAAACTTATTCTAAATTATTTTAGCTTATTATTCTAGCTTATTATTCTAGCTTTCCTGTTGCTCAGTGGTTAGAGCGTGGCACTAGCAATGCCAAGGTCATGGGTTCGATCCCAGGGATTGCACATACTCAGATACAAATGTATAGTATAATGCAATGTAAGTCGCTTTGGATAAAAGCGTCTGCCAAATGCGTAAAATGTAAAAATGTAAAAATGTAAATCAATTTGAGCAAGTACATAACCAGCCAGTGTACAAAACTATCTACTTACCTTAGCCCAATTCACAACGGTAAGATTGTAATAATGTTTCCTAATCTGAATGGTACTGGTGGGTTTCCGCGGGAAATTCGCAGCCGTTTGTCTTTGTGTCATTATGTCACGTCTGTTCACATAGAGAAGGAATCCCAGCTAGCAGGCGTGTGGAGGATGCTACAGGCGGTGGATCATTTATAGACTTTTCTCACAGCAGCTGCAATAATTAAATTTATCATTTTGATGGTGGATTGTAATCCAGAAAGGTCCAAATGACAATAATCAGAGACAACTGAGATTCACCCGTAGTCAAAAGCAAAAGACTTTGGATTGCGGAGTGGCTACAGAAATTGAAAAATACAGGTAACGCTAATACACACTAAATATATATTCACGCAATGCTGATGTTGTTAACATTAACAATTTGAGAACAAAGTATAACAATATAATAATTTGCACGGTTTGGCGTGATCTGAGCTAAGCAGTCCTTAGATTTACCATCGGTAGCACGATTTATTGATTTTTTTCTTAATTGGTCAGAACAAAAGTGGCAGACATGTTACTTACCTGTTCAGATGACATTTTCCGGTGAAAATTCTTATTTTGGTCATACTTCCAAGATGTAGAATCTGTGATTCTGAAGTACAGTATCCACACCGATGTGGTGACTGACAGCAAACTTTAGATTAATTTACGCTGAGGAGCCGTGCCGATACACAACCCATGTAAAGATGATAATTCCACAAATAACTGCAATTGCAGGTTTCAAACAAAGATGGTGACAAAGAGGCAAAACTTATGGACTGTAGCTTTAAAAACTCAAGGGAAAAAAATGGTTCCATTGTGAAAGAGGATGTGAACAACATTAACTGAAAAAGAACAAATGAACTCTTCCCAGTCACATTTAAAATTTGACAATACAGACCAGTAAGAATGATGTGTAGTTGCACTCATCATCCTTTAAACCACTTTCATACCAACCAAACTTCAGTCCACAACAAAAGCTCTAATCTGAAAATACATTTAGTGTACATTTATAGTTGAGTTCAATAGTTAGATAATACTCTTATATATCAGTATCAGTATATCCTACTAGTCTATATCACATTAAGTATTCCACATACTCTTCTTCACTACACACTGGGGGGCAGATTACTGGAAAACATTATGTGAAAGACAGGAATATGGAAACTGCTCCCTCTTTTTCCTCCTCTCTCTAATTACTAGCCTCCATATTGGCTTGCTTTAGGAGGAGAGGAGATAATTTGGTTTCAACATCCTTTTGGGAAATTAATTCATTTGACTAAAGTGACTTAGTAATTACAGTGACATCAAGGTTAATTGCTAAAGCTGTATTGCCATGGTGGCGTCCTGTCAAAAATCCCCATACAATCTGTTCTCCAAATGGCAGCCAGGAGCCTGGTGATGGAGCAGGATGGTTTGACCAGTACAAAGTTTGTGCTTTCTGCTAGCAACAGATTTAATTTGGAAGCTTCTTGACATGATGAAAGTATGATATAATCATCATAATGGATTTGTCAAAGTTTGCAAGAAACTGTCTCTTATCAGAGCAGTAGGCTTATGTGTGTTGGCACTAAATCTTATGTTGATATTGTTTGTGCTTGAATACTTAGGAAATATTTAAAATTAAAATAATGACCCAATCAGAAATGTTTTGCATAATATGCCAACACATTATAACAGAAATGCTTATGATTTGTGGTGCGGTCAGTCAAAATGTTGGCAGGAAAGTAGAAATTTTGAACTACTGGCCCAATTAAGCCAGTAGGAAAAAAATCCTCAATAAACCCTTAATCATTAATAAGAGTTTGAGAATGTCATTCATTTTGTTTGAGAAGTTTCCATCCTAGTGTGATATAATATCTGAGAGCTCACTTAATATCATGACGTCATCCGCGCTGCTGAGAGAGGCGTTTGATAGAATATGTACTACGTACTGCATGCTTTCCTCTCAGTAACAAAATAAACACACAACAAAATTGACAGCGGTGGCAGCAGAAAGAAAGCATCTGATCATAACGATGTGGATATGGTTGCACCAGCTCTTCAGTTCAGTACTTTAAATAGCACTTTATACAATAGACTGCTTTAAAGCAAGCAGCTTTAACAGTATCAAATATAAAACAGTCATTCAATCATGGAATGGAATGGTCTATGCACTTTCTGTTGTTAAATAGTTTAGAAATTAAAAACTGCTGTACTGTGAACCTTTAAAACATATACACATAAAGAATCCTGCAGTCACTTTACTATTTTTCCTTTACTTAGATTGCACAAAATAGTGATTAGTGATAGAAATGCAAATGATTCTGTATTGATTAAATAAAATAAAGTTGCTTGTCAGGTTTTATGCATATGGTTGTGTGTTCTTTATGAACGTTTAAATTAGATCTTTCTAAAAAATAAATAAATAAACCAAATATCGCAATATATCTCCTTTCTTATAATATTGCAATATATCACAATATATCGTATCGTAACTCCTGTATCGTGATACATATTGTATCGCCAGATTCTTGGCAATACACAGCCCTAGGGAATTTTTTTTTTTTTTTTTTGATCCTGTCCAGACGCTATTTCCCATATACTTGAAAAATATGCAATGAATTTGCTGTATTTTTGGTGTAGCTCGGCTTCTATATATGATGACTGGGCAAGCTCTCAAATGGGTGCTTGCTTGACAGACTTCAAGTGAGTGAATTGCAAATATACATGATTGACAATTTTTGAAAAGTAAAAATGCCTTTTAGGATTAACATTAACATTTTCCGTAATTTATGACACAGCGCTTCCCTGCCATGGACGGAATTTTCCAGCAATCTATGTTGTCACTGTTATACGGGGGCACTATTATGCCTCTTCTGAAAGAGTACAGAATCTCAATTTTAAAACACAGGTGAAAAAGAAGCAGAAACAAGCAACAGAAGCATTGCTTATGTACATGTAAGCTAACATGATCATCAAACATTAAGCATCATATAAATTAAAACTGCCTAACATTACCAAATGAAATTTCGAACCCAAAAGAGGTACAGAACTGTGCAAGTTTTGGGATGTTGATGGACACAATCTACTCGATCTATTTTTATGATCATCATTCTGTAATATTCTGGGGGTCATGAAAATTTTGTGAAAATGATCAAAAATGCTGGCACTGGCTGGCTTTAAAAAAACAAAAACAAAACAAAAAAAAAACCCTGGAGGGGAAAGAGTTAAGGATGTATTTTGCAGTAATTACATTTGTGTGTTGCACTTAAAATACAATCATTCACATTATAGAGATTTTTTAATATTTACTCTTAACTTTATTACATTATAATTATAATTGGTTTTATAAAAGTAGCTAAACAGTTTAACACCAATATTTGTGTAGTTTACTGTGTCCAAATCGCTAAATACATTAAATTAGCATGGGTAATGACTGCTAATATGATAAAGGTGTCTGAGGCTATATAAATATAATATATCATATTTAGGCTAAACATTTTCTAAATAAATGAGCAAAATAATTTGTTTCTATTCTCCCTCCTAAGGTCTTTATGGGCTCTTTATTTAAAAAAAAAAAAAAGACATTTAGACAAGACATATGAATATCACCAGAGAACGTTTTTGATCAGTGCCCATTGCAGGAAGTGTTTGAACATAGCCTGAGCAGTCTGAAGCTGACATTAGGTGAACAGGAGGTAAAGGATGTCTGTGGGTGTCCCAGTAGGCCATGGGACAGATCTAGAAGCATGCAAGGCCTGCGGGAAAAGGTCACTCTTCAGCCAGGAGTGATTAATAAGACACGCAGCCAAGCGTCACCGCCATTATCAATACCCTGACTTAACCAGATGTCCCTTCCCTGGGAGAGCCACGAACGAGAGGAGACTAACTAATCAGATACTCACCTGCTGGAGACTAATGAGGGTTAGTGTGGGTTTGGTAGTCCATATTTAAAAGGTAGATGTTATAACTTCAAATGATTACTTGAATAATTTCTTTTGTTGTCTAATATTGTTGTATAAACAGGACAAAAAAATAGACTTATGGAACCAAAAATGCCAGTAAGATACTCTATGCTGTTTTATCCAAAAGTTATTTTTTGCCTTAGGAAAAAAAAAAAAACACTGGTGTGGATCTTGAGACAAAACATTGTCTCAAGATCCACTATGGCATTTAAGTAGCTTTTATGAATGTGGCTTAAAGGTGACGTAAGATTTCTTATGTTAAAATATATTCTCTCAATCCAGTTTATTGTTAATTGATTACTATTAGTATGCCATTCATGGGTTTATCGCCCCCAAAAGTGTTGAGTCCCCCAGATGTAGTATATCAGAGTAGGGCTGTGACGGTATGGGATTTTTCTTACTGCGGTGAAGACGCAACATATCACCACGGTTTGGCGGTTAATCGCAACCCCCTCTCCCGACCTCCGTGGAAATATAATGACTTAAGAACGCATGCAGCTTGTAATTGAACATGGAAATAAAGCAGTCGGTCTTCTTTATTATTTAAACGGCAAATTATATTAACAATAATAAAATAAAATTACATTTATTTCAACTTTGTTTTTTCGATGTCTTTTGAGTTTAATAGGAAATATGGAACAGTTTTTCACCATTTAACAGCAAATTACCATTACTATTATTTAACTTAACAAGGCTACATTTACAACAACATTTTAAAGTGGAACATAAAAGATGCTTTTTTTTCTTATTTGGGGTTTTCAAAGTGCAACATAAGGGAACATCAGGAACATCATTCTTAAACTACTGGGCCGCTTAAGTGAATCGGCAAGTCCTGCTGCTTTATTTTTCGGTCTTGAAGTTAACTTAGAATTTAGACCAGCTAAAATATATTGTTAGACCAAAAATATCTTATCAATTAATTAAGTAATAAAGACATGTAATAAAGTAATAAAGAAATTTAATAAAAACAGAAAGACGTCTATTGCTTCAGCCTTATTCAAAGGCCGCAGAAACATGGATTCATTTGTTACGAACTTCAATCCATTCCACAACCGACGTTCTTGGTTTTCTTCCTATTTATTAAATATAGGCAATTGGTTGATGAAACATTGATTGAAATTAAGATACAATTTCTACAAAACGAAATTCACTTTAAAGAAAGACTTACTATAAAACAAAACTTAATGAAGCGGTCAAACTTATGTCTGACCCGCTGCATGTCTCCCCACATTGCGCATCCGTCGTGCTATTCACTTTTCATAATCAACATAGGTGACATTTAAAAAAAAAATAATATTAGGCTATAGCCCAATATTTAAATATAAATATGAAACTAAATTGGCTACATTTTTATCCCTCTGGCCGACGAATGCGCCGGCGCGTTCTGATGGATTTTTTCCTCATGACAGCTGAAACAACTTAAAATAGGCCTTCCGTCATTTTGGCGATAGCCTACAGATTAGTGCAAGACTACAAATGGACTACTTTTTTAAAATTTTATTTTATATTTACGCTCACAATAACAACAACACCTTGTAGGCTACTTTTGTAAAATAGATTAAATAAAAACAGGGTGCGCTTTCAGCTGTCTCTCTGCGAGAATCTTTCTGAAACGTCTCAAAAATTAATTTAAACTCTGCGAATAACTGTACCTAAAAGAAAGAAACATCTCCATTTGATAAGAAATTTATCCGCTGGAATGTGTTGTTTCTGAAATCATGGCCAGTGCTCGTTGCGGCTGTTATCCGTTCTCTTGGCACTCCTTTGGTTTTAATGAGTAAATCAGCCTAAATATTTATTCCTGCCGGTATTTTAGTCTGCGATATCAAAATCACTAAACATTATATAGGCCTATCATATAGGCTAGGCTATAATATTATTCGATAATAATAATATTATGTATAATATATATAATAAAAGCTGTTTTAAAGCATTTGTATGGATTAAAAAATAGGCTAGTAAATATATTCATATATCAGACAAAATTGCATTGCAGCAAATCATTTTAAGGTAGGCCTATTCAGAACAGAGCAACATAAAAATCAGAATATATAAGCAGCTATAGGCTACGATTATAGGACAAAGTTTTACATATATGCCATTATAATTTGTGTTTTATTTTTTTAATTGTATCGAATTATAAAATAAAACGCAAATTTTAATCGGGCCTGTTTTAGGCCTTTCCTTATTTTATATTTTAGACATCCATCAATTATGGTTATGAAAAAAAATGACTGGCCATCTCCTCATTGAATGTGCCTTTAGAGAGAAATGCACGGATTACATAATGAAAGAGTTTCTATTTTCGATTTGAATTATTTCGTTTTAAAGTAGTAATTTAAAGCTTTCTATATATATTCGTCATGCCTGTGTGAAGCGCCCCTGTTCAAGCCAGAGACGGCAGAAAAGCACAACGTTTTGTTGATATTGTGAGTGTACACGAACAAAAGTAGACCTTTACAGTTTGGAATGACGTATTACTCTTACCTTTATGAGCAAAAATGAATGCCTATTTTAAGATGTTTCCACTGTTAAAAAAAAAATGCAAGAGATCTCGCTAACGCCTCCATGTCCTGCAGAGCCCGCTTCAGCTTCACTCCGTACAAACGATTGGATATGCGTCTAAGAGCGCACATTTATTTAGGTTAAACATTTAAACTAACATTGTGATATGCTTGAACTGTTTTATATCTATAGATTATATTTTAGACAAGTCCTTATGATTTGAGAAGGCTAAATTTATTAAAACATAGGCTATGATCAACTCATTGTCTGCCGCTGGCCGCTTCGCCATTAGCCTACTTAAAAAGCCTAAAAAACAAAACTTACATTTAACTAACAAAAAAATGCTCCAAACGTTTTTGTAAATTAATTTTATAAAGAAAAGAAACGAAATATAACCATTTTTACATTACATACAAAAATGAACTATTTTAATAGCTGAAACAGTAGTATATAAGCTGTTTTGGGAGAAGGGGGAAAAAAAAGACTGGATAGGGCCTATATTTGAGGCCCGTGCAGGGCGCTAATCTACTTCATCCAACGCTTTTTTGTTTTCTGTTATTTTCATCTGTGAGCATGCTCTTGATATATGCATTTCACAATTTTGTTGAGTTTAAAACGTTTGACAAATTCGTTCTGCTCTTGCTGTTCGTTCGGCAGACACCCCCCACCACCTTGCAAAAAAAAAAAAAACACAGAGGAAATACTGCAGATGCTGCCGGGACGGAAGACAGTAAATTGGCAAACAATGACAAATTGTTTATACTTCATATAACACACCATATGCATTCCTGTAACTTTCACTAGCAAATAATAAAAAGAAAAAAAAAAGAGTGCGGTGATGACGGTGATGACCTAAACACCGCGGTCGACATCTTATTACCGCGGTTATACGGTAATGCGGTTATCGTCACAGCCCTATATCAGAGGTATGTCACATATATTATGTGCTTGAGGGGCATGTTCAAGAACCAGGGCGGAAACTCAAGCTGATCTCCTGTGTGTCTTTTAACTCACTGCATGAACCCTGAATATAACACCAGGCATTATGAAAACATAGAGAGCGGTCTGCTCAGATCTGTCAATCCATCACTTTCCCTCTAGACAGACTGTTAGTCTATTCAATTGCTTACTCATGACACATAGCAACAGCAAAAAGTTTTCCTGATATGTTGGACCTTTTATTGAAAGTATACTTGAAAGTGTACTTGCTGAGACATGCCTTCACAAAAAAACTGTAAGAGCTTTTATCTATGATGTTTGAGTTGGGGGTGGTGTGATTCACAAAAGGGACATTTCCAAAATATCCACAGTATTTTTATAATTCCGCTAGTTGTCAATAATATCACAGGTGGGAAAAAAAAGTACACTTCTATAATGTACTTAAAGTGCTCTATTTTCGCGCACTAATTTTGTACTTAATATACTAAAAATCCTTCTTTAGTACTTCTTAAGATAATCTTAAGAACATCTAAATGTACTCAACTGTGCTATTTTGAGACACCATGAAATATGAACTAAAATGTGCTTTTAATGTACTATCTCTATTTAAAAAAATATATTTAGTTACCACTTGTAGTACACACACCGATCAGGCATAACATTATGACCACCTCCCTAATATTGTGTTGGTCCCCTTTTTGCTGCCAAAACAGCCCTGACCCATCAAGGCATGGACTCCATAGACCCCTGAAGGTGTGCTGTGGTATCTGGCACCAAGATTTTAGCGGCAGATCCTTTAATTCCTGTAAGTTTTGAGGTGGGGCCTCCATGGATCTGATCTTGTTTGTTCAGAACATCCCACAAAAGCTCGATTGGACTGAGATCTGGGGAATTTGGAGGGCAAGTCAACTTCCTCAAACTTGTTGTTGTGCACCATTTTTGCATTGTGGCAGGGTGCATTATCCTGCTGAAAGAGGCCACAGCTACCAGGGAATACTGTTTCCATGAAAGTGTGTACATGGTCTGTAACAATGCTTAGGTAGGTGGTACGTGTCAAAGTAACATCCAGATGGATGGCAGGACCCAAGGTTTCCCAGCAGAACATTGCCTAAATCATCACACTGCCTCCTCCGGCTTGCCTTCTTCCCATAGTGCATCTTGGTGCGATGTGTTCCCCAGGTAAGCGACGCACACGCACCCGGCCGTCCATATGATGTAAAAAGAAAATGTGATTCATCAGACAAGGCCACCTTCTTCTATTGCTCCGTGGTCCAGTTCTGATGCTCATGTGCCCACTGTTGGCGCTTTCGGCGGTGGACAGGGGTCAGCATGGGCACCCTGACTGGTCTGCAACTATGCAGCCCCATACGCAACAAACTGTGATGCACTGTGTATTCTGACACCTTTCTATCAGAACCAGCATTATCTTCTTGAGCAATTTGAGCTACAGTAGCTCGTCTGTTGGATTGGACCACACGGGCCAGCCTTCGCTCCCCACGTGCATCAGTGAACCTTGGGCACCCATGGCCCTGTTGCTGGTTCACCGCTGTTCCTTCCTTGAACCACTTTTGATAAATACTGACCACTGCAGACTGAGAACACCCCACAAGAGCTGCAGTTTTGGAGATGCTCTGACCCAGTCATCTAGCCATCACAATTTGGCCCTTGTCAAACCTGCTCAAATCCTTACACTTGCCCATTTTTCCTTCTAACACATCAACTTTGAGGACAAAATGTTCACTTGCTGCCTAATATATCCCACCCACTAACAGGTGCCGTGATGAAGAGATAATCAGTGCTATGTACTTCAACTGTCAGTGGTCATAATGTTATGCCTGATCGGTGTAAATTTAATGATATTTGCCTTCTGTGGAAGAAACCTTAAACTGGCTTTTAAAAATACAGAATGCAGAGATCAGAAGAGAGCAGTTTAGTACTGGTGTGTACCACCAAATAAAGACAAGATTGGTTAATCAAATGACTTGTCTGGAATAACAGAACATCAACCTCTGGATAGTCGATGACCTCTTGGACAGTTCATATGAAGAACAGAGCAAAAATGGTACATATACCAAAAGAAGGTAAATTGGTTACTTCCTTTGGCAAATACATTCCACTGTGTCAGTCTTTATTCTTCTTTCATTCTAAGGAGCATAGTTTATTCGTGCTTCTAACTGCCCCTGCTTTCAACAAACAAGATAACCATGCATGGAAAGTTAGCCAGAGAAATACATGAGCATAAAATGAAATATCTGAAGGAAGAACATGAAATGAAATTAAGAATTCTATAGGATGAATAGGATATGAAGTTGGACGGGAGAGGTATGATCCAAAAAAGGAGAACAATTGTGATTACCAACCATGGTGAACAATATATGCAAAAATTTAAGACTACTCCATTCACAAATGGCCCTGCAGACTATGTGAACTATTCTACACACAGTTGCACATGAAATATTCCAGATGCCAAAAATCTCAAAGTGATCAGAACTCGGAGACAACTTAAAGAACTCAATAACTTCACGCACGTCAACGCAAACTTTATCAAAGTCTGGATTATCGCCCACCGTCTCGGTTGGTTTCTTTTGTGTGCTTCTTGCTTTTATGGTGGGCCTGCATGCTGTCGGAATCCCTGCTCCTGCTTCCGATCGTCGGTCCTCCGGAGCGGTTGCTCTGCGCGAGCACATTCGGCTTCCATCTACCCAGCCGTCGGCGGAGTTTTCCACACTGTATACTGGCGTGTGTGCATCAATCGGCTGTCTACATTGTCCTGGCTTGGGGTTTGTACTCGAACATTCTGGCAGACCAAATTTTCATCAGCCATTGTTTTTTTTTTCCACACTAAGTATTAATTTTCACCGGTGGGTAACTGATGTTAAATCAAATGACTCTGATGAAAATAAGTCTAAATATGTTTTAAACACATCAAGACTTTTAGTTACTATCCTCTTATTTATTGGAAATGTTGAGCTTAATCTCGAACCTGAATGTATATGCACATGCAAACTTCAACAGACTTTATACTGCTGTACTGCAACCTCCGTGTATGTTTTTACCTATAACTCAAAACTATTTACCCTATTTCAGAATTCCAGCTCCGACTCTTGCTCCCCCATCTCTTCCGACTCTGCCTTTTGAAACATCTTTTGCTTGTCCGATAATCAAAAAAAGAAAAAAATTTTCACCCAAGAAAAAGCTCAATTAACCTAAGTCAACTTGGTAGCACCAGAGGCTTTAAAATCTGCCATTTAAATATTCGAAGCCTTGTCCCTAAAATAGACGAATTTAAAATCATGCTTGCACAATCGAAGGCACATGTAATGGCAATCTCAGAATCATGGTTAATTCCTAGTATTCCTGATTCTTTCCTTTCCATAGAAAATTATAAATTTTATCGTAAAGACCGTACTGTTAAGACTGGCGGCGGAGTGGTCTTCTATGTGAGCCAGAATTATGCACAGCAAATATTAAAAGTTGAGACAGAAACTGAAACTTTAAAACTGGTAGTACATTTTACCCCTCAACATGCAATTACTATTATTGTGACTTACAAGCCTCCAAATGTCACTGATAGTGTTTATTTATCTCAGCTTTCTAACATAATTAAATCTGTTACAACAAAAGACCTTGTAATTCTGGGTGATATCAACCTTGACTGGAATGACGGCTCATCAAAATCTTTGAAAGCCATTGCAATGAAATTTGGACTTTATCAATTAATCAAGGAACCAACAAGAATTGGCAAAACACGTAGTTCAATTCTAGATCTCATCTTTACAAATCAGCCTTCAAAATATGCAATGTCTGGTGTTATAGATTCGGCTATTTCATCATTTTCTCATTTATGCAGTTAGGACAATCTTAAAACCCTCAAAAACTCATGCTCCTCACTCGGTACCAAAAATACCAACTTCAAAATTACCGCAATTTAATGCGGAATTTAGTGTTACTGATTGGAGCGATGAGATGTCAATGGAAAATCCGGATCAAATTCTAACGCAATTTCACACTAAACTTCAGAAAATACAGAATAAATATACCATTATCAGTAAGGTTCGATCTAGACAGTGTAAACTACCATGGATAAATTCTGACATAGTGCAACTCCTTAAACAGAAGGCCTCTCTCCTTAAAATATACAGATTAGGTCGAACACCGGAGAGTAAAAATAACTTCATACAAATTAGAAATAAATGTACTGCTGAACTGCGTAAGGCTAAGGCGGTCTATTTCCAACAACAGATTACTCTATCCGCTACTTACCCAAAGACGTTATGGCAGACCCTTAAAGTCATCACCGGCGAAAATGAGAAGAAAAAGAATGTCAATATTCAAATTTCCCTACAGGGTACTAAGATTGCAAGTGCTTTTAATGATTATTTTGTATCATCTGTTAAAGAATTGGCAACCAATTTTGCAGCTTCTTCCTTCTCACCTGTTCTCTCTCTAACACCTGATCAGTTTTCATTTTCTGAGATCTCACAGAACAAGGTAATAAGAATATTGCACTCATTAAAAAATTCTCATGCCTGTGATATTTATGGTTTAAATACTTTATTTTTGAAGACTCATGCCTTATACCTCTTTTTCAGCATTTAATTCATCTTTGCATCAGGCTTTCGATCTTTCCTACTGATTGGAAAAGAGCACAAATCACTCCAATTTTTAAATGTGACAATCCTACTCTTGTTTCAAATTATAGACCTATAGCAATACTCCCAACAATGTCGAAGTTACTTGAAAAAACCTTGCATAACCAGTTAATTTCTTATCTAGAAATTAATAACTGGCTCAGTGACTGTCAACACAGTTTCTGCACTAAGCGATCTACCATGTCGGTATTACTACTCTTTACTGAACAAATATGTAACGCTCTTAACAAAGGTCACATCACTGGAGCTGTTTTTATTGACTTTCGTAAAGCCTTCGACACAGTGAACCATCAGATCTTGCTTGACAAACTTTATTCATTTAATTTGTCCTCATGTGTGAAATGCTTTATTCTTTTTTGACACAGGTCGCAAGCTGTTAAAATTAACCATGTAACATCTCAATCTTTAGTCTGATATGGGTGTTCCTCAAGGCAGTATTCTTGGACCTTTACTTTTTCTTTTATACATTAATAACCTCCCTCAAGTGTGTAAATATTCAGAATGCTTACTGTATGCTGATGATACTGTGATTTTTTTTTTTTTTTTCTCTGACTCTAATCCTGACGTCAACATTTGATCTTCAGTGCTTACATGATTGGTTGAAAAAGAACCACCTGACCATCAATGTAAAAAAAACTTAATGTATGTACTTTCATTCAACTAGAAAAAGTCTTTCTTATGCTGATTCTATTACCTTTGCAAATCAAGATCTTGTCACTACAAAGACTTATAAATATCTTGGTGTGTTTCTTGAAACACATCTTACATACCAGGATCATATTTCTAATTTAACAAAAAAACTGAATCAGAAACTTTGTGTATAACAAGATTAGATCATATCTTTCTTTTTCTGTTTCTGAAACTTATCTACATGCAATTGTGTTTTCAACAATGTCTTATTGTCTTCCTATCTGGTCTCTTACCACTAAGGAAATTACTGAATCAATAGCACAATTATATAATTGAGCTCTTAAGATCCACAGTAATCTTCTAAAATGGTACCATCATTGCATTGCACTTACATGCTCAAACGCTCTATATAAATAGTCACGCTATTACATTTTATTTTCAAATTCAAAATGTCACTTCGCCAACACTTGCTGCACTTCATCCGTCAAACAATATGAGACCAGTACACCTCACAAGTTCAGTTTCACAGGCACTTATACCAGTCCCTTCATATAAAAACAACTATGGAATTGAATTGAATGGTCAGAAATCTTTTTTTATACATATACCAAAATTTGGAATGATATTCCACATCACATAAGAAAAATACCATCCATCACATGTTTCAAAAAGGCATACAAACGGTTTCTTTTAAACAGTTACACTTGTACTCACTGATCGCTTATTTATTGTCCTATTTCTGTTTGTATTGTTTTTTTGTTGTTTTTTTTTTGGACATTTTTGGACTTTTTATTTAGAAAACATCTATCTACCTACCTACCTACCTACCTACCTACCTACAATTCTAGCTTTTAAAACTACTTAACTAAAACTTGGTGAGGTGGTTGACTGAATTCTGTGCTTTGAAAAGAGAAGAAAAACACTGACAGCAGTTTTATTTACAAATTGTTGGGTTACACAATGTTTCTGTCTCCTTGTAATGATTAAAATGTAACTGCTTACTACTCAAGAATTAAGTGTGAGAGTTAACCATAAATGTGAAAAATAGTAATAGTAGTAAAGATCCTTGCTTTAAAAAATACCACTCCACCTCTGCAGAAGACCTGTTTCTGAGTTTCTTTTTTATCACCAAGCAGATAGGATCTTATATTTAGAATAAAACATTGAAGACTAAATAAATCAGTGAGAATTTTATCTTGGATTATGGCATCAGTCACTGTTGAAAGTTCCCCAACAAACTGATTGGCGTGGAAACACACAGTACATCACAAACTTGGCAGGATTACATCATAATTGATGCTGTTTATTGAGAAACCATCCCTTCATCCCTACTTTCCACCAATGGGCTAGATGTTTAACTGAGTAAATACTTGGTCTGCCAAATGTTTTCTACTAATTTTGTCGAGGGCAACAATTTAAAAATCAACAGCCATGCCATTCCAGTATCAATAAACGGTAAATGTTTAGACTGCTTGTAAAGGAGTTTTAGTATATTTAGCTTGAGAGTTCATGTAAATAGTCCCTGTGAAAGTAGTAACTGGGTTTATATTGTCAGAATTTCTTGCATCTGGGATGCCCGAGGCATGGCTAAAAGGACCTTTAGCCTATGTCTCGCTCCATATCTTTATTTTTTCTCTCCCTCATCTCTCACATAACCTCTGCCTCGCTTTCCTTCCCCAGCTTGCTTATTATCTCCACTTGCCAGTGCCATATTGCAACGTGTCCTATAGTTGTATCAAGCATTTAATCTGATACTGTGTGCTATTAGATACACCAAATCTGCCTAACTGATTAAAGATGGAACGTGTTTCATCGCTGCATTTGCAACTTATAAATGGTCTTGTCTGGAACATTATATACAGTCTCAATTACATTGTGTGTCTAATAAATTAAATAGAGTATAAATCCTTGGGAAGATTATTATTCATTATTATTAGTCAGTCGTATGGTTCCATGAATGTATTTATAAAGATGCAACCTAAATTGCTATAATGTTATTATATTATAGTTACAATGACTTTTTAGAAATTCAGATTTATTTCTGTCAAATAAGTGAATATTGTAACGTGGTTGTGTAAAGATTACAAATGATGAAGATGATGAAAGGTAACAGTCTTTAATAAATTACAGAGTAATCCAACAGCGGTAGCAACACAACTCAGGAAGACATGCTTCTGACACCAACATAAATGAGACCCGACACTGAACAGAGGAAAGACAAGAACTTAAATACACAGATAATTAACTCAAATGACAAACAGCTGATGATAATTGGGATTAGTGTCCATGGTGACAGATTGTGGTGGGAAAATAAAAGAAGGGAACACGTGATCAATGAAAAACTGAAAGTCCATGATAACTAAGACTGATATATATATATATATATATATGCATATACACACACACATACCCACATACACCTTCAACAATTAAATCACATAAATGCTATCCTAAAGAAGTGGGTTTTAAGGACTGACTTAAAAACACTAAAAGATTTGACCTGTCTAATCTCAATGGGGAGAGAATTCCAAAGTTTAGGTGCACAAACAGAAAAAGCCTGGTCACCCATAGAGCGCAAACGAGTAGGAGGAACAACCAAAAGGCTAGAATCGGAGGAACGGAGATCACGTCTCGGAGTATAGACAGTTAAAAGTTAGCTAAAACTGGAGAGATATGGTTCCTAGTCCTGGTCCTTGTCAGGATCCTAACGGCCGAATTTTGAACGGATTGTAATTTGTTCAAGGTAGATTTCGGGATCCCAGCAAGAAGTGCATTGCAGTAATCAATGCGTGAAAAAACAAAAGTGTTAATCAGTTTTTCAGCAACAGAGAAGGATAACAGGGGGCGCAGTCTTGCAATGTTTCTTAGATGGAAATATGAATTTTTAACAGTGTTTTGTATGTGAGAATCAAATGTTAAGTTTGTATCAAAAATCACCCCCAATTTTTTTCATTTTGTTTGAAACTTTAGTGCAGAGGCTTCCACATTAATGGTTAAAGGACCAGATTTGTTCACTTGATGGAGAGAGCCGATAAGTATCACTTCCGTTTTCTCACTGTTATGACAGTGGAAGTTTTGAGACATCCAACTTTTTATCTCAGAAATGCAGTGTTCAACAAAACCAATAGCTGCATTAACACCAGTTTTTGTATGAATATAAATTTGGGTGTCATCAGCATAAAAATGGAAATTAAGACCAAGAGATCTCAAAAGCTGACCAAAAGGAGAGATGTACATTCTAAAAAGAAGGGGACTCAGAATTGAACCCTGGGGGACACCAAATTGAACTGAATCAACTTCGGACCAATTTAATATAGTATCATTAATACCAAAGGTAGATTCCATGCGAGTGAGTAATAGACAGTGATCTACTGTGTCAAAGGCTGCAGTTAAATCAAGAAGGATCAATATTGAAGGACAGCCAGAATCCGCAGCCAAGTCATTCGTAACTTTAACTAGAGCAGTTTCAGTGCTATGGAATTTGCGAAATCCAGATTGGAGTGGTTCAAAAAGATTGTTTGCAGTGAGATGAGTGCAGTTGAGATGCCACGATACGCTCAAGAATTTTAGCGAGAAAAGGAAGATTAGAAATGGGACGAAAATTGTTTGGGTTGTCCAAGTCAACGTTATCCTTTTTTGGTACAGGGGTCACAGAAGCAACTGTAAATGCCGCTGACACGACTCCCGTATGCAAGGATTAATTTATTATACTCAAGACAACAGAGCCTAGAGAGCCAAAACAAGATTTAAACAACTGAGTAGGTATAGGGTCAACTATGGAAGTAGCTGCTTTCATCTGGGAAACCTCCTTACCAAGAGAGGCCAGATCCACAGAAGAAAATTTAGAAAAAGTGGTACCAGAGAAGCGAGGAATAGAAAAGAAGAAACCGAGGTGACAGCAGTAATGCATTTACAAACATTGTCAATCTTAACACTAAAAAAACTCAAGAAAAGCGATTACAAAGATGAGCTGAGGAAGGCACACTAGGGGCCCCATTTCCTTTGAGCATTTTGTTAATAGAATAAAATAATTGACGGGGGTTATTTTGATTTCATAGGTGCAAATGAGTCCCAAGCTAGACGAGAGGGCAGTATTTAACAAGGAAATGTTGTCGTCCATGGGAGCAGATGGCAGGAAACAGTTCAGGGAGCATTCAATAGAAGCAGAGAATGCAGAGAGATCAATAGATTTCCATTTGCGAAGATTAACAGTTCGAGACAGGTATATTAAAATGAGACAAGTCCATGTTAAAAAATATAGCCAGATGATCAGACAACCCTAGATCAGAGGAGAATAACTGTGACAAGAATGCATCATTGGTTATGACCAGATCTAAAGTATGTCCCTTAACATGAGTAGGGCAGTCCACCAACTGATTCAGATCAAAACAATCCAATAGAGATAGAAAGTCCTTAGTTCTTACACAGTCTTTTTTATCGATATGGATGTTAATATCCCCCAGGATCAAAGTTCTCTGAAATTTAGGGCATAACATGGACAGCAGATCCGCAAATTCCGATTAACGAGTTCGTTTGACCATATAATCTTTAGGGTATTGGGTTAGCTAATTTGGCTTGCTTTCCACTGAGGAGGGGCTCGATGAAGCATCTTCAACTCAAGCTCTGATACACCCCCCCAGTGAATAAATATAGGATATGATTACATAGAGCAAGGTACCTGAGATGAAGGTGGAGTTTGGGGAGGTGGAGGGATGCTGAAACAGCTGAGACTGAAGAGAGGTAAGCAGCTGCTTATATACTCTGGCTGTTGATTGGAAGATTAGATGGGCTCGCTCCTCCCTAAATTACGTTTAGGAACTTCACTAAAAAAATCTCCCTTGGATTTAGGGGTTCTATAGACTATAGCTATGACCATAGAGGTGGGTGCAAAGACCCTGAGGACAAGACACTCAAAAGAGTTAAACTGGGGAGTGATCACCGGACTTACTTTGATCTGTTGATTGTACAATACAATGATACCCCCACCCCTACCAGAGGGTCGTGGGGTATCCACCAGGTCCAGTTTTCGTTCCATGATAATATCCGATACATGCACAGCCTTGTTATTCACAGATTGTGTATTGAAAAGCGCTGCTTTCACTACCCGCGGGGTCGTAGAAGATGAAAAGGGCCATTCCTCGCGGTTGAGCGTTGACAAGTTGTTAAAATCAATACCACCGCACCACGGTCTGCTAGTTTTACGCTGAGATATGGGCACACAAACAGCATCCACTGCGGAGTGAGTGAACTTGTGCCTTGACGCGCGATGTATATAACGTAAAGTTCGAAGAATTCCGGCATCACGGCACAGTTCATAGACATCACGCGGTAAATAATAATTTCTATTTAAGGTCAACAGTTTGTTCACTGAGTACCTTAAAGCCATGAAGCTCAAGTCCATGCCAACAGCAGTCTTTCGGAAGTTTAAGTCCTTGCCCAGGCCACAGGAGTGTTGATTCCAGCAGGCGTAGATCAGCAATGAAAGCAGCAAGCCGAGGCTTCAAGCGAAATTCCGCATTTCATCCAATGAGGGTGATAAAATGGGGTTTAAAAGAACAAGACCCTCTATTTCCCACTTCTAGCAGTCCAATTAACATTTAATACATATAGAAAATAAAAACAATAAAAATGGGAGAAAGGGAGCGGCAGCCAAACGCGCCAGCTTTCCCTTTCAACTGGAAGTCATCACTGATGGCTTTAGGTAAAGTGAAAATGTAGGATTCAATTTTGCTAAAGCAAATGTTAAGAAATCATGAAGTTGTGCTCATATATTTTAAGTTGTTTACTTGTATATGTAACTAACGCACAATAATTCCTGTAATAATGGAAAAAAAAAACATTCATTAATACATTCATCATTAACATTCATTAATGAAATCATTAATACAAACAGTTGAAAAAAATTTTACTTTTTAATGTTACATTGCAAAACACTGCAACAATATTGTTTTAAATTCCAAACTGCTATAAGCAATACCATGAATATGGCTGAGGAGATTTTAACAAATCAAAATTACCATTCATGGCCTGCAAACGCATGTAAACATTAGCCATTATGCAAACATTAGCCATTAAAGACATAATTAATAACTAATTGGTACAGCAAACAAGTGTCTCTGGCATTTATATTTATACATTTTTATACATTTATAAATCAGTATAAAATGGATTATGAGCATGCACATTAAAAAAGCAAATGCATGGCTTATAAATAATTATAAAAATAATATAAATGTAACTATACCTGTTCTTATAATGCAGTGTAGGTCTTTATGAGTCTTTATAAATATAGTATAGAATAGTAATACTTACTTATAAATAAGTATAATGGGGCTATAATTCTTTATAAGCATGATCTTCATAGAAAGTGTTACCAAAAATTTCATACAGTATTCAGAAATGGAGAAAGCTACTGCAAGCATGTCACTAGAACATCTATGTTACTTACAGTGTGTAACCCTGGTTCCCTGAGTATGGAACAAGACGCTGTATAAGTAGCTGAGACTATGGGAACACCCTCCAGGTGTAATAATTGTCAGAAATTAGTATTAACACACAAATTCATGCCAACTCATCACTTAAAAAGAAGCCATCAGCAGGACTGAGGAGCGAGGACTGAGCTATGTGTAGTATTCCTGAAAAGAAGTAGGCTATAATAGAGAAAATATTAAAGAATTAAATAAGAGCGCTGCAGTGATGGCTTCCTTGACAGTGTATTTACTTTGAATCCATAGTAAAAGCATATGCATATAACAAAAGCTTAGCAGTATCAGCACATTACAGTATTAACACATGTATCACTTCTTTTTCACAGTAATGACTGAATGTAAACATGAGTTACTTCAAACACTTTTCATTACATTTGAAGAAATAAGAAAATATGATCAACTGCCTTTTTAACAAACGCTCTCTATACAGTTCACATGCTCTTTTTAAAATCTCCTTTCAAGGAGTTCCAATGTTTTTATACCTGCAACAGAAATACAGTACACATTTGTTTTAAAGTAGTTCTAACTAAAGGTTGTTTGAAATCATGTTCTCTCCTACTGCTTTCGCTTTTAACAAAAAGGCTTTGCAGGCCACATGGTAACAGGCTATGTCTTGCTTTATGCATTATTAATAACATTTGCAGAACAACCAAATCTTTCAGTTTTAATAGTCCTGACTTCAGAAACAGTTCAGAGGTGTGTTCTTTTGGAGCAACTCTATGAATAATTCTTATGGCTCTTTTTTGTAGAATAATTAGAGGCATTACATTTGTGACATATGAGTTACCCCACACTTCCAAACAGTACATAAAATATGGTAAAATTAGTGAACAATACAAGGTTCGCATTGCAGTGTAGTTTAACATATACTTAATTTTGCTCAAGACAAAAAGGTTTTTACAAACTTTCTTTTTTTACATAGGAGATATGTGGCTTCCATTTTAATTTCTCATCTATGAGAACCCCCAAAAACCTAAATTCATAAACTCTTTCAATATTAGTTCCGTTTAAACACAAATAGATTTTTTCGGTACATTTATTATTTGTAAACAGCATAAACTTTGTTTTACTTAAATTTAATAAAAGTTTATTATTCTTGAACCATTTCTGAAGTAGGACCATTTCTCTTTGAGTTTCTTCCAGAACTAAAAAAAATTTGTGTCATCTGCAAAAAGAACAAAACGTAATATTTTTGACACTTCACAAAGATCATTGATGTATAAAATAAAAAGTCTTGGCCCTAATACAGAACCTTGTGGGACTCCACATAGATTTTTTTTACATTTTGATAAATGTCCTGCATAATGAACATACTGTTCCCTGTTTTCTAAATAACTAGTCAACCATTTTAATACTATACCCATGTGCCTGTAACTTAGATATTAAAATACCATGGTCAATAGTATCAAAGGCCTTTTTAATGTCAATAAAGACACAAACAGTAAAATTTTTATTTTCCAATTCTGTTGTAATGTCCTCTGTAATTTTCATCAAAGCTAAGGCTGTAGAACGGTTGTTCCGGGAACCATACTGACTATAGGATAACAATGAATGTTTCACAAGGAAAAAATCTAATCTTTTAACAAAAATTTTCTCCAGTATTTTGGAAAATTGAGAAAGCAGAGATATAGGCCTATAGTTAGTGAGACTATACCTGTCTCCAGACTTAAACAGTGGACCTTAGCCACCTTCATTTTATCAGGAAAGACACCAGTATTAAACGAGAGATTAATTATATATGTTAATGGTTTGCTAATACAGTCTATGGTTTTCTTGACAATAAACATGTCTAGACTGTCATTATCACACGATTTTTTAGTTTTTATCTTGGACAATGCTAATTACTTCTGTCTCACTAACTTCTCCAAGATACAATGACTGTACAACTTTGCTTTCACCTTTCCAATTTATCTCTTCATTATGTGAATGGGTAGATTTGACAAGATTTGGCCCAATATTAACAAAAAAAGAGTTAAATTCATCTGCCATTTCTTCTGCTCGGATTTCTTTGTTCTGTTCATTTATGAAATACTGTGGGCAACTACTAATCACTTTATTCCCCATAACATCCCACAACACTTTCCACATTCCTTTAATATTATTTTTGTTTTCTTGTAACAGGTTGGCATAATAATCTTTTTTTCAACAATGCAGCTATGGAAGTAAAATAGTGCCATATGTTTTTGAAACAAAAAGCATGTTGAATTGCACTACTTGAAAAAAATATGCATTGCATTTACCATGCTTGTATTTTAATGCATTGTATTTTTAGGGCTTGCATTTTTATGGGCTGAAATTCAACATGGTTGCATATTTAAGCTGTGAATATTTCAATTCAAAACAGTTCTCACACATTTTCATTGTTAAATCCATATCCATAATCCATATTCACCTTTCAGATTTCACTTCCAAAATATTAATTGTTTAAAAATACAACATAAAATATTCAGCAGGCAATTTTCAGTCCATTTTATTTCGTGTCCACAAATTCGCATCCACAAATTCAGTGGTTCAAATTTCAACATTTCACATCCGGGAACTGCAGGAAAAGCAGTAGAGTACTGAGCATAATCTCCATCTGCTGTTAGTCAGCCTCACCAGCAGGTTGTACAAGCGCGTGTTGATGAAGAGCAGAGCAACAGTTATTCATTCATTAAAACGGATTTACATTAACGGTGCAAGCGGTAAGTGCATGTGTGATGATTATCAGGGACAGTATATATGCAGAAAAGCTGATAAAGACAAAAGTTGTTTACATTTAATTCAATGTCTTCACTGTTACTTTCCCTGTGTAGCCTACATGTAAGCAGCTTTCTCTTCAGTGAACGAGATTATAACTTTATTCCCAAATTTAGGGACCATCTCTAAAGTTACATATGACATTGGTGTACACATTTCTAACTTCAGTATCATTTGAGGATAATGACTTACAGTCATAAACTGTAATGTGCTTGTGTAGGTGTCAAGCATGATGCACACCTTTTAGATTTTTTATATTTAATAAAATAAACAAATAAAAAATATTGATAATTTTTTTACTACTGCATGAGCTTATATTTATTTTAACATCAACAATCTAAAATTATGGTATATGGTAGATTTTTGATATTTAATAAAATAAACTGTCAAATCATGTATATTACTATTTTTCACTACAGCATGAGTTCATATTTATTATCAACAGTCTAAAAGTTGTGCATCACACCTACACGACTAACACTTTACAGACTGTAATTCATTCTCTTCAAATACTATAGGGCAGTGGTTCCCAAACCTGTCCTGGACCCCCAGCACTGCACATTTTGTATGTCGCCCTTATCTGACACACCTACTTCAGGTCTTGCAGTCTCTACTAATGAGCTGATGAGTTGAATCAAGTGTGTTAGATGAGAGAGACATCCAAAATGTGCAGTGCTGGGGGTCCTACAGGACAGGCTTGGAAACCACTGCTATAGAGCTTTAAATTATAGTACATTATGTGAATGAGCATACAGTAGGCTAAGTGAAATAAATAACGATATTTACATATGACTTGACAGATAATTTTATTCAATATCAAGAATCTAAAAGGTGGGCAATGCATGCAGTTCCTGGATGTCAAATGTTGAAATTTGAACCACTGAATTTGTGGACGCGAAATAAAATGGACCGAAAATTGCCTGCTGAATATTATATGTTGCATTTATAAACAGAATGAATATTTTGGAGGTGAAATCTGAAAGGTGAATAATATGGATTATTGCATTTTTAACAATGAAAATGTGTGTGAAATGTTTTGAATTGAAATATTCACAGCTTAAATATACAACCATGGCTGAATTTCAGCCCATAAAAATGCAAGCCCTAAAAATACAATGCATTAAAATACAAGCACGGTTAATGCAATGCATGTTTTTTTAAGTAGTGCAATTCAAAAAAGCTTTTTATTTCAAAAACATATGCCATTAGTTTACTTCCATACAATATTAACCACATGCTCATATCTAAACACTATTCAGTCCATCGTATCAGATGTATTTCATACAATAAAGACACATATAAAATTATAAAAACATATATTTTCATATAAAAAACACATATACACATATAAAAAGAGACAAACGTAACGCATAACACGAGGGGGTTAAATTACCCAAATGTGCAAGTTTAAGTTAACTTATAACTGAAACAACATCATGAACTCTTATGCACTCAAATAACATCGACATAATGACCATTTATCATGTATAGGGCCTATTGTGCTATACACAAAGCACCCATGCTAACCATGTGCTCAGGCATGCTAAATTAATGACACACTATTAATACAATAAAACAAACTGCTTTCAACACATATAATTCATCAGTATCTCATTAAACAGAGTTTATATTTAAACGGAAGTGTGTTTTGTGCATCTTGTTTTGAAGTTACCTGAAAAGAAGAATAATAGAGAAAATTAAAGAAGAGGGCTGCAGTGATGTCCTCCTTGACGGTGTATTTACTCTAAATGTAGCACATCACGGCCACACCACCTACCAAAGCGTGCAATGGCATCACGCAAGAATGCCAAACGAAAATTATTAATTCAATTAATGCACATAACACTTTTTTTCATGTAAAGCACAAAAAAAAAAAAAAAAAAAATTAAACAGTATTTAGCAATATGAAAAAAACCTATATTTAATTCAAAGAAGAAACTGTACGAACATAACTTGTATTCAGTACATCACATACACAGATGCCTTTCATAGATTCACTCGACGCTATGTCAGTAGCTGATGCTATGGGAATAGTATACAATGAAGTAATTAATGGTTAATCAGTCCACAAAAAAGACAGCACAGACTGACAAACATGAAACACTGACAACCCGCTTAAGCAGACAAACCCTGGGAACCCAAGGTCAGGTCAATAGCAAGATTGAGAAAAAAAGAAAAAAATGCAGCTCTCCTGCTACAGCCACCGAGCAAACAAATTAGTGCTCAGACTGTATTCAATTTAAGCCTTCAATGCCCTAACCAGACAAAGCCTACTTTCACTCTCCTGAGATTCAAAGGGCAGAGGAGAAATGGAACACAAACTTGAAAGTGAAACTCGATGCAACCTTGGGTACATATCCTAACCTAGGTTGCAGCAAGACCTTCACCAGACAAGGAGCAAAATCTGTACATGGGCTCAATGACAAATCCTGTCACTTTCTGATTCTCTTGAAAGAGGACAGGGCCAATAACAACACCATTTTAAGTGTATTTAAGTGTCAAGGTCTTACTAGACATACTAGAAACTTCCAGGCAGGTGTGTTGAGACAAGTTGGCACTAGAAGCAAACAGATCTAACTCCACCCTGCCAGATCAGACTCACCACTTGAGGATATAACCTCTGCCGATGGTGCAAAACATACTGAGAAAACTTAGTCGGCCAACGAACAAAAACGGCCTGACGGCCGACCGTCGGCTTGGTGTGTTCCGGGCTTTATGGACCATCTGCCCTGTTCTAGCATGAATTAGACAGAGATGTAATGACTGAAAGCTAGCAGGAGTCCAGATCTCAGTATGGTATAACACTCAGTCAGACGTTGCATGACTGGTATGTATAGTTTGAAGAACCTAACGAGATACGTTTGACTGAAGTTAACACACTGACAAACAATCTGAGAGTGGATTCAGATGTTGCATGACTGAGTTGCGCCATGATCGGTTGAAACAGAGCGACCAGCTATACAAGTCGGTACAGCCACCTGAGAGTGCACAGACTGAAGAAAACTTTTGGTGGCATGAGATATGAAGGGTATATCCTACTAAGTATATAATTTTTGTGCTTCTGCCTGTGGAAAACCTTCCTGAATGGAGACCTGAAAGCACAAAACTTTGTGTAGAATTTGAATCGATCAAAAACACAATTGTAAAAGTTACTTTTACAACCCTTCACCCATGTAGACTCCATAATGTCTGGCCCCCCATGGAGAACTATCACCCTTCTGCTTCACTCACACACTTCAAAGACACTTGGCAACCAGACATGCAGTCCATAGAAATGGCATCCTTTCCACTAATTCATTGACAAATTTGCTTAACCCTCAGGGGTCTGAGGCTGATTTGGGGCCTGGAGAAGTTTTGACATGCCCTGACATTTGTGCTTTTTTTCAGTTGTTCATAAACATATTAATGGAAAAAGTGTCATTACACTGTATTCAGCACAAACTAGGCTACAATAATATGTAAGGAACATGTATGTACATGTTTGTATTTTTGAAGGAATAACGTTTATGCGTGGTTATTGAAAAAACAAAAAACTTAAGTCACTGAAATAAAGCCAAAAATATATATTAAATCTATGTTCACAAGACTTCTGGATATTGGAGGTTGTAGACTAGAGTTTTTGCTTCAAAATTATGTAAAAATTATCATTCCTACTCCTTCATATAAAACAATAGAGAGATTTAAATTTTCTAAAACATCTTTGGTCAAGAAACACAGTATGCGTGGAGGCGTGAATAATCATGAATAATGGGTGATTCTCACCTGAGAAGACAAAAGAATCACATAAAGAGCTCTAATAATGAGCTCTATTTATGCATAAATAATGAGCTCTTTCAGTCAGGTAGGCTGTGAAAAAACCCTCTGTTGATCATGTTTCAAGCTCATCATAATGTAAATCAAACATACAGAAAAAACAGCAATACTGTGAAATATTATTACAATTTAAAATAATGGTATTCTATTATTAAAATATAATGCATTTCTATGATACAAAGTGTCTGAACAGTTATGTTACCTCTATGGCATTTCATACAGGCTTTTAGCTTAAAAGCATGCACATTTGGAGAAATATTGATGGATTCTCATGTTTATGTCAATTTTCTATACAGAGGAGTAATATTTATTCAATATTTATTGTCATCACTGTGAACGCTGGATACTGTTTTCAATTCATACTTGCAGCCTGAGGGCGCTCTGTGCACTTTTAGTCCACAAATGCCAATGCTAAAGAAGAATAGGCAATCCAGGAAATAACTGAACTAACAGAGGCCAGAGATCGCTAACTATGGCAAGACAATAAATACACGATTGAGACGATGTATGCATGTATTGACTGAATTTGCCTCTGAATAGTGCTGGCTCCGTGGGCGTGGCCGCATTAGCGGATAATGAGCTGAATCAAGGACTTCTGACATGGCTCTCTTTTCATACAGATTACATAAACACAGAATGTTTGTTTTCGATTTGACTTACACGATTTAAAACCTGACATTTCAACGTTTCTTTAGACACAAGTCTAATTTTTTTGTGATTAGTATTCACTAAGTTACAGTTCATTTTCTGAGAACTATCAGATTGGACTTCGTTCAGAGGGAGACGAGAGATCACACATTATGATAGTTTTCTTTATTTTACAAAAAGCACAACATTTTGTTTTTACTCTGAGTGTACACAAATAAAAGAAGATATTCCACAGATTAAAATGGTGTATAGCTCTTAATTGTATGTGCAACATTGACGGAGTATTTTGAGTCTCTTTCACACTGGTTAGAAAAAAAACGCGGTGATCACGCCGGCGTGACCACCGACCCGAGGGAGTTAAATGAATGAATATGAATTTCCCCAGTACATTTTGTGTATTCTTACTGTTTGTATATTGTTTTTGTTTGTTTGTTTGTTTGTTTGTTTGTTTGTTTGTTTGTTTGTTTGTTTGTTTTTGTTGTTGTTGTTGTTGTTGTTGTTGTTTTGTATATTGTGTAGTGTTATGCATGCCCAAGGACAGAAACTCTAGATAATGTATCCCATATAGGTGGTGTTTCATATCACGCTTTGGTGGACATACTAATCTCATAGAATGCTTTGTATGTTTGTTATATTTATCAGAGTATAAATGAACACAAACTGCCAGCTCACTCCCCTCATGCAAATGAGTCCACTTTCAAACAAAGGAACATTTCCCGCTTAGAAATTGCACCTTTCTCATTAGTCAAGCCAAAACTCAAAGGTGTGACTTCTGTAGAGGTTAAAAAAAAAACATGCAGATTGCGCTAGTCTCTTCTGTTCTTGTCTTTGTTCCTGCTGATACTACTGATTGCTGTCACGTGAGACCCCACCCGGTCCCTGAGCCAGGCTGGCATGCCTCACTCACTTCAAGCCATGCACAACTTCCTCGACAACAGGGTCTATTAACAGCGCAAATTCGTCGTCATATCTTCATTCAACACAGAAGATATTGATTACAATTTCAGCACCATCGGACCGAACCATCAAGAATTTCTCCTGAGACTGCAGATCTGGACGCTCCTCAACAGCTAAGGCATTTGCAAGTATCGTCCATTTGAACACTAAATGGTGATTTAGTACTAAGTTGTGAACCCCTTTGTTAACAAAGGTGCTTTATAGTGAGAAACTGATGGTTCTTCCAGCTCGTTAAATGACTCTTTTCATAGCTTCTTTCCCCTGTTATGCTACGGTTCAAATTCATTTCCACTCTCTCATTTCCTATGTATGTGTGGTTTATATGTCTGTGTGTTTAGTTACTGAATTTTTTCCACCTGCCCCTATGTTTAAGACAAGACATTTATTGCACTGCATATATTTGAATCCCAATCAAAAGTTTAGATTGCTAATATTTTAGCCACTCCTTTCAATATGATTAATTTCATTTAAAGGTGCCGTAGAACGCGTTTTCAAAAGATGTAATATAAGTCTAAGGTGTCCCCTAAATGTGTCTGTGAAGTTTCAGCTCAAAATAGAATACCCCATAGATTGTTTTTATTCTTTTTTTTTAACTGCCTATTTTGGGGCATCATTAAATATGCGCCGATTCAGGCTGCAGCCCCTTTAAATTCTCGTGCTCCCCGCCCCCAAGCTCGCGACTGCCTTAAACAGCATAAGCAAAGTTCACACAGCTAATATAACCCTCAAAATGGATCTTTACAAAGTGTTCGTCATGCAGCATGTCTAATCGTGTAAGTACAGTGTTTATTTGCATGTTTACAATTGATTCTGAATGAGTTTGAGGCTGTGCTCCATGGCTAACTGGCTAACACTACACTGTTGGAGAGATTTATAAAGAATGTGTTTATGAATTATACAGACTGCAAGTGTTTAATAATGAAAATAACAACGGCTCTTGTCTCTGTGAATACAGTAAGAAACGTTGGTAATTTTAACCACATTTAACAGTACATTAGCAACATGCTAACGAAACATTAAGACAGACAATTTACAAATATCACTAAAAATATATCATGTTATCATGGATCATGTCAGTTATTATTGCTCCATCTGCCATTTTTCGCTATTGTCCTTGCTTGCTTACCTAGTCTGATGATTCAGCTGTGCACAGATCCAGACGTTAATACTGGCTGCCCTTGTCTAATGCCTTGAACATGGGCTGGCATATGCAAATATTGGGGGCGTACATATTAATGATCCCGACTGTTACGTAACAGTCTGTGTTATGTTGAGATTCGCCTGTTCTTCAGGGGTCTTTTAAACAAATCAAATTTACATAAGAAGGAGGAAACAATGGTGTTTGAGACTCACTGTATGTCATTTCCATGTACTGAACTCTTGTTATTCAACTATGCCAAGGTAAATTAAATTTTTCATTCTACGGCACCTTTAATGCATTAAAGGTATTCGGTTTTCAATAGGAAAGGTGTCATTTAAGCAGCCCCTAAAGTAATAATTAACAATTTTTACAACGGAAGTGATTCAATCAAAAACCAACTTTAGCTCGATAAGAATTTTCCTATTGTCACTGTGAACCTGCTTTGAAACCAGTGTTATTTCGTTGATGAATAATTTTTTATGTTTATATGGTAATATGTTTTAGATGGTTGTAAGAATGCATATTTTATTATCCCACATCTGAACTTAAATGAGCAGCCTGCTACTACAGTGCAGACTGCAGACATTTTAGAATAAGAGTCACAGTGTATTTCGGAATGGTTTATAATTATTTTTACCCTTGGTCATTATTATTTTGTTTACACAATAAACTGTTTAATTTAATTTAATTTCCATTTAATTCATAGTAAACTATTGTAGCTTCTGTCACAGGAAGGAAAGATTAACAACATTATTTGGACAATTTTACAAGTATCAGGGTTATTATAGTTAACTAAACCTAAAATCATAAACAATTTTCATTACTTTAAATTACTTGAAAGTGTTAACTAAATAAAAAATAAATATATAAAAATGTAAACATGTTTTATTTCATCTAGTTTCTAAGCTTTAGCTTAACCTGACGTAAAATAACTAAAACAGAAATAAAAACTATACAGACATTTAAAAGCAAAAACTAAAATACATAAACATGCAAAAACTTTAACTAAAATTACAATGAAAGCAGAAAAACTAAAAATCTAATCTAGTCAAAATTTTAAACCAAAACTATAATAGTACCTCAATGATAAGTGTGTCAATCCATGAAAAGCACTGAATTGAGCTCTCTTTTGTGTCTTTTTGCACTCGAATGGTCAAAAACAACATAAACAGTTTGGAGAATATCAGATGTATATCAGTGTATTGGATCTGAGTATTGTTAAAGAAATGCTTGCTTAATGCATTACAATTTAATTAAACCTTTTAGATTTTAGTCGACTAAATCTACTGTAGATTTAGTCTACTAAAATCTTATGATATTTAGCCGACTAAAACTAAAACAATTTCTGATAACTAAAATATGATAAACTAAATGGCATTTTAGTCAAAAGACTATGACTAAAACTAAATCAAAATTTGCTGTCAAAATTAACACTGTTTGAAACAATATATGTATTGTGAAAAGCTCTATATAAATGAAGATGACTTGACTTGACATTAGGATGAGGTGTTTACATTTTAAATGCTGATGTGAGTGACCTTTTCAGGCCTTCTGTGTTGCATTTTTTTTTTTTTTTTTTTTTATCATAACTTTTTATATTATTCTATGGATATGGCTTTTTTATATTTAAGTCAGTGCAAGAGACTTTGATTATTCAAGGGAGCAGCTGATCTCTCTCCAGACAATTGGACATGCTGGTAATGTTTACCCAATACCACAAATTCCTAGGATGTAGAGCCGGTGTTATGCTTAAAGCTAAGCTAAGAGAGAAACTATAGAGGTACAAGCCCTCTGTTCCATTGTTAGTGATGGGGAATGTGAATTCACTGACCAATAAGACTGATGAACTGGCTACCCTGTTGAGGAACCAGAAAATCTACAGGGAATGCAGCCTCATGTGCTTAACGGAGACTTGGCTAACTAGTAATACTCCAGATGCAAATGTGGATTTTCTGGGATTCACTACTGTGAGAGTGGACAGGAATGTGAATTTTAGTGGCAAACTCAAAGGTGTTTTTTGTGAACAATAGGTGGAGTAACCCAGGGCACGTAACTTTTAAGGCTATCGACTGCTGCCTGGACATCGAATTGTTAGTGGTGTGTTTCCATCCATACTACATGCCCAGAGAGTTTTCACACACCCATTGTTGTTTGTGTTTACATTCCCCCGTGAGCGAATGCAGAGGCAGCATGTGATGTCATCCACGCTACCGTGGCGCACTTCAAACACAACACCCCACAACACAGCTTTCATTGTGATTTCTGGCGATTTTAATCATGTTACACGTCTCCACTCTAGCTGCTTTCTATCTGTTTTTGAATTGTCTCACCAGGAAAAAAAAAACAATAGATTATAACTGTCCCAGCTATTTCAAACCCAGACCTGTGACAGGAGAATGAGAGGGAATCAATCTTGCAACATACCCTATTGCAGGGGATTTCAAACCTGTACTGGAGGACCCCCAGCCCTGCACATTTTGTATGTCTCCCTTATTTGACACGCCCACTTCAGGTCTTGCAATCTTTACTAATGAGCTGATGACTTGAATCAGGTGTGTTAGATGAGGTAGACATGCAAAATGTGCAGTGCTGGGGGTCCTCTAGGACAGGTTTGAAAACCCCTGCCCTACTGGATACTGTGTTCAGGGTTGGGTCATGAATGCATGGATAAACAAATTGCAACAAAAAATCTTTTCCCAGCATATATTGAATTATTTACACCAGCGTTAATTGTGATAGCAAATTTTGATTTAGTTTTAGTCATAGTCTTTTGACTAAAATGTCATTTAGTTTTAGTCTAGTTTTAGTCGACTAAATTTCATAAGATTTTAGTCGACTAAATCTACAGTAAAATCTAATTCAGTTAAATTGTAATGCATTAAGCATTTGTCTAACAATACACAGATCCTATACACTATAGGTACATCTGATATTCCCCAAACTGTTTATGTTCACCCAACTGTACTTTGCTTTCCAAAGCGGTAGGTTTTTGACCGTTCAAGTGCAAAAAGACACGAAAGAGCAAAATTCAGTACTTTTGAGGGATTGACACACTTATTATTGAGTACTATTATAGTTTTTGTTTAAAATTTTTATTAGATTTGATTTTTAATTTTTCTGCTTTCATTGTAATTTTAGTTAAAAGTTTTAGTAATTTTTTTTGTGTTTATGTCTTTTAGTTTTTATGTAAGTTTTTATTTCTGTTTATTTAATACCCTCAGGTTAAGCTAAAGCTTAGAAACTAGATGAAATAAAATAAGTTTACATTTTATTTATATATTTATTTTTATTTCAGTTATTGTTTATTTCAAGTTATGAAGATTTCTTTGGTTTTAGGTTTAGTTAACTATAATAACACTTATACTTGTAAAATATATTGAATAATGTGTCAAATAATGTTCTTAGTCTTTCCTTCCTGTGACAGAAGATACAGTAGTTTACTATGAATTAAATAGAAATTAAATTAAATACAGTTTATTGTGTAAACAAAATAACAATAATGACCAGGAAAAAATCATAATTATAAACCATCCCGAAATACACTGTGACTCTTATTCTGAAATGTCTGCAGTCTGCACTGTAGCAGGCTGCTCATGAGGGAGATAAAATATGCATTCTTACAACCGTCTAAAACATACTACCATATAAACATCGTGTAGTAAACATTGTCATAATCAACATTAGCTCATAAGCAATCGCTTGACATAAATGTGCGCTATTCATTAATTGCGAAGCAGTCTGAAGTGCAGCTGCGCGAGCCTGTTAGAGCGCACAACAACGCCGCTTTTCCCGTGGTTAGATCAGCACGTTACACTACAAATGTGTGCATCTTCCACACAGGACAGCAGTCCTGACTGGATATCTTCTCAAATCGTCCCTCTCTTTCATTTTCGTCTCGTTTTTATTCGTTGACGAAAATTAGAGTAGTTTTAAGTCATAGTTTTAGTCATTCAAAATGCATTTTTATTTAGTCATTGTCTCGTTTTTGTCCGTGAAAAAATGTTGTTGACGATAATTATGACAAATTATTCGTCAATGAAATTAACACTGATTTACACAACACAATTCACCATAAACACAAAGCAAACAAACTCCCATCACATTAAATGATCACCCCAAAAAATAGTCAAAGTCCAAAATAATAGTGTGGGTGTATGAGTAAGAAATGTCCAACAAAGATGTTGATGAATGATTTGGTTTGGTAAAGCAAGCAGTAGATGGTAGGATCGATGAAATGAAATAAAATCCTTGGGCAGTTGCAATACTGCACCCAAGCAAGCTCCAAATTTGGCACTCATCCATGGCAGTGTAAATTTATGTGTAACATAAAAATCCTCTACAAAAGAAAACTAATTAACTTTCTTTTACAAACCAAACAAACATAGCACCCAAAACATTCACATAAGTAACCTTTCCCAAACAATAAACATCACAAACTCTTCACAAAAGCATACACAAAAAGCATGAAGATGAAATATAAAGCAACTCACGGTTGAGCAGAAAACCAAATGTTTCTCAAGCCAGAATTGTTTTTGAGAACAGCAGATACCATGTGGTAACTGAAACCAAAGAATATACACTAACAAGAAGCGACACTCAATAGAACGTTCCATTGCAACACCGGCGCCCAACAGCAATACAATCACTGGTGATCATCAAATCCTTTTAACAGTTTATTTTACAGACTTTGTGTTTAAGTCTTCCACTTATTTCACAAAACATTTGCTCTCTGGAAACCCAGTCAGTTTGGGTTAAAATTCTTTATTAGCCTATGGGATAACAGATACAGCAATGCATCATGTATTATAAGATCGTTATGTTTGTAGCGTGATCCATTACAACGTACAATATATTTCAATTCAGACCTAGTGTCATGAATCTCTAGCGATATTACAAGTATTTAATCAATTCATGGGTGAAATATATGAATATAATAATTCATAAAGCCTTATGATTAATTATGATACATATATCGACCCAAGAGGGAATTATGCACATATATATTGTGAATTAATTACAATGAAGTATAATCAATTACAGTTCTGATTAGTTCTAGTTTAATAGTTGTGTAGAGAAACTATCCTAGCGCGAGAATAAATTCCTATTATAGCATCAAAGCGTAAAGCAGTGTTGCCAGTGTTCTCCGGCGGGTTTTTCAAACGAGGTTTAAACTGAAGAGTAAAATAACCGGAAAAGAAAGAAGAGAGAGAGTCCGTCTCCTAGGTGATGGCGGATGACGAAGGCTTGACAAAAGCAACGCTTGTGCCAAGAAGATGGTCTTCCCGATGAATAATGGCACGTGATGGAAGTGCGGTCGCCTGAGACATCCGGGAGAGACGTGCACGAGAGGTGATGGACAATTTAGAGACAATCGAGAGACAAAGCAAAAATGTTTGTGCTTGTCTTTTATGGACAAACAAGCCAACACGCCTCCTTGGTTGAAACAGCCAATGGTAAGAAGTGCAATCTTGGCGGGCAAACTTTTCCTTTGTCTTGTCTTGTGGCTCGATTTGCATAATTTATGAAGCCTCAGATCGGAGTGTATTTTCTCCAAAGTACCATTAAAAATAGAACAATGCATTTTACAGTAATGTGACATACCTTGTTGAATGAGGCATAAAGAGAGCTTTACAAAGAAACCAAACTTGTCAGGTGGGAAAGGCATACAAGAGAAGTTATAGTTTACAGTCAAATTTTATCGTTAGACATGACACTAGCACAACTACATTCCTAGCTAAACTTATACAGTAGGGATACCTATATGCAATTTGAAATACAACGGCGGGTACACTTTGGCACAGTCATATTTTGAGAATAACTGTACATACAACCTCTAAGCATGTTTGTGTGTGTGTGTCTGTGTGTGTATTGAGTTTTGGCTGTTCTGGAATGTAGCCACATGAGGGACTCTTTTGATGTCCCCAGAGCTGGGGACTGGGGTTCTCTGGTTTGTTTCTGACAGGGCCACAAAAATGCCAAATCCCAGTCTTTTACTAGACCGGCCGGAGCCAATTCGTGATTTACATACACCGTTCAGGAGGCTAAAAGCATTCTGAAAATTCCAAAGTTGGTTGATTACGACGGATCTCATCCAGATGCTACACTAGTGGAGTAATACTATTATTGATATTACTCCACTAGGTCTGAAATATATTGTTCAAATCAAAGTCTTGCAGGCGAATGGACCAACGGATCAGAAGTGAAGATGGTTTTGGATGATTGAATACCCAGGTTAGAGCACCATGATCAGTGATCACCTCAACACGTCATCCCTCCAAATAAGGTCTCCATTTTTTTGACTGCCCATATCACTGTGCAGCACTCTTTAAAAAAAAAAAAAAAAGAAAATGAATTTGATTTTTCAGCTCCTTGCAATAGACGTGAGGCGTAGGCAATGACATGTTCCACACCATCTATACCTTGGGTCAGGACTGCTCCCAAACCAGTGTCACTAGTGTCAGTCTGGACTCTTTCTTTCCTGCTTGATCAATTCAAAAGAACTCTTACATTCCTCTGTTCATGTAGCTCCTTTCCTTTTCAAGGCATGCAGTGGGGCAGCTCCCTCAGAAAATTGAGTGATGAGTCTGTGGCATCATCCTGCTAGACCTAAGAAGCATTGTACTTCTTTCAAGAAACTTGGGCACAGGAAATGTGGCTACAGCTTCAACTTTAGCAGGGTCAGTTTTGATTCACTCTGCTGAGATTTACATGTCCTAAAAACTTCAAAAGAGCAACCTGATCATAAATCCTTGGAGACCTGCCCTACTCAGACACTGGAAGACTTCTCTTTGATGGGCTAGATGTTCTTCCTCTGACTCGGAGTAAACTACAACATTGTTGATGTATACAAAACAACTCTTACCCCTCATTTCTTTCAGCACAAACTCCATCAGTTGCTGGAATGTGGCTGCGGTGTTTGAGGCCGAAAGGTAAACAAAGAAATTCATATAATCCTGATGTAGTGAAAGCAGTTTTGGGGATACTCTCTGGCTCCATCTCAACTTGCCAATATCCGCTTTTGAGGTTGAGGGTACTGAAATAGCTGCTCTATGCAGAGACTCAAGGATTTCATGTATTTGTGGCATGGGGTAAGTATTGTCTTTGAATTCAAACCTCTAAAATCAACACAGAATCGCTGACCACCTCTCTTCTTCGGTACCAGGACCACAAGTGCACAAGTGTTTTTGTCCAGCATTACCTTGATTTCTTATTCGATGAATTGTTGTTTCTCAGGTGATACTCTGAATGGTTTCTTATGGATGGGTACTTCACTGGTGGTAATAATGCGGTGTTTGACTACATCATTGTGTCCTATTTCGTTGGTACAAACAGTGGGTCATTTTCCCGTCAGATGTTTGAGTTGTGACTGGTATTCTGGAAATGTGTCTGCACTGGTGACTAGTTGTTGGATAAATGTTTGTGTTTCAGGTCACTCTTCTGGTAAGGGTAAGGGAAGGTAGAAAGATAGCAATGCATTGGGAGAATTGAATGATATGAATGAGAAGGTTTCTTCTTGGCAGTGGTTTGAGGCAGGTAAGGTATATTGAGCTTTCCAAAAATCCAAGTTGATTCCCGTAGACATCAGAAAATCCATACCCAGGATGATAGGTACAGTAAGATCCTCATCCTTCATTACATACAAAGTCAAATCATACCTCCTTCCTTGCACACCCCCCAAAGCTGATAACACTTGGCCATTAGCTTGTTTGAAGGTCTGATCATGATTGGAACCCAGCTGTTCTTTGCGTCTCAACTGTCTCCAACAGGATTCTTGTATTAGAGTCAGTGAACTATCTGTATCAAACATAGCTTGAAAATATCTCTCACGGATCAACATTGGCAGGGTGAGAAACATCAAGTTCAACAGCATTAGGCATTAGGAACAGACTGTAGAATACAGGAAAAAAAAACTATAAACCATGTAATAGACAGTGTCTGTTACAAGATCTATTTTATGCTAATGTGTGAAGGATGCATACAGTTCTACCCCCTTACCACCACTTGGGAAATCGTAACATATCCTGGTCCTGTTACAGCTCCAGTATAAACCATGTGTGTGTAGACAACCTCCAACCACACGTTCCTTTAGGAAATGTTCACTTGGGGCAGTGGAAGCTCTTTGCTTTGAGTGTACTGACTGGATAGTGCTGCAGGAACCATATGGCGAGGACACTGAGGGGGCTACACACTGCACAACTGACTATTTAAACTTCTGTATGGATGTTGTTGTTCCCATTAAAACTGTGCGCTCTTTTCCAAATAATAAGCCCTGGATTACCAGTGATGTCAAGTACCTCCTTAATAAGAAGAAGTGAAGACTTACATTGCTTCTCCTGTTGCCCTTTGACAGAAAATTACAACCAAAAACGCACAATGTGGCATCGCAATTTTGTATTCAGAGTTGTGTTGAGGTAAAAATAGCAACAGGGTAGCATCAGCAGCTCACTGAATGCAACCATTTGATGTCATCGACGTAGAATGCACTGTGCACCTAAACAAAATGGTGCCCCCATTGTCCAAAATATGTATAAAAATGATGTTTGTAAATGACAAATTTTTCATGGGTTTTCTACTACATATTTCAGTAAGAGACATCATTTATGTTATATTAAGCCATACAAGTCTTAATATCCGGGGTTCACTTTAAGCTATTATGTTATATTCATTACACATCTATCTTATATATTTTTTTATCATGTTGAGATAGATATATATATAAAGACTTCAGATGCAAAAGCCTCTTAGTGCCGACTGAAATGTTCTTCTAAAATGAGCATTTTATCAAGCTTGTATGTTTAGGTTCAGTAATTTCACTTTAATGGCAATTAATAGGTCCTTTTCATTGCCATTAAAGTGAAATAACTGAACATAAACATAAAAGCTTGATAAAAATGCTCATTTTAGAAGAAAATTTCAGACGGCACTTAGAGGCTTTTGCATCTGAAGTCTTAATATATACTTTGAATGTGATACTGGACTGTTAGCACTGATTTTCTATTTTTTTATGGGTAATCCAACAAACAGTAATCAAAGTAAACAGGCAAATGGTCATAACACAAGGCAAACAGACAATAGATATAGTACACTCGGTAAGGCACTGAAACTGGCAATACTTTGCAAAGCCTATTTGGTCATGTCATGCTTAAAATAACTGCCAAACAGGAAGTGACTGTAGAGTAAGCAGAGGGAGCGGCACAGAGTCAGAATTCAGGTGAGGACTCCCTCTGCTGGTGTGGCATTACAGTCTTTTTGCTGTATAAGCTACTGGATGCCTTGGCTTTTCTTTGGGATTAATAAAGTATCAATCAGTCAGGCTGATTGAGCTATCAGTACAGTTATTAATGTCTTATTAGTTTAGATGTAAACAAAGCCAATGAGAATTGAATTCCTCATCACATTTTCCTGAGACCAAATTATATATGCTATGTTATCCATATTAACTAATCTTCATTATTTCTTATGAAATCTTTTTCTAGTAAACAGACATTTTAAGATAACGATTTAATGGAAAAGATGACCCATGTTTTTGGTCTGCAAATTAATACATTTATTTAGCAACTTAGATTTTTATAAATTTAGCTTTTTATAAATTACCACATCTAATTACAGTATAGAAGACATAGTGATGCTACAAAAAGAAACCTGATATGAGGCAAAAGAAATGGATTATGATGTTAAGAAACACAAAAAAAGTCTCATGTTATATAGAAGCAGCACCAAATGAATGGCATCCAACTCCCAGCAGGTGTGTCAAGGAACAAGCAGATAGCTGCTAACATGACAATGTGAGGACCCCATCAGGAGGAGAGATCACCTTATCTACACCTAAAGATAGCTCATTCATCACACTTTGGCATATGACAGGGCCACAACCCTATCAGTGGCTCCATGGTACCGCACCAAAGTGAGGACCTTTCTCAAAATGACTTCTTGCTTAATGGCCAACCCATCCTAAGTCTATATTTTAATTTTGTGTTTATTAATTTGTCAGAAGTTTGCATGTGACTGAGCAAGAAAATTATTAACAAACAAACAAAAATAGATATAATGTTATAGAATGATATAATGTAGGAATAACAAACCAGCCTTGGTATTCTATTATTAAATGAGAAATTAATACATACCGAAATGTGAGAAGAACTAGAAAAGAGAAAGCATAAAAATATTTTAAAAAATGTTTCATTAGAAATGCAACATTAGGGAGGGAGGGAGGGGGAGGGGGGGGAGGGGGGAGGGGGGGGGAGGGGGGGAGGGGGGGGGGGGGGGGGGGGGGGGGGGTTGGAGGCAAATGCCCCCCCATATTTTTACCGATCCGTCAGCTCCAGTCCACTAATGTGGAGCGGTTAAGGCCCGGGTACACTTCATTTCCCACGTTCCCCTCCGTCTCGTGCACAGTTGAGCACGCAAGTCTTTCTAAGATACTCCTTTGCCCCGAGTGTGCGAGCCATTCAAAGATACTCCTTTGCCCACTGAGCGCGCGAGCCTTTCAAAGATACTCCTTTGCCCATGAGTGCGCGGGCCTTTCAAAGATACTCCTTTGCCCATGAGCGCGGAAAGACGCGTTTGGCGCATGCACGTGCACAGTCCATGGTCATAAAAATTCAGCTGTGTGGCCACTGTTCAGAGAGTCAAAGCTAGTCCACAGTCTAGTAAACGTTTCTTGCTTGAGCCGACTGAAAACACATGAGAAACACCATGAGACAGGAGAGACTCGGACATTGCAGTATTGAACACTGAACGGTCCATGCATGTGGATTTGGATAAAACAGTTAATCGATTTGATGCCGTGCCCGAACGCTGTTTATCCCTTCACAGTGGCATATAGCGGACGGGCATGCAGGGCTATTAAATAATTTTTCTTATTATCATGCTACTTTTATTATTAAATTAATATTGCAATTCATTTGCCCCGCGATATCATAGCGCATCACCGCGTAACCGACGCGCTGCGAGGACAATAAGGACAATAATAGCTTACTCCTCATTTAAAGAACAACTTGTTTAGCACGAAATACTTCTCGATTCACGAAAAATACTATTTTTTTCTCACTATGGGCCACAAGAGAAATATTAAGAAAATAAATTTGTTTCATCTCTCATTGTCTCTAAGAGAATATGCGCCGTTATTGCAGCATCAGATGCCAAAAGCTCAGTCAGTTTTTACTTTCATTTTCTGTAATGAATAGTTTGAGACTTCTTCACCCGCATAACTCTCACTCAAAGTTTGCACATTGTTTGTGTGATATCAACTGGCTCACCTTCATGGTTTAAAATGGAAATATTTTCAATATTGCAACGTGGCATTTTTCTCTATCACCAGTTGCTCGCAAAATGATGTACACTGACATTTCCCGTGATAATAAAATTAAGTGAATTATTAAATAAATGAGTAAATAAACAACAAGCAAACTTAAACTTGTTTGCTTAAAATTTCTGCGAATAATTTGCTGATGCAGGTACAAAAAAAACATTTTGTACCTGCAAAAAAAAAAGGAAAAAAAATTCTTTCCCCCCCTACCTCAAGAGTCAAATGTCACCCGTGTGTGTGTGTGTGTGTGTGTGTGTGTATATATATATAGAGAGAGAGGTAACACTTTATTAATCATTAGTTAAGCATTAGTAAAAAGTTAATTCATCACTTATAAAGGATTAATAGACATTACTAAGCAATTTATAAATACAGCTATAATTGCTTTATTCTTGATTTATAAGCATATCTATAATGTGTTTAATAATTGTATTTTCATACTTTATTAATAATCAATTTATCAGTTCTAAATTAAGTATTACATTATTTACAAACCAGTTATTTAGGAGTTGTCAGTGGTTCATAAGATCATTTAGGAAGTGTAAGTAAATGATTAATAAACTATTTAAACATCCATTTATACATCTTATTATTTAGACATATAGTAATAGTTACTTAGTGTGTTAATATGCTTTATTAACACATATTCCTACTGTAATTCATGATTAATTCAGGTAATTATAAAACTTTAGAAGTGGTTAGTTAACTATTTTTGTGAGCTCATCTAAAGTGACGACTATTTATGCCTCAGTTAGTACTGAGGTAGTTTTGACACTAGGAATATGTGTTAATAAACCATTTATTAACACACTAAGTAACTAATACTATATGTCTAAATAATAAGATGCATAAATGTACATTTAAATATTTTATTAATCATTTACTTACACTTCCTAAATGATCTTATGATCTTATGACAACTCCTAAATAACTGGTTTGTGAATAATGTAATACATAATTTAGAAATTGATCATTAATAAAGTTAAAAAAACTGGATCACTTTAGTGTTTTGGTGTCAGGATCCTGATATCAATTCTCTGCACAATTCTGTCTGTCCTGTATTATGTGTTTTCTGTTGGAGCACATGGCCGTTGATAGTGTTTGCCATGTGCTATTATGTCCTGCATTTTGTGTAAGCATGTAGCTTTTGTTTGTTTCTGTTTGCCATGTGCTTTTCTGTCAGTCACTTCTTATTATCTTGTTATTAGTTCTTATGCCCCACCTGCTCTCCCTCATTACCCTCCTAATTTCCTTCCTTAGATCAGGAGTGTCTGAACCTGTTCCGGCAGAGTTTGGCTCCAACTTGCCTCAACACACCTGTCTGGAAGTTTTTAGTATGCCTAGTAAGATCTTAATTAGCTGGTTCAATGCATTTAATTGGGTTGGGAGCCTAACTCTGCAGGACAGTGGTCCTTTAGGAGCAGAATTGGACACCCCTGGTCTAGATGTTTTGTAGTAGGTCTGTTTGTCTGTAGACATTTTCCTCCAGCCCATCCTGGGTGGTTCTTCATTCTTTGTCTGCTCTGACTTGTGCTGTTCCTTACAAGATAATGTTTTTAATTATTATTATAAATTATATTTTATTATAAATAAAAGATGGTTCTTGAATTTTCATTTTATTACACAAAGAAATAAATTTGCAGTGGCAAAGAAATAGTTTTCTTTTTCTTCAGTGCCATACCCTAAGGACCTTGTTGAAATCACCCTGATCACATGCAGGAGATTCTGTTTTACTGTCCGAAATTGCCCACTATACCCTTAATTAGAGCTCTATTTGATGGGAAAGCCATTTGTAGTGGCGCCCAAAACCACAGTGGAAGTTATTTAGTGCACTAATTCAATCCCCCGGAATGCACCGCAATAACGAGTGTACAATCGATGTACACTCGACGGCAAGAGACAGTCACGCTGAATAAATTCCTGGGTCTCGCCAGAAGATGGCAGCCACAGCTGAATCATCCATCCATTCATCCATTTTCCAAACCGCTGGTCCAATGTGGCTACAGCATAAAATCATACAGGTATAAATTCCTTTTTTAATTGATTGTTTAAGTTAGGTTTATACATAGTTCTCTTTCTGTTGGTCATGTTCAACGTTGTGTCGATCCGACACTAGGGTTGCCCCTGAGAGTCCCAATCACCTCTGATGTCTTCAGAAAAGGCCAATGAATTGGCCAGCAAAACTTGCATAGTTGGCCATGCCCCGGACATAAGAGTATAAAAGAGGCCAGAGTGCTATTGCTTGCTTGGCTTTGTTCTTTGGAGCCGAATGCCTGCATCTCATCTAAGAGAAGTGTGCATACCAGTACAAGGTACTTCCCTTCGGGTCGCCCCTGTCACCTCACTTCATTATAAGTTGCAGAGGGCGCCCTTGCCCCATTGATTCACATTTGCATCCTCAACTATCTTGGCGACTGGCTAATTTTAGCTCACTCTCGAGAGCTGTTGTGTGCCCACAGGGACATGGTCCTTGAGCACCTAGCCCGACTGGGACTTCAGTTCAACTGGAAGAAGAGTAAACTCTCTCCTGTGCAGAGCATCTCTTTACTCTGTGTGGAGTTGGACTCAATCACAATGACAGCACATCTTTCAGAAGACCGTGCTTGTTCAGTGCTGAATTGCTTGAAGTCATTCAAGTACAAAACAGTCCACTACATATGAGACCGTTTCAGCACTGGCTTCATGCCCAAGTTCCGAGATGGGCATGGCAGTGTGGCACACACCATGTGGCCATCACACTGGCGTGTCCAAGGGCTGAATGTGTGACAGGAGTTCCTTTTTTAAAAGTGTCCAGGTGTATTGTTGTGACAACAGATACATCCAAGACAGGCTGGGGCAACATATGCAACAGGCATGCAGCTTCAGTGCCCTGGTAGGGCCATTAACTGCATTGGCAGATCACCTGCCCCGAGTTGTTGGCTGTGCTTCTGGCCCAGAGAAGGTTTTGACCTTTGATCCAGGGCAAGAACTTGTTGGTCCAGATGGACAACATAGCCACAGTGGCTTACATCAACCATCAGGGGCAGTATTTGCTCTTGTCGCCTGTCACAACGCACCTGCCACCTCCTTCTCTAGAGATTGAGGTCTCTGCAGGCCACTCACATACTGGGCATCTTCAATCGTGCAGCGGACTCGCTCTCACGACAGGTTACGCTTCGGGGGAGTGGAGACTCCATCCCCAGATGGACTGACTTGGAGTCGATTCGGTCAGGTGCTAGTAGACCTATTAGCCTCCCAAGAATCCTCCCTTTGCCCTCTGTGTTATTCCCTGACCGAGGCCCCCCTTGGCATGGATGCACTGGCGCACAGCTAGTGCAGGGGCCTGCACAAATACACATTTCCCCTATTGAGTCTCATTGCGCACACATTGTGCAAAGTCAGGGAAGACGCAAACAGGTTCTGATAGTTGCGCCTTATTGGCCCAACCAGACCTGGTTCTCAGAGCTCATGCTGATAACAGTAGCCCCTCCCTGGTGAATCCCTATGATGAAGGACTTTCTTTCTCAGGGTAAGGGCACAATTTGGCACCCGTGCCCAGACCTCTGGAACCTCCATGTGTGGTCCCTGAACGGGATGAGGAGGAATTCAGAGGGCTATCACCAGTGGTAATAGATACCATAAGTCAAGCCAGAGCTCCCTCAACAAGGCGTTGTATTCTTTGAAAAGCTGAAAAAGGTGATCTTTCCCTCACAACCAAAAACACACTCCTTTGGTGACATTGTTGAAAAATCTATGCTTCCGTAACCCAAACGAAGCACACTGATGGGCGTGCTCTTGCTCTGGGTGATGTGTGTGTGCACGCTTATCAGGGAAAAGTGCCTGTACAAGGAATTCTGCCCTTTATTATGTGATAAAGGCCCATACTCAAAAAAACTCTCTGAAATCCGGTCTGAAACCGGAAGTAGTGTATTTGGCACAGAAATACTCCAACTTGTGTTTTGAAACTTTGGCATGAGAATGCAACTCTTTACCAGTGTAAATAAGTCAGAATGCATGAAATAGAAAGACTGCTTTTAAAATTCTGCTTTTAAAATATTACCATTTTAAACCATGAAGCCGAGCCAGTTGATATCACACAAACAATGTGCAAACTTTGCGTGAGAGTTATGCAGGTTACTTATGTAACCCTGGTTCCCTGAATAGGGAAAGAGACGCTACGTCATATGACGTTATGGAAACCTTCTGCGTGATTGCGTCATGAAGCACTCTTGTATCTAACCAATGATGAAACGAGACGTCAGAGGCGGGTGAGTGTCACGGACCAGGAAACTATAAAGCATACCCAGAACAAAGAATGCTAGCTTCTGGATTATGGCTGAAGCAAGATGCTCACAGGTATGCCGGGGGTACGGCAATGCGACGTAGCATTTCGTTCCCTATTCAGAGAACCAGGGTTACACAAGTAACCCGAGACGTTACCATTCATGGGAACTGTCGACGCTACGTCATATGACGTTATGGGAACGCTGTCCCAACTACGGCGTAGAACCAAGTACCTGTCTGTTATCTTGTAGACAGAACTGAGGACCCCGGAGTGGAGCCTATGTCCTGGTTGTAAAACCTAATAAATATGTGCCGGGATGACCATCCAGCTGAATCACATATGTCATTAATGGATACTCCTAACATTAAGGCCTTTGAGGCCGCCATACCCCTAGTAGAGTGGACACGGACAGCTAATGGAGATGGCTGTCTGGCCGCCTCATAAGCAAGTGAGATAGCCCCGACCACCCACTTGCTCATTCTCTGCTTAGATGCTGGGCCTGAAGTACGATGGGACCTGGGACGTTGGTAGGGACCTTAGGCACATAGCCTGGTCTAGTGTGCAGGAACGCTTTGACCATTCCAGGTGCGAATTCCAGACACGAAGGAGCAACTTGAAGATCTCCTATTCTTTTAAGAGATGAAATAGCCAGTAGAAATATGGTCTTTAGGGTGAGGAATTTCTCTGAAACTTCCTCTAGTGGTTCTCTGAAACTTCCTCTACTTCCTTCTAATACCACGGCCAAGTCCCAGGCCGGAGTCCTTGTACGTACTGAAGGCCTCAGCCTCAGAGTACCACGGGAGGAAGCGTATAAAAAGGGGGGTCTCGACCTACCAAGGAATCCCCCAGAGGAGCATGGCCGAAATGGCCGCATACAACTTCCTTGTGGAGGGAGCTCTGGAGTGGAGTATGGTCTCCACAACCTCAGTTGGGAGACCAGCATCTATGAGCCTGTGAAGTCCTGCCTGAGAGGAAGCTCCATCAGGGAGCCGTCTAGAAGTGACACTAGGTCTGAGAACCATATTTTGGTTGGCCAGTACGGGGCTATCAATATTAGACTGACCCCTTCCTGGCGTACTTTCTCCAGAACTCCCGGGAGCAGAGCGAACGGGGAAATGCATACAGACGCAGCCTCGGCCACGTCTGTACCATGGCATCCAGACCCAATGGTGCTGGATGAGATAGGGAGAACCACAGTGGACACTGGGTTGATTCCCCTGAAGGAAATAGGTCGACTTCCGCTCGACCAAAGTTTTCCAAAGTGAGCTCCACCACCTCGGGGTGGAGTCTCCATTCCCCAGGCCTCGGCCCCTGCCTTGACACGGTGTCTGCTCCCACATTTTGATGCCCTAGGGTGTAAGCTGCTTTCAGTGAGAGGAACTTCCCATGGACCCACAGGAGTATCCAACGGGCCAATTGCATAGTTGGCAAGACCGCCGACCCCCCTGATGGTTGATATGAGACCACCGACATGTTGTCCGTGCGGACCAACATGTGATGGGCCCTCAGGTCTGGGAGGAAGTATTTTACTGCAAGAAATACCGCCATCATTTCCAGCCAATTTATGTGCCAGGAACTCTGATGGTCCTCCCAGAGACCCTGAGCTGAGCGACCACTCATGATCGCCCCCCAGCCCGTGAGGGAAGCATCCGTCGTAAGCATTACGCGACGACAAGGAACCACCAACACAGGTACTTGGGACAGAAACCAAGAACCAGAACCAGCCGGAACCAGAACACTTTTCTTGGCATTGAGCCTCAGCACAAGCCTCTTCATGTGTGACAGAACAACATCTCGATGTTGAACTGCCAGATGTTCCGTTTGAGCTATAATCAACCAGTCGTCAATATAGTTCAGTACGCGGATGCCCTGAAGTCTCAGTGGAGCCAGAGCTGCATCCACGCACTTCGTAAATGTGCGGAGTGATAAGGCCAAAGGGAAGAACCCTGTATAGGTAAGCTTTGCCTCCGAAAGCAAACCTGAGGAACTTCCTGTGTTGAGGATGGATGGATACATGAAACTAAGCATCTTTCAGGTCTATCGCAACAAACCAGTCCTTGGACCTGATCTGTGGGATAACCCTCCATTCTTCTTTGGAACAATGAAGCACTGGTTGTAAAATCCTGACAGCTTGCTGGGAGGAGAACCCCTTCTATAGCTCCTTTTTGCAAGAGTGTCATAACCTCCTGTTCCATTACCAGAGACTGCTCGGGAGCCACCACAGTGGGAAGGACCCCATTAAACTGGGGCGGGCGAGACCCGAATTTGTAACCCTTTTCTATTGTGAGCAGCACCCATTTTGAAATATTTGGGAGAAGTTTCCATTCTGCCAGAAAATTTACTAAGGGAACCAGTCTCTCAAGTCTGGCCTCTGGTGTTTTTAGAGCACTTAACTCGGTGCCCTGAAGCGGCGAACCGACAAGGAACAGCCGAATCAAATGATGACCGGCCCTCCTCGGAGGGTCGGTGGAGACCGCTGTGCCCTAAAGCACACTGGGTGGCAGGGTTAGCAGAACGGCCCCCTGAGGACACCAAAGAGGGATGGTTACCAAGTATTTTAATACCCGACCCTCTCTGGAGGGGGCTGCCCTCCAATGTCCCTCGCCACTGGCATCAGGACCTCTTCGAAGCCTTCTTGGTGATAATTACAGTCTGCAGATCTGTGTTACCCCACAAAGACTTCAGCTGTGTCGCCTGTCCCTGTCCCCAAGCTTTCTGCGGGGGAGCATGGGTGGCGACACTTTCTTTGGATGAATGGTCAGACCAGTGCCCTGAAACGGCGAGCCGGCAGGGAACATCTGAACTGACCACTCTACAACCCTTCTCTTTATTGGAGGAACACTGGCAACCACTGCGCCCTGAAGCACACAAGGTGGCAGGGGTTGGCAGAACGGTCTCCTTTATTTTCTTTTAAATTCCTCAGAATTTAATGTACTAAATATTTCATTTAATCCTCAAATTAAATGCAGCCAGATTTTTTTTTTTTTTTTGAACAGGCTGAATATATTTAGAATAAAAAAAAGAATTATAGCTCGTGATCTATCTTGCAGACTCAATCCGGCTTAATCAGGCGAGATCCGAGCTATATATTCTTTAATGAAAACTCAATTCACGCGCTGCCTCGGCAAGCGCGAGATCCGAGCCTTGCGTTAGACTTTTATTCCCTCGAGAATAAAGCCAACAGGAGTGGAGCTAAAAAAACTCCCGCTAGTGCATGCTTCCTCTTCGGGACATTTTTATGAATGAACACTGCTCACTATCAGTGTGAGCTGACGTGCATGCTCCACTCCCAGCAAACAACACATAAACCGTGTGTATCCCCACTCGATTTATAGTGTAGCACAGGGGGAAATGCGATTCAAACTGCTGTTCACTATTGATTTGTTATAAACGTGTGATTTTGAAACACGATATGCGTGTGAGGTGGCGAGTCCTCAGATCGATATCACAATATCCACCTCCTCAGATCTGAACTTATGAAATACCGGTGCCTCAACCCGGGGGAAGAAACCGCAGAGCGTGCTTCCACCTGGGAGATGGCACTGAACCTGGCAGGTAAGGGCAGAGAAAGGGCAGCACCCGTCTCTAACCCCTCTGCCAGATCCATTTGTGAACCCCACGAATGGAGCCTCCGCTCTGCCTCAGTAGACGTGGGACCCAATCCGCGGGGAACACTGGAACACAGTGTCCTGAGAGTGAGTTTTTTTACAGTGCACACAGACAGCTCCCTCGAGAGCTGCCTGGGCATGCTCAACTCCCATTCAACTGCTGTTTTTCGCCATAATACAGTGGGGATCGAAAGTTTGGGAACCCCTTTCAGAATCTGTGAAAATGTGAAAATTTTTAACAAAACAAGAGAGATCATACAAAATGCATGTTATTTTTTGTTTAGTACTGTCCTGAGTAAGATATTTTACATAAAAAGATGTTTACATATAGTCCACAAGACTAAAAAAATAGCTGAATTTATTAAAATAACCCCGTTCAAAAGGGAACCCTTGGATCTTAATACTGTGTGTGGTTACCTGATGATCCATGACTGTTTTTATGTTTTGTGATGGTTGTTCATGAGTCTCTTGTTTGTCCTGAGCAGTTAAACTGAGCTCTGTTCTTCAGAAAAATCCTCCAGGTCCTGCAAATTCTTCAGTTTTCCAGCATCTTTTGCATATTTGAACCCTTTCCAGCAGTTATTGTATGATTTTGAGATTCATCTTTTCACGCGGAGGACAATTGAGGGACTCAAACACAACTATTAAAAAAGGTTTAAACGTTCACTGATGCTCCAGAAGGAAACACGATGCAATAAGATCTGGGGAGTGAAAACTTTTGAACAGGATGAAGTGTTACGTTCACCGTCTCGTCCAGGTTGTTTGACTGTCACGTGTTCCTTTGTGTTTTGCTCCCGCCACTCATTATTCACCATGGACACTGATTTCATCCCCAGCTGTTTCTAGTTAGTGTGTGTACTTAAGTTCCTCCCTGTCTTCAGTCTAGCGTCCGGTATTGTTGTATGTTACGTGTTTCTACGTGTATCCTGACTGCTTTATGTAATTAAACTACGTTATTGTTCCTACTCCTGTCTTCCTCGTCTTCTCTGGGGATACCACCGTAACAGAATACCGGACCAAAAAACGAAAGATGGATTTCTGCGGTAAATTCACGCTAGTGGCACGGAATAACCACGATTTTTTGTTATTCACCAAGGAATTCATCAGTGTTGCACTCTCCTGCCCCTTCGACGACGAAACCCTGAAGTCGTTGTTCTGGATCGGGGCCAACTACCATCATCCCCTGGACCTCCCAGACACCTCCGGACTCAGCTGGATGGAAGCCATCATCAGGTGTCTGGAGAGCGTTCGTCCCCGATCCAGAGCACAGCCAGACCCAGAGCCCGTACTTTCCCCACGGACCGCGGAGTACTCGTGCGAGCCCCCCGCAGACGGAGAGTTACCACCGGCAGCTACAGGTCAGCCAGATCCCGAGACCCCGAGGACAGAGGCGACCAGGGCCCAGGAAGTGGAACTCCACCAGACGTCTGACCAGGGGTGTGAGCCCACGACATCTGCGGACGAGGGAGATTCGACTACGGAGAGGGAGGACTGGCTGATTGACTTCAGCGAAGAGTCAACGCCCACCCAAACCCACCCGTCATCTTCATCCTCGTTACTTACCAGAGACATTATTATGGACTGTGTTCTATTTACAGATTCTCCATCTACTGTTCGCTCAGCCAGTCCTCCTACACCATTGCTGCTGGATATCGTCTGCCCTGCGCCATCTCCGGGGAACCCCTGTGACGTCGAGCCGCAGGTCACACTCCCACCAGCAGCGTGTAAGCCAGAGGTTCCGGTGGCTCCGCCTCCAGCTGCCGTCCTCAACGCTCCATCTCGGCCCGTCGACCTGCCGGCTCCGTCCAGGCTCCTTCCAGCTACGGTTCCGCCGGAGACCCTCCGACTGACAGCTCCTCCGGCCTCCCTCGTCCGGCCGGCTCCCCCTTGGTCAGTCGTCCCTCCTCTTCCGCCACGGACTTTCGAGACGTCGAGTACTCTCCATCCCTCCACCCCTCCGGCTACAGAGGGCTCCTCCTTCCCCTCGGAGTCGCCTCTGTCCTCGGTCGAGCCGACGCCACCGCAGCCCTCGGGATCTCCAGCTACACCTCCGCTGTTCGTCGCTTGTACATCGCCGCAGTCTCCTAGGCCAGCGACGTCGCGGGAGTTCGCCAGCTCTCCGTCTGCGCACCTAAATCCACCTGCCGAGTCTCCGTCGGTCATCCCCCAGATACCTTCAGTCCGCCCTTCAGCACCTGGACTCCGCCCTCCTTCTACCCGGCCGTGGACTGTCGGATCTGGGGAGCTCTGGGTCTGTGCCAGCGATCATCCACCTACGCCACCAGGGGATCGTCGTCGTCCCTTCATCACTCCATCACCTTCACTCCGCCCACCTCCAGAGCCCCCTCCGGCCACCCCTGTGATGTTCCTCCACGGCGCGAGGACGCGCCTTGCCGGAGGGGGGAGCTACTGTTACGTTCACCGTCTCGTCCAGGTTGTTTGACTGTCACGTGTTCCTTTGTGTTTTGCTCCCGCCACTCATTATTCACCATGGACACTGATTTCATCCCCAGCTGTTTCTAGTTAGTGTGTGTACTTAAGTTCCTCCCTGTCTTCAGTCTAGCGGCCGGTATTGTTGTATGTTACGTGTTTCTACGTGTATCCTGACTGCTTTATGTAATTAAACTACGTTATTGTTCCTACTCCTGTCTTCCTCGTCTTCTCTGGGGATACCACCGTAACATGAAGATGTCCACATTTTTCTTATTTTGTTGAATTTTTTTTTTTTTTTTTTCATTTAGTACTGCCCATCGGAAGCAACAGAAGATACATGCATGTTTCCCAGAAGAAAAATTAAGTACAATTTACCTTGATCTTCAAATTCAAAAAGTTTTCACCCCCCGGCTCTTAATGGATCGTGTTTCCTTCTGGAGCATCAGTGAATGTTTGAACCTTTTTTAATAGTTGTCTTTGAGTCCCTCAGTTGTCCTCAGTGTGAAAAGATGGATCTCAAAATCATACAGTCACTGCTGGAAAGTGTTCAAATATGCAAAAGATCCTGGAAAACTGAAGAATCTGCAGGACCTGGAGGATTTTTCTGAAGAACAGAGTTCAGTTTAACTGCTCAGAACAAACAAGAGACTCATGAACAACCATCATAAAACAAAAAAACAGTCATGGATCATCAGTTAACCACACACAGTATTAAGATCCAAGGGTTCCCAAACTTTTGAACGGGGTTATTTTAATAAATTCAGCTATTTTTTTTTTGTCTTGTGGACTATATGTAAACATCTTTTATGTAAAATATCTTACTCAGGACAGTACTAAACAAAAAATAACATGCATTTTGTATGATCTGTCTTGTTTTGTTAAAAATTTTCACATTTTCACAGATTCTGAAAGGGTTTCCCAAACTTTTGATCCCCACTGTACGTGTCTTTTTTATATATAAATATATGGATTGGTGTGAGATACTCTTGTCCTCAGACGAAGAGATTGTGACTTGTTTATGTAATAAGACAAACAAACACCAAATAAGACACACGATAACACAGAGCACTTGCTGAAGACAACAGAAGCTAGTGTTCTTTGTTCTGGGTATGCTTTATAGTTTCCTGGTCCGTGACGTCACCCGCCTCTGACGTCTCGTCTCACCATTGGTTAGATACAAGAGTGCTTCATGACGCAATCACGCAGAAGGTTCCCATAACGTCATATGACGTAGCGTCGACAGTTCCCATGAAAGGGAACAGTAGAACTTCTGGCCATAAATATAGGTAGGGTTCTGGGTCTTAGCACTAGTTTATGACAACCATTTTGTAAGCTTTATATTCTAATCGCTGAACACATCAGACACACTTTTGGCAGAATTCGAATGTCCTTGCGTTATTCAGCCTGAGGGTGGCACTCTAATGATGATTGACAGACTTTAGTACACACAACACACAGAATCTTAGAATTGTCTCCGAATGTTGTTTTAGAATAGTTATGTAGGAATTCGAGACATGAGCACGTTTAAATTAAAGGGTTTATACTCTCATTAATTTGATACGCTACTCCACATAGGAAGAACAAACATGCCAAACAGTTACTGACCTGATGCAGACACATATCTGAAGCGGACTGATATCGTCTTGGTCTGGAGCGAGGTGTGTTTAACGTGGAAATAAACGGGGCAGCCAGAAATCTGCCACAATGGCTCTCTATGAGAGGGTGCTGCAGTTCCATTTTACACCACAGATTTACATAGGAAAGTGGTGGGGCGCTGTAGAGCTGGGAAGGGCTCTGAGACCGGCTTCCCCGCTTAGTATTATGAATACATGCCTGTCGAATCCATGCGCTACATTTTAATATCCTGCTCACTTTACGACTTAAAATATTCTAGAAAATCTGAAAAATATTTTTTGTAGAATGCTGAACACATTTGTAATTTATTATTAATTCAGTGTACATAGGGGTAGGCCTATATTTTAGGATGAATATTTTGGTGAAGCTCGTCCCCACCTGCCCATACAGAGCCGCAGCTGCTACAGAAACTGAAGGTAAAAACTGACTGAGCTTTTGGCATCTGTCGCTGCATTAATGGCGCATATCCTCTTAGAGACTATTAACTATTACCAACTAATCTTTTATTATCCTCACAGCGCATCGGTTATGCGGTGATGCGCTATGATATTGTGGGGCAAATTAATTACAATATTATTTTAATAATAAAAAGTAGCATAATAATAATAAAAAGAAGAATTTAATAGCCCGGCGTTCGGGCACGGCGTCAAGGCGATTAACTGTTTAATCCAAATCCACATGCATGGACCGTTCAATGTTCAGTACTGCATGTCTCCTGTCTCATGATGTTTCTCATGTGTTTTCAGAAATGTTTACTAGACGGTGGACTAGCTTTGACTCTCTGAATAGGGGCCACGTCTTTTGTGACCACGGTCTTTCCGCGCTCATGGGCAAAGGAGTATCTTTGAAAGGCTCGCGCTCAACTTATAAAGCACAAATTAATGCCTTATCTGCATTACCATATTCCACATCCCCGTTCCTAAACTTAACCACTACAACAACTACCTTACTAACTATTAATAAGCAGTAAATGAGTTTATTGAGGTAAAAGTCATAGTTAATGGTGAATATTTGTTCCCCATACTAAAGTGTTACCAAACGTTGCTTTTTTTTTTCCTGCCTCTAGTGTTCATTTCAGCTGGAAACTGCAGCTGAACTGGTACTTATTTTGAATTTCTGCAAAAATGTAGGTAGAGACATTTTTCCAGTTTTACGTTTGTATGTAGAGACTGTGTTGGCTAAAATGGTTCACACTTCAACACCCCCCAATGTTCAAACCAAATCAAAGTTACTTATAGTTAGTAGAATGTCTAAAGTGGACCATCAAAATAAAGTGTTGCCTTTAAATATATTTTCACCAGACAGGTAAACTAATTGCTATTTAACAATTAATGCTATTTAATAAATAATCTAGATGTTTGTATTGATTTACTGTTAATTTAATTAATAATTTCCTAACCCAGTTCAACAACAAATTCTTCTTTTTTTTAATTCAACGCAATGTAAACATATAAATACAGCATCAACCATGTAAGCATCTTTGCATAATATGACTCTCATGTGTATTAATTATAAAATTCTGTTTATAGGCCCCCTAACCTTGCAAGATCTAGGCCTATATGTGATTTTTTTCATCTTTCCAAAATAATTAGGGATAATTAGGGGTAATCCATTTAAAACCTCATAGTGGGATTGTTTAAAATCGACTCATGTACTCCCAAGCTGATGCATAAGAAAAATCTTTTTAACATGCTCTAAAAAATGCCAGCCAGAGTGAATACCCAAGTGAGGAAGTTAGTTCTATTTTTATTAGATGAAATGCAGGGTCCAGTCTGTCAAATGAAAAAGAAAAAAATGCAAAGAGGGGAGTAAAAATAATTGTCAAAAGGGTTATTATGCAAATAGTTCAAACAAGTACTGCATCAGAAAGTCATCTAAATGCCTTTATGCCTCATATGGTGCTGTAACCAACCAAGAGCATAAATGTTTTCAAAGGTCAAGTGTTCTTGAATAGCATTCATGCAGTTGTTTACAATCATTTATGACCCCTTTGTATTTTTTCCCTTGTGTAGAAATCACGTCTTGTTTCAATGCTGTTTTGCCTTCAAAAGTATGAGCAAACTTATGATCATTTCATGAAGGAGGATATATTCCTGTATCAGTATCCTTGTTCCCTATAATGTAGGCAAAATCTGACCCCCACACACATTTAAAGGGTTAGTTCACCAAAAAATGAAAATTCTGTAATTACTCACCCTCATGTTGTCCCACACCTGTGAGACCTTCGCTCATCTTCGGAGTACAAATTAAGATATTTTTGATGAAATCTGAGAGGTATACGACTCGTCCATAGACAGCAATATAACCACCATTTTCAAGGTCCAGAAAGGTACTAAAGACTGCAGTGAATGCAGTGGTTCAACCTTAATTTTATGAAGCAATGATAATACTTTTTGTGTGCAAAAACAAAAATAACAACTTTATTCAACAATATCTTCTCTTCTGTGTCATTCTCATATGTTGTTTACATCCAGTGCTTCCAGGTTCTATGTCAGAACACCAACTCATTAATGGCCCGCTCCTGCGTCAGCATCACACACATACGCCGTGCTGCTCACGTGTACAGCTTTGGCCAATACAGAGCCGGCATATGGACATAAACACAGAAGCCTTCACTATGCTTACTTCATCAACTGCATAAGGATAATGACAGGGAAGAGAAGAGATTGTTGAATAAAGTTGTAATTTGTTAATGTTTTGGTTAATTACAGAATTTTCATTTTTGGATGAACTAACCCTTTAAATAGCTGTCTTAATGGGAACAGATTTTTTTTTTTTTTTTTTTTACAAAATGAACACTATCCCACACCCTAAACACTTTTTTGTGTATTTTTAGAATTTACTTACAAACTTAACTGTTTTTCCAAATCAGACCGTTTCAAAAGAGAGGTTTTGTCGGACAGCCAGACAGTGTCCGTAAACTGTATCTAAGTGTGCACATGTACACACACGCATACAGTGGCTTAAACAGGTTGTCATGGATGGTAAATATCATTCATATTGACAGATTTACCCAGCTGGTTTCCCATTTCCTTCGCTTTGTAACTGTGAGAATGTCCATTTGCTCTCCAGCAATCAAACACAACCCTAAAGGTGACAACAAGGACAAGTACGATGGATTACTTGTCAATTTGCTTACGTAACTAAATCATGTCCTAAGAAGATGTATTGCGCCGCAAAGCAGGGTAGACAAGTTGTGTGGATATTAATTTACGGCTTCATTCATATATTTTATCAACCGACTACATGTAGCAGAGTGTGGATTAGGTTTAATTTAGATGTATTACTGTTAAAAGAGGCTGGCAAAGCAAAAAAAAAAGAAAAGAAAAGAAGAAGAAAAAAAAAAGCAATGTTTGTGCCAACGTATTCTGCTGAGGTGTATGCCAAATTTCTATAGTATGTATAGGAGTTATAGAAGTGAATTTTATGAAAACATATTAAACAAAATCTTAGGCATATTAGATGCTTCACAACAACATTTGTTTAAAGATGGTTAGTTTAGCGTTCCCTTTAGTGTGTCAGTAGGAGATGCACATTTTCAGTTTGCAATCATTCCTTTTGCAAATATTATTATTGAGTGAAATTAAGGTCATAATCTCAACTGTCTCTTAATTTTTCTGAAGAGGCATGCATTCATAGGCCTAATGCGTCACAGTGGCCCATTCCCAATATATTATATATATCAATATAATATCAATATCAATATAATATATCAATATATAGTGTAATATCATATTCCCGCTGTCCCAATTTGAGGGCTCCTTCAAATGTGGCCTACAAATGTGTCCTCCTTTCCCTGGCTGCGAAAGATAGAATGAGTAGATCCTTCGCAGCTTAGCCTATACCAAAAATCATTGCGCGCTAGTGACAACTTTTTTTTGAGAGAGAGAGAGAGAGAGAAATGCCACATTACACTACATATAAGTATTGGGTTTCATCTTACTCAAATATCTTACAATAAAATCTAAACAATCTAACAAATCTTTAATAATCTAAAAAAAAAAAAACACTTTAAAGCAGTTAAAATATTGATTTGTATCTCAAGATGTGATATTATAGTTTATACTCTTTCATTTAACAACCCTTGGTTTGACATTCATGGACTTCAAAGGATGCAGACCCTGAATCTTCTTTTTCTTTCTCTTTTTCTTAATCGTCGTCTTCTTTTTCTTCAGATTCTGATAACAGTATAAAAAACATTGTAACAGTTACTTTATTTAAAACAACAGCAAATTACAGTATAGGCAGTACAACAAATGTTAGCATGATTTATAAATAAAACAATTCAAATAAAATTTTACTTTTTTGTATATATTATTTCAATATTTAGTATGTCTAAAAGTGTTTTTCCTCCATTTAGTAAAAGCCAAAGCAGTCCAATGTTTATTGCTGTCCAGTGTTGCTTTATTTTCTTAAATATTATTTTGTGTTCCACAAAAGAAAGAAGATCATACTTGGAACAAGGATTGGGTGAGTAAATGATGACAGAATTTATTCTTTGGTAATCTGTCCTTTTTTTTTTTTTTTTCTTTTAATTTTTGGCTTCTTGACAGGTTTCATAAGATTCACCTATAACATACTGTATACTAGCACCTTATATGTGATATGAACCCATCCATGCTATAAAAATACTACTATACAGGTGAAATGCATAAAGATATTTATTGGACTTTACACATATAAAGATGAAAGCTTAAACGTACTGAGAACTATACTGTCTACTGAGAGCTACTTCAAATGAACCAGATAGCTGACATTTAAAATGGAATAACTTGTCGACACAAGTATGCATGATGGAGCTCCTAACGGGAGAACTCAGAAGTGTCTCCACTGGTGTGCATGACTACTTTGGTTTAATACACCTCACTCTTGTTCTTCAGATGGGCATTCATGCACGAATATCCATTAATTTTGTCTGGCTGAAATAACACACATCTGATAACATTCACAGCCATGGCTGCTCTGGCCCTAATGCAACATTTTCTCTGTTTATTGCAGACAATATGAACACAGAGGAAAAAAAGCACAAAGCAAGCTTAAAAGGAGTGGTTTTCATTGAAGCATTTGTGCCACACATCAGAATCATTTAGAGGAAACAAATTGATGGAATTTTCCAGGATTCCATCACGCCTAATTCCATAGACTCCAGTTAACTGAAAGATTGTGCTGTTGGTCTTTGTATTGCATGTCTTCACTGAAACACCAAGGGAAGGTCCTGTTTCTTGGCCATCTAAATTAAGCATAACTAGAGAAATAAATTTATATAGAAATACAGATTAATGTTGGAACAAAAAAATTGATTAGAATTTTTATTATTGTTGTTGTGTTGCTTATACATTTGATATTTTGAAAGTGAATGCTAATACAAAATGATTGCTCAATGGAAAACAAAGGACATACTGTATTCAATGTCCCCCAAAATTATTAAGGCCATATTTAAAAATGTATGAATGTCATTGCAACAAAATAATTGACATTTACACTGACCTTTTTTTTCATTAAAGTAAAGCTTTTCATAAAAAGATGTTTGTTAGGTTTTAAATGATAAAACATTGCTACAGAGCCCCACACATGATGTGAGAAAAAGAGTATATCATGGCCACAAATTAACAATTTGTTCCCATGACTTACTAATACATCAGTTCGTTTTATCAATTCATTCCCTCATTTTAAGTAAATCGTGTGCACAATAAAATAATTAATTCCCTTGATTTACTAAATCATTGCCACGTTGTAATAATCTGTTCTCGTTTTAGTTCAGTCAAAACAAGAGAACAAATTAGTTCAATATGGCCCCAATTTACTAAAACGAGGGAACGAATTAATAAATCATGGGAACAAATTCTTAATTCGTAGCCATGATATAACTATAACCAGTGAATGAATTAGTAAAACATGGCCACAATTTACTAAAACGAGAAGGAATTCTTAATTTCTGGGAATTAATTCTGAATTTGTGGCCACAATATATATTTTTGTCCATGTCATGTGCGGGGCTCCGTACAATGCTGTTCAGAATGAAAACAAAAAATATTGTGACACTTTGTGGTTATGGGATATATCCATAGTTAATGTGATGAATTACACTTGAATGTAACTTCTAATTAGTTCTGAGAAAATCATTTAATCTAATTTGTTTGCAGATCCAATGCTGCGATATTCATACATTTTATATAAACTTGAAGGGGTCATGAATTGAGAAATCAAGTTTTCCTTGAGCTTTTGATACATAAGAGGTCATCGTACTATAAGAATATCCTGTAAGTTTCAAAACTGACAACTTCCTTGTTATTCCAATAAAAATTTTTATTGATACCAGGCCCATCAAACAACTAATCCAGATCTGGTGAAACGCCGCCTTCGCAGAAGAAATCAATGACTACTTCATCACTGCAATGTTGGCGTGTTAGTGAGATGAGGAGGAGAGAATATCAATACAGGACAAAAATAACATTACCTTTTGAATGGATCCTAATTCTAGGAATGGTTATTTATTTTCAATAATGTGAATGTCTCAGTTGAGTTTTATTTATTTATTATTGTGATTTCACTGTGGATTCTTTGGTAAATCAATCATATTTCGGCACAGGCTTTGCAAACAGACTTTTACGATATGGACTCAACAGTAATGCAACAACATGTAAGTAACTAATGTTAATTCTAATGGCAGATCTGATATGTAATGCTTCATGTACAGTCAGATGTTCTTTGTCTATTTGTCAGTAATTCAAACCAGTGCCTAAACGGTCAACGGAGACTGTCCTCCAAAAAAAACGACCCTATAGGTCATTTTTCAAGCACCTTATTACGACCTATATTTACATTTTAAAGTCATGCACCCTCTAGCTGGCATAAAAATAATGACAGTGTCGTGTTACGTCTGTCGTCATGAAATGACGTATAACTGTCATTGCCAATCAAAATACGTGTTCATTTAAATGCAATGTATGGACTTTTTACACCATTTCTCCTATTTCCATTTAGCAAAATTTATTTTTTTATTAACGACTACACACACCCCACCCCTAAACCTACTCTTAGTGATTTATAGTGCATATACACTTTATGAACACATGCGTTCCCTGGGATCGACCCCACGATCGTGTGATCACATGATTGCATATTGTTATTGCAATGCTCTGCCAATTGAGCTACACGAAACCCGAAATAAGACGCAGATAAAAGGGAACAATGCATTAAAATAAAAGTGTCCTGTTGTCGATAGGGGCGCAACTTTAGCAAATGCTCCTATGGGTCGTATTTCATGAATTAAAATGAAAGTGTCCTGTTGTCGATAGGGGCGCAACTTTAGTAAACGCTCCTATGGGTCGTATTTCAGGGAAGTGACAAACAACCTATATGGTCGTATTGGTTGAAGGACATGTTGGGTCAACACATTGTTTCTCTTAGTAGGATGAAAATAATCTGTTATTTAAATGGTGATTAAATTATGTAAATAGCAATCAAAGAACGCTCCCTTTGCAATCGCTGGAGCTGTCAATCAAACAGCGTTTATCAACGACTGAGTTCTGGACATGCGCCAAAACTCCCATTTTATGCAACGAATCTCTAAGTTACAATGCATTTGCACTGTTAGTTATGAAGAAAGCATTCGTTAGTGCACAGAAAATGAGTTGCAATGACGAGATCACTGCTTTCATGTGCTCAACAACATGTCTGTGATCGGCTACTCATCACTGCAGCCTGCTGCCACGATCTAAATATAATGCCATAGATCTAAATGTAATGCAACACTTTTCACGATTGGTTAACCTTGAGAGCTGTAATAGTAAAAATGTGCTAAAAGTTTTCAAGAGAGTAATACTTAGTTATTTCAAATGGAAAGATGTTAACCAATCACATCAGTGGGCGTTTACACTGAAGTTTCACAGCAGACACGCACCTTAAAACAGAGTGTTCAAATAAGAGGGTTTAAATCAGGGTAGGAAAATGACTGTTATATGTTGCTTCATATGTAAACGTCCCAAACACACATGAATCAAAGGTTCAAATGTTGTGAAAATTAAACATTTAAGATAGAGATACATGGCCAGGAAGGTAAATGTTTAATTTGGTTATATCTCATGGTCTGTTAACCAGAAACTTAGAAAAGAAAAATAAGCTTTTCTGTTAATGTGAAAAATTCATAACCCCTGGCAGAGCAGGATGTGTCATGCTTCAGAGAAAAGTTCCTCTCTTATGAAGACAAGGGTGGAACGATTTCTTTGCAAATACACTGAAAAATAATCTATGCACCATTTAAAAAAAAAAAAAAAAAAAAAAAAAAAAAATCAATGCAAATTATGTTTCTTCAAGATGTAAATGAACAGTCAGATTTAGTCAGGATATGGAGTAATGTAAAATATTTTGTCAGGTAACCTAAAACTTTATGACGTGGTAACAATTAAATGTACTAGTTTTATTCAAGTTAAAATATTAACATGCCTGAATCAATCTGATTACATTATGGCAACATAGTCTTGTTTATAATTACATTGGTATCTATGAGTGTTACTAATAAAAGACTTAATGCTGGGTGGGAGATTAGTTACATGGAAGTTACAGTACTTTGATTAGACTGTGCATTTAGAACTTCACCATTTGTTCACCTCAAAATTAAAATGTTACGCTATTCATATAATCTTCTTATCCAGTGAGATACAAGTGTCAGAAACCAGAACATAGTGTCAGTGAGTTGAATTCAAGAACCAAATCAGTTTGTTAAATCATTCAGACCAGTTTTGTGATCAACAGATTCATTTTAAAGATCCAGTTCAGAAGGATGAGTTGTTTACAAACTGAACAAGGGCAAGGCTAACTGAGGAGGATGTCAAGATTTTCTGTTAGTAATGACTTAAATGTCATCCTGTTTCTATCACAAAGCTATTGTATAGCTTGTAGAATATGACACACAAGTGTATATATAGCTTACTGTTATGGTACTTTTAATGTGTTTTGTTTTTTGTCTTGTTTTACACAGAATAATGCTTTCCCTAAAAGCAACATTCTAGTTTTGCATTTTATGAAAGAAAGAGAGAATATCAGAAGAGCATGAGTCCAGGTTAATGCCACTGCTGCTTTTGCACGCCACCACACCAGCTATTAATTACATGCTGATTAGAGTCAGCTGGTGAAAATTAATCACAGCCGCAGGAAGTTATTGTCCTTGCGCTTACAGAGGACGATGCCACGCTTTAGGCATGACAGAAAGAGAGAAAAAAAATGAAAGAAAGGGTGGCAAACAGAAGAAAGACAGTAAGAAAAAAAGAAACAGAGATAAAATAGTAGGGAAGATAAAACATGGAAAATTGAACATGGTAAAATGCTTCATTCTCTAAAGGAACATTTCCACAACAACAATGTATTAAAAACGGAAAAGTTTTTCCTTTGTGTTTTTCACGTACAGATGACAACGTTGTCAAAATGATCCCAGTTCACACGGGTCCATGTAAAAATACTGTATCATTCATGCCAGGCTCGTAGAGGAAACACTATGCGCCGATAGACTGAACATCAAATACGCATGCGCATAACATCACTGTTTTCACAAATTTACATTTTTGTAGTTTACACGGAGATGATAATGGTATAGTTTTCAAAAACTTTCACTTTGAAACCCATTTTCAAATGTTTGCATTTTCAGGCCCCCAAAACGCAATTTTTAATTGAAAATGTCACGTAAACATGCCCTAAATTTCATAAAATATGGTCAGTTGCATGTCCCTAGAGATATCCAACTGTAATCTGTTCTCATCAAACAGATCCATATCTCACATGTACATCTGATCATATGTGGATTTTTAATGAAGTGAGACAGAACAGGAGGTTTCATTTTCCTCCAGTTATTCACGTTAATGTGCTGTGAGTGTGCTTCAAGTGTGTGCTATGCACGCACAGAAACGATTTGATTATCACAGCACACAAGTTCTCTTTCACAGCAACTTGTGAATGAAAGCTGCCTCTTAGACAGCACTGGATTACTAAGTTATATTTCACATCTTCTAGAGCAAATACACACAAAATTATGCCAAAATGCCTGTTTTGACAAGCATCCCCACAAACACAGTCTTAACTGAACGTAAACAGTTATATAGTATTTGTGTGTCATTTTAACGGATCCATGCATTAGTCAATAAAGTGACAACAGCTTCATGTAGCCTACTAGTGATGTTCGGTTCTTTAACAAATCGTTCTTTTGAGCCAGTTGAAACCAGTTCTCAGGAAGTAACCAGTCGAGCTGGTTCACTAATCGAACTGAATCAAACTTTAGTTCTGGGTTAATGACGCAAGACGCACAAGACGCACAAGACGCATGTCTGACTCAAAAAGAACCAATTGAGCCGGTTCAAACAACTGTCGAAGTTTTCCGGCGATTACCAAGGACTTGTAAGAAAAGAAATGCATAGTGACATCATAGCATGATGATGTCAGAAACCTATGAATCGGCTTTTTGAACCGGTTCATTGAGCCGAACTGTCCGAAAAGAACCGGTTTGCGGAAATGAATCAGACTTTGCATCACTATAGCCTACCTTCTGTTTCAATAATGTTAATCAAACACCAAAAGAAAAAGAGATAATCACTAACTGTAACATCCAGAAAGAACAGGCTGAGGCATGGATCTAAATGTAAAGGTTTTAATCAAGAAACAAATAAACAAACGATAAGCAAAAAACAAGAACAATCACATTTCAACAACTGACAGAGAACAAGAGAAACACAAAGGCTATATATACACAGGGGTAAACAAGGTAACGAGGAACAAGATACACCTGGGGAGCAATCAGAGAACTAATCAACATGAAAGAACTATAATGACCAACAAACATGGCACTAGGACAGGAAGTAACAAACGAGTCCACACACAAGACACGGAATATATACATAACTAATTGCTTTAAGCATATTGTGCTTAAAAAAAGGGGGGAAAGCAAAATCTTTCACTTTGCTTTCTCAAGCAAAATCTCTAAAGACAGGGAAGCTTTTTTTTTTTGTAAAATCTTGTAAGATTTAATTTAACCTGATTTTACACTACTTCTGGGAGTAAGTACACAAAGGAGTTATTATGCATTTTGCAGTAGCTTTTATCAAAAATGACTTAAATTGCATTTAAAGAAGGGGAGACTGGAGATAAAACTGTCAGTTTAACTGCTTACAAATTAAGACTGGAATAAAATGACTGGAATACATGACCACACTTTAAAGCTGAAGACATTTCAAATAAAAATAATTTAAAGGACAAAAAAAAGGATCTTAAAGTAAAAAATTTCACATTTTCCATCTGTGGTATAAAAAAAATGTGATCATGTACATCATAACAGGTGTTAAGAAAAAAAATACATACAATTTTAATTATCAGGTTCTTTTGTTTAATATGTATTTTCTGAAAACTGAAATTATAATAGAACTATCATGATTAAGCAGACAGGAAAGTTGTTAAGGTCTTTAAAATGAAATGGGATGGACTTGGGATTGATTTCAAAATAATTTTGACCAAGTAAAATTTAATTAAGAAAATAAATCCATGCACAAAATTTAAAAAGATATCAGGGTTTTCTAAAAATGTTGCAACCCTCCCATTAGTGGGGTAGAGTCAGAATATAACCAGACTGAGAGACAGAGATGAGTGAATCCAAGCAGGTATTTATTGAACATTCAAAGTGTAAACCAGATAGATCCATAATGAGGGCGATGATGATTGTTAACAGAGTCTTTCTTGTTACCAGGTTGTTGCTGAGCTTGAGTGAAGACGGGAGGTGAGTAACAGGAAGAGCACACACCACAGAATGTGTTTGTCCACACAGATATCACTGGAATCTTACTGAGAATATAGCTGATGGGAATCAGGACATCGCTGGAGACTTACCCCAAGGTGATTTGTGTGTCCATGCCACACTTTCGTTTTCCGAAATATAACTTGCTAAATCTGAACAGATTTCTACAGAACCCCAGACAGGACATGCAGGAAAAAAAAAATAGTAGGCTAAATTGTGCGCACGAGTTACTAATTCGTTCCCTAGATTTACTAAAACGTGCACACAATTTACTCTTTCATTCCCTCAATTTACTATTTTGTTAAATGAAATAGTAAATTGTGCACACGATTTAGTATATCGAGGGAGCGAATTAGTAAATTGTGCACACAATTTAATTTTTTTCCTTGCATGTCATGTGCGGGGCTCCGTAGATTTCAATTGGATGTGCATAAAAATCGGATTTGGACTGACTGTCTGAATGCAGCCAAAGAGTGTGTGCTCTTTAAACTGGTTTGGGTGAAGTGCTGATGAGGGACAGGTACAGGTAATCAGTTAACGGATGAGAGGGAGATCTGAGTGATGGTGACTGGATAGCCTGTGGTGTATCCGTGACAGGTAGATTGTAATAACATCGCTCTTTGTACTTTACATTAATTTACACAGTTTAGGGATATCTTTCATTTTTGACAAACAAATATCAGGACATTATATCAAAGTTTGAGACAAACAGAGTAAAAAAAGTGGTAACACTTTATTTAAGGGTTTTTAACTAGTTGCTTATTAGCATGCATATTACTAGAATATTGGCTGTTTATTAATAATTATTAAGCACATATTAATGCCTTATTCTGTATGACCTTATTCTACATTCTTAATCCTACCCAATACCTAAATTTAACAACTAACTTACTATTAATAAGCAGTAAATTAAGAGTTTATTGAGGGAAAAGTCGTAGTTAATAGTGAATACATGTTCCCTATTCTAAAGTGTTACCAAAAAAGTTAAATACACTTAAGTAAGTAAGTAATCCTTCCTGGCTTATCCGATGTTTTATATTTGTTTATGGATTCCTAATGATATTAACTCAAAGGTCTGGCTATGTCAGACTAGTACTGTTACTTCAAGCTTGGGAAAGTTGCAACAAAAGGAATAAAATTTTTAGAATAAAAATCACAGACAACGCAAAATGACTAAAATTATACTTCAAAATGGTTTTATTTAGAAAAACATTTTTCAAAACACATTGATGTTGATAAAGCTTTGTCTGAAGTTTTTTTTTTTTAAAGAACCATAAATTAGAGGTATAGAGATATAGAGATATATACAGAGATGGATAAGATTGAAAAACTGTTTCATATGGTAAACATCTAAAGCAGGGGTGCCCTATTCTGTTCCTGGAGATTTACCTTCCATGAAGTTCAGCTTTGAATGCGTTTTGGCTGTTTATTTAAACTTTTGAAAACAGGATTCAAAGTGTAAGTTATTGGAAACGATACCGTTATTGTCTCCATGTAAAGTACAAAAATGTGAATTTCATCGCTAACTACTGGCCTGGCATGAATAATACAGCAGTTTTAGTCATTTTCGCTGATCCGTGTGATAGGGGATCGTTTTGACAACGTTGTCGCCCATACACGAAAAACGCGAAGGAATAACTTTTCCATTTTTAGTACTACTGTATAGACAACACCTGTGAAGACAGCACTGGAGAGTTTGTCTTTGGACTGCAGTCTGTCATGCACTGCAACTTTCATTTGCATAAGTTGTTCAAAGGACATTCCAAATCACTGTGTCCACAAAAGTGTCAAATCTAGACGCGATGTGGCACCACATTCAAAATGACATTAAAGGCTGGAAAATAAGAATGCAAGATGATTTTTTTTAACCAAAAATAGAGACGTCAACAATCACTTTCATGCGAGTTGTCTTGGAGACAGTTGCAAAGAGAACATAATTACCATATACATTGCTGTAGAGCATGAGCATCCAGGCCATCAGAGTTGATCATTTAATAAATTCAGTAGGCCATATAACAGCAATGTCCCTTTGAGGCTTAAAGGAAAAAAAATGCCCTGCACAGTTTCTTTAGTGTGCATTCTTATAGGGACTAAATGTGTTTTTGTGTAGTTGATGTGTAGTAAATGTGTAGTTGTTGTTTGTTTAATGAGGTCCACATTTTTCCAGCTCACGGATTTTTACACACTTTCTTCATCCATGTAAAGCATTTAACATTTCTTAAACTAAACACAGATAATGCACTATAGCTTTAAGCACTGAGGATCAGGGCCATGACTAGAGTTCCCCTTGGTTTAGATGAAGAAAAAAAAAAATCAACATAGAGCTTGAACAATTACATACTGTCTCTTATCAAACATTCATGAGCATTATTCACACCTCACTCTGCTAAGATCTCCACTTCATTTGTACACCATTTGTCTGTAGCCGTGAGTTGCTTGTGTAACAGGATGCAGATTAATGGCATTAATGTGGGAGTGTAATGGAGTATGTGCTGGCACTGACTCTTGCAAGAGCTTCTGTAATAAACCTCATGAAAGAGATTGTACACAGTCAGCCCTGATACTCATTATTCGTTGTGTAAGGTACAATCCCAGTGTGTGTGAGCTGTTGAAGATGCTTGTGTTGTTCAGCAAATTATACTATACTTCCCTGAGACTAATCAGTGTCGTCTTGACATCTCTGGTGTGTTAAATTTGTCAGTGTAAAACACGTGTAGTGGTGGACTGCTTGTATTCCCTATGACACAAAGCATTGTTGTTAACTTCTGAGTACACTGTAAAAAATGATCAGAATTTTAACAGTAAAAGACTGAAAAACAATTAGGTAAATCTTGCTAATTGGTTAACAGTAAATTCTCATACTACATATGCTGGAAAAACTGTAATAGATCTAATGGGACATTTCACATGTCATCTCATAATTTAAAACCGTAAATTGACATTCCCTGTGTGACAGTTGATATTTTATGGTTTTCCATTTAAGTAATTATTTTTCTTCTTAGTTTTTTTTTTGTTATACATTGGGTTTTGTTATACATCTTATGTTGTTAAATTAATGTTTATTGTATTATTTTAGTGTCATATGTGTTACCGTGATGGTGTTTTGTATTTGTGTACGACACCATGCACCTTTAGTGTTCACCTCAGCTTCAGGTAAAGCTACTCATGTAACGGACGTAGGCCGGTAAGAGCTGTGTGTGTAAACCTCACTCCCATGATCTCAAGAGGTGCTCTAGCAACTGATGCTAGAGACTGCAGTCTTTAGCCTCCTTGTTAGAGCGCCCAACTCCCATGCCGGTTGACCCGGTTCGAGTCCCGCTTAGGCGGGCGATTTGAACAGGAGGGGTTACATTGGTGCCGTGACCTGGATGGGAGTGAGGTTTAGGGGGGTGAGTGTAATGGACCCTGTATTTTTATTGTGGTTGTTAGTATGTAAAAAGTGGTCATAGTCTCTGTTGAATACGTTTGGTAATAAGTATAGTAAATAATTAATCATATTGATCTACTGACACACAGCATCATGGTTAGTTTTAACTGTAATTGTCAGGGACAATTACATCATTTTATGTTCCACTGTAATAGAGTGCTCCAGGGATGACGCGTTTTTGTAGGCAAAACCCGGAAGCGAGTTAGCATTTTAGGACTTCCAGTTCCAACACCGTAAAGTCTATGGGTTTTTTGAATGGGTTTTTTGCTAAATCGCCTGAAATAAGGTCTGTGGTTAACAAAGCCTCTAAATACTTTCACGTTTTGATCTATGACATAAAACACACCAGTTATAACCCACTTGTGATTTTTTTAAACTTTTACTGTGTCTTAAAATCGGCGGTTGCTAACAAATTGCTAAAAGGGACTACTTCCTTTGGCGGGGACTTTATACGTCATCATTAAAAACGGGACATTTGAACAGCATTTCTCATGAAAAAGTGGATAAGTATTCATACACAGCACAGATCATAATCATAATCATAATCTGTTTATAAATAAAGTTGTTTTCTAAATAAAGTTTGAGGAAGCTTGGTGGTGACGCCGTTGATCCGCGACCATGGTGTGCTGTAGTCCGTTTATAGCCTACTGTTAGCCTTTTATATCTGACGACTTTATTTAGGTTTCAAAATCTATAAATGTTGTGTTAACTTGTAAAGGTTATCTTGATAGACAAAACGTGTAAGTGTCATAACCCTTTGTTAAACACAGAGCTTATTTTCTGCGATTTTCCAAAAGTCTATGGGGAAAATGCATAGGCTTTCAACCGAGGGAACCCGTGCGCCACTAACTTCCGGGTTGGCCTACAAAAATGCGTCATCCCTGGGGCACTCTATTCCAGATTGTAAGACATGCACCTCGATTGCACCTGCTGGTGGGATCCCTAAGCTGCAAATGCATGGATTGTGACTTCATGCGCTTTTAGAATTATCGTAAATACGAGTTTCCTAAGTAAAAAAATTGCACATGAACGTCCTCCCATTTCAAGACATAAATACGATGAGCTTGTAATCACGACTTAAGAAGTGAGAATTATCAAATTTCTGATAGCACGTGAAGGCAGCATTATTTCTCATAAAAATAGCAAATGAAGTTTGCGGCTTTTACATGAACCTCACATACACCAACAGTGTTGTGCATATAAATCACAGATAGCACAAAGCACTCCCATACACTAGTATGAATGTTGCACTTTGATTTAGAACTCTCATGGAAATTGCATAAGATGTAGCGCACAGTCATAGTGCATAGCCCTGCGCCTAACACAGGTGCGAAAGTCCATAATTACTCAACCCTTAGACATGCTGCTTTAAGTCTGCTCTGCAACAGATTCTAAGAATTTTTAATTTTGCGCTAAAATAAATATCACTTACATTATTATATATGTGTATACAAAAATACTTTCATGTGCATGTGCTCATGGACACTGTCACAAACAGTGTGTTACCACTTAAACTGAGTTGGATCGATTATTAATTTATTTATTTTATTATCTTGTAAACCTGTGTTTGTTGGTGCAAGCCTCAACACTGCATTATTACTGCATGAATACAGTTGAAGAACAATCCGGAGCCCACAGCTCCTGTGGTGCAGTTGGCTGTGCACATGATCACGACATATACATATACAACTTGCTGGCCCATGGGACTTCAGTCTGAGTCCAGCTTGGGTCATGTCCTGATGTCATTCCCTCTCTCTCATACTTGCTTTCCTGGCTGAACAAAAAAAAGGGGGGAAACACCTGTAAAGTAGAGGGCGCAGCTCAAACATCCGCCATTCTGGATAGCAGAAGAATAGGATGCAGGAGAAGAAAGTTCAACACTATTACTTCAGCAATAAAAACAAATAAATAAATAAATAAACAATGGAACAAATGTGATGTTAAAGTAATTTTTGCTTGTTTGCTTGTTTTTATGACAAAATTGGTTATAAAACATATAACAATCAATCATATATAAGAACTAGTAATATTATAATATTAGTTTGTACAGTAAAATCTAAAATCCTGTTGTTTATATGTATCATTTAACAGTGGCAGAGATGCACTTCACCAAATAGTAATTATGCTTGTCACTACACTAAAAAAAACCTTACAGATTTCATAATCCCTTGTATCACAGCATAACAAATTAATAATTCCAGTTTGCAACTACCATAAATATATGCAATTTTATCTGCACACATGCCCTACAGTATATTCACAACAACACAATATTCAGTACTGTATAGCAAATCTCAACTGCTTAAGTGTTTACAGTATATCATTGTCAAATATATACAATCCTATAGTCACCTTTATCTTTATAGTGCTTTATACAATAGGTTTTGTTTCAAAGCAGCTTCACAGTAATAAACAAGAAAGTAACAGAAATAATGATGCAAACTTCATCAAACATCATGAAATGGATGCAAATTCTGCTGTAATGCAGCTTTAGCAAGATTGTAGTGTCATTACTCAGCTCAGTTCAGTTCAGTTCAATAACTGTGTAACGTCTATTCATTATTAAACTAGTTCTGTTGTAAAGCAGCTCTACAGAAGACAATACTGTCATTATTCAGATTCATCCGCTAGTGTCAATGCAGTAAAATCAATAATATTGCTGAATATTAAGTGATAAGACTTGACTATTGCTCTGCTCTAAACTGCTAAATGTGGACAATTAAGCATTAGGCAAGGTATTATGAGCATTAACATGAATCTCTGTAAAGCTGCTTTGAAACAACGTGTATTGTGTTAAATAAATAAAATAAATTGAAAATAAATTATATAGCAGTGTTCATACATAGTAATGCAGCATTAGGTTTTAAATATATTAGAATATAAAAACATTAATAATTTTTTAACGAAAGGCTTACTTTGAATTGATAAATGGTTGCAAATATTTGGACAAAATGGCTAAATCACTTGGCATGCACCTCTAAAAATTGTACAATGCAAATAATTATTTATTTATTTATTTAATATTTTGTAAAATCATAAGTTGAGCTGGTTTCAATATCACTTCAAACAGACTTATGTCAATATTTTGAAAGTGCTAATGCTGTATGATACTGATATTGTGCAAACCTACAAAGTACATATTTGAAACACTGGTAAATTAATCAAATAATTAAGTAATTTAATGTAAATTTATCAAACTCTGAAGTAATCCTCAGAAGCACTGAGCAAAGCAACCATATCAATATATATATATATATATATATAAGGATCCTTAAACCGTTTGGAATATTTAATTTAGTTTTTTTGTTGCTTCTGTTTTAAATAGGCAGAACTGTTATTTTGACTAATGAGAGTTGATTATTACACAGAGCAGAGGGACAGCAGCAGAGCACGCTGCACTCATTAGCATGTCTGTGTTAAAAACGGACAACATTGTCCACACAACCACTCCACACACCTGTGCTGCATTTGCTGTGCAAACGCTTTTGACATACACAAATAGAGCTGCTTGTGTCATCATTTCCAGCCAATAAAGAGAACAGCATGAGAAATTATTTTAGGGCTAATTCAGTCAGCCAAATGTTGTTGTAAATATCCTGTACTGACGTTGGCATTAAAATAAACTGGAATTCTGACAAAGGTAAGAAAGATTAAATAATAATAATAATGTTTACAAAACATAATATAAATAAAATCCTTTTTCATAGTCTAACCTTCATATTCCACGTTACCACATTAATTTGCGCAAGTTAAAACTTAACACACAGACTTTGAAAGCTGTTCATGTTTAGTTGGTTTCAGGCCCCGATTAAATTTTTATTGCTCGGAGGTTGCTTTTTTATAGATTGCTCAGTTCAGGGGACTTAAGGAAGTTCTCTGTTGTTTTATTTAAGCATTGTTTTAAAGCAGCCAATGTTTGTTGAGATGTATTCTTAAAATTCATTGTTAAAAGCTACTAAGACAATGTTCAATACAGGAAGAGAATAGAGCTATAAAATTAATTTGGATAACATTGCTTAGAAAATCTGGTCTTGGAAGTGGGAAATGAGAGATGCAGTGTGCTGCCTCTAAATGTTAAATTCAAAAAGTATTCTTTTAAATATAAAGCACAATATCATGATGAATATGTTTTGTGTCTATGAGCCTATAGAAATCATACATTAACATTTTCAGCTGAGTATCTCCTGCATATAAAATGTGAGCACTGACTGACATAATGGAACTTGTATTGATTTTAGGCACTACTGCCATCTAGTGATGAACAGAATGTGCTACTGTAGTAGAAAGAGAAGTGAATCAGTCATGATATACTGAATTTCTATTCAGTTTGGGGAAAAGAGTGTGTTTAACATTGCTAGAGCATGTGAGTAAAGTAGATGGTTATGACTGAATTAGCATCTGATTACAATCTTAAAACACTTTATTATTATAGAAAAGCTTAAACTTAAAACTTACATTATATTAGCACCAGAGCAGTCTCTATATTTGCCTCATAAACCATCATCATGACAACCCCCATGAGTCTTGTTTGTGTTTCTCAACAATGAAACTTTGTATACATTTCCCACTGTTATGATTCTTGCATCCCTAAAAACAAAACTGAAACTCCACCTATGAGCTGATTTCAGTAGGAATGCTCCATTTTCCTATTAAACCATCCTTTTACAAGAATTGAACCTGACCCCCTGTAGTCTGAGCCTTCACCTATGACAAGATTACCACCCTCATCCAGTTACACATGATACATCCTCATTAATGAGCAAGACTAAATTATTGTAAAAGTTAGTCATTCTTATTTTTAACAAAATGTCTGTTTTTAACTTGTGATATTTTATTTTATTTTATTTTATTTTATTTTATTACTTTTTTCAAGAATATTATCAAATTTCTGACCAAATTAAAACAATTTTGTTATTCTAAAATTGTGAAGGTGAAGAGGCAATGAAAGGGTAATATTGTTCTATATATTAATACAATGAACATGAAGTTAATATTTTAGATTGCCAGTTACTGCCAAACATTGATAAATTAATTGAATGAATGAGTAACACTTTATTTTAGGGTCTTTTAACTAGTTGCTTATTAGCATACATATTACTAGAATTTTGGCTATTTATTACTACTTAATAAGCACATATTAATGCCTTATTCTGCATGACCTTATTCTACATTCTTAATCCTACCCAGTACCTAAACTTAACAATTAACTTACTTACTATTAATAAGCAGTAAATTAGGAGTTTATTGAGGGGAAAAGTCATAGTTAATAGTTTATATGTGTTCCCTATACTAAAGTGTTACCAATGAATGTGTGATTTTGAAAGAATGATTTAATGATTAAAATTTTGGGGTGAACTATCCCTTTAATGCTCTTGTGGAGACTGTTTGTTCCAGTGAAATCACAAAACATAATGGACACAAATGTGTCCCTGCTTTTGATATATAATCACTGATGAACATCTTTGGTTTTAATAAGAAATAAAGGTAATAATAAATGGCCGAATTAGAACCCAGAGCCTTGCTTAACAAAAAATTCTACCACAAGTCCATTAGGGCCCGTGTTACTTTTGAGGTCTGGTATAAATTTGACATACAAAAATACATAGGCTATATAGTCCCATGCACGACTGATAATTAAAAGATCGCGATTAAAAAAACACACACAATGTTATTCCTAAATGACAATGATTGCACTAAGTTGTTTACTTTAAAATATGATCACACCGCAATATTTAAACCTGCTTTGGTGCTGCCACTGAGCCAGAGGAAGCAGCGGTGTAGCCTAAGCTATATGTCTATGTCTGAAACAGCTTCATAAACAGTGTTTTTAACTACACAGTGTTGCTATTTCTGTGCTGCAAACATCAAATAATAACAAAAGTACTGGGATAAAAGTTTATAGTCCGGATATAAATGCTGATGTTGCGGCAGTTATCAAAATGAGTAAATGACCTTTGAAACTAATGTTACGCTTCAAATAAACATTGTAAACATTGTATCTTCTATATTGTATATTCTTATATTGTTATGCCAGTAGGTGGCACCCGGTGACTGTTAAAAGTTATTTGATGTGTCATTTAATCATTCATTAATTTCAATTAATTCATTAATTAATCTCTTCATTAATATCAAACGATTTTTTACATTATGAATTCATTTAGATTAATAAACATTTTCAATAGACTCATTTATATTATAGAATATTTTAGACATCAAATAGACAGGATCTTAGACTAAGCCAGGATTAAGCCTTAGTTCAATTAGGGTATTTAGGTAGCTTTTATAAATGGACCCTAGAAAAAAAAAATATAATTACTGGTGTGCATCTTGAGACAAAACAATGGCTCTGACATAAGATATGTCAGTGCAAGTTACTTTCAGTTAAAAAAGCTCAAACATGCATTTTAGTCTAGGACTAGCTTAAGCCTTGTCTGTGAAACCAGGGCATAGACATGTAGGCCTAATCCTGAATTTAGACCGTAAAATGTCACTTATAGATAAAACCCATGTTAAAACACCAATATAGAGTACATGAAAAACTCCCTAGGAGATGCTGAGAATTTTGGCTGGAATATATGGAATGTCACTCGCTAGCTATGATGAGATAAGGCAAAATTGCATATGAGTAATAGAAAGTGTGCCAATAATAATGAAGATGCCCTCCCCTCGTATGTTCTCTAAAAGTCTCTGACGCCTGCTGTTCGCTTCAGTCTCCATTACCTTAGAATCGACAGGAGCATGAAAACAAACACAATGAGCCATGTGGGAAGTGTGCATAAACGACAACAACTTTCTTCAATCGGCAACTCTCCAGTAATTAGCCACAGAGACCCTGGTGAGAGATGGTATGTAAAACACACAGGTGCTGCAGGCAATTTGAGGTTATGTTAGATTGCCTATTGAAAAACTTGTGAGTCTAAAGGGTGTTTGGCTATATAGCCATGCTAAAAAGTCATAGCTGAATAGACCTCATCTATGCCTAGAGAGAGGGAGTAAAAAGTGATATATTCAATAAATTGAATACTCCATCTTGGTTTACATTTCCTTGTTTTAATATATGCAGCAATCAGAATCTCTTAACCAATTGTAGTATAAGAGAGCATTATCTCATGTAACAGTGATTGACATCTTTATGGCTAGATTAGGCTACTTGAACTTTATTGAATGGCAGCCAGGGAGATTCCAGCAGGGATAAGTGGTGTCGTTCTCAAATAAACCAAGACATGAACATGTACAATTCCAAATGTCTACATTAATTTAATGTTGTTCAGTGGTTCTGAGCTTGAACAGAGAGAAGAGGTTATTTAGATTACTTGTTGTCTCGCTAAGTAATTGAAAAATGCTCCTATTTCCCCCAATTCCCAGAAGACGATGAATTCTGGTCTTTCCATTTGAGCTCCTAAATGTGCAATAAACCATAAAGATTATAACCCATGAAAATAACTGGCTCATTTATAATCACTGAATGGCTTTCATCAATTCATTCAAAAATTGATTCACAATAAGAAATAGGACCTCTCAAAGTCTGAAACAAATAGTTTCACCTTGGTTGTCTTTTTATTCTAGGGTTTGGTCATCGGCATAAGACTAAGGCTTTGTTCACATTGTCAGTGCAAATCTTATTATTTGTCTATTCGATTGGGATCTAATCTAAAATATAGCTGCAAGCAGCAATTAACAGATTCAAGCACTTTAAGCACGTGTAAGAAGGTATTATGTTTTATTTAGCAAGCCTGTAACCACCCTAGGTTATAGATGGAAGAGACCATTTTCAGGCAGTTTACTAAGGAAATATGTGTTTTAACTATTAGGTTTTTGAAATAATCTCCAATATTTAACGAACAATTCAATTGACAGCAGTGGTCCTAGGCAAAGTTGCTTAGAATGAGTTCTACCATATAGTATGAATGTCATGGACATGTGCGAAAAATTGGATGATATACAATCCTTTACGTATGTGAAAAACACAAAGGCTCCCTCTGGTGGTTGATTTCTTTCAAATTTTTCACAGACCCAGGCTCCAGGAACGTGGTTGGGAACCCCTGCTCTAGGGCCTTGAGTCAAACAGGCCCAGTGAGTTTAATTCAGATCGGCCTCTGTTAACTTTGTCTGACAACTGCTTGAAATTCATTCGCCTATGACAGCCATGTTTTTTGAAATACGTCAATGTCCTCATAGACAATCGTGGCTATAGCTATAGCAGTTTTCACAGTCGCTGCTCCTTTTTCAGGTGGCCACAGACTGAACCCATACATAGGTGTACGGAGTTTGGTGAAATTATCTCATTCCATTCAAGAGGGATAGCCGTTTTAGTAAAAGTGGCCATGCCTACCAGAGTGACCAGAGTGACCATAGAGACCTGAAAGTTTCACCAAGGTGACCACAGAGTCCACCTTGAGACAAGCATTAATGATATAAGACACCTATGCACAAAGATATGCACAAAAAACGGATTTGGACTGATAGTCTGAATGAGGCTTTAGACTATACAGGTGTGCTAAAGTTTAATTTGCTTGCTACTAAGAATCTAAAAAAACATTCCTGTATATGCATTTTAAAGTTAAGATGTCAAAAAGCTTGTTAAAAACAATGTCAAAACATTGTTAAATCAAATCTGTGACTTGTACTTCCTTACAAATGGACTTGTAAATACATCTTTTACCTCTTTTTCCACCGACAAAAAAAAAAAAAAAAAAAAAATTATATTATATTAAAATAATCTGTCTTTGCTTTGACATTCCAGTCTGTTGAGGTGCACACTATTATCTACTACAGTTATGGTATAGCTAAAAAAAAAATTCAATACAATTCATATTATCAGCATAACAATTTGTGTAAAGTTTCAGACTTTCTAAATTTCAAAATTTCTTAGTATTTGATATGTCCCCCTTATGCTTTAATGATAACATGCACTCAAGCTGGCATTTGAACTCCAGATGCTTGTGCAAAACCTGATGATCTATGTTATATCAGCATGATTTGAGATGTTCAAAAGTGAAAGCTAGCCTTTTTGTACAAAGAGTAAACACAGATACGGTTACATTATTTAATTTAAATAGGGCCCTGTTTACACCTGCGTTTTCATCAATACTATCACAAGTGGATGATCAGCTCATCAGCAGCAACACACACTCACAGAGAGACAACAGTGAACCCGCAAACCGTGACAAGTACAATCAAGTACACTATTAGTATATCATTAGTAGCACTTTTACTCCAACATTAAAATATATAAAATATAGCACTTTAAGTACTTTATGCTTAAAGTATACTTACTATTAAATTGTGAATTTTAGTAAATATTGTACATTTTATTTTTCATGAAAATCCATTAAAATAGAACTTGGTGACAGTATATCTAAAAAAAAATGCACTAACATTTTATGTAAAGCGTTCATAGTACACTTTTAAGTAATGCACTTATAAAACACTTCTGTATATTTTGTTTAATTAATCTGACTACCCTTGAAATCAATTTAAGTGTTAGTGCTAATTAGTGCAATTATATTAAGTGTACTTAAGTACCACAGTTGGGAAAATGTACTTATAACTAGTACATTAGTAATATATTTTTAATAAAATCCATTTAATTTAAATTTAGGATTACTATATAAAAGTCTACTGAGATTAAACTAATTTTTAAAGCATTCAAAGTACTCTTTTAAGAAATACACTAATAAAACTCCTCTGTATATTTTTGCGGTAGTATACTTTATTTCAATGCACTAACATTCAATTTAAAGGGACAACTCGCGCTCTGACAACGGCAGTAATGTCTTGCACTCGTTGAAGTATAAGCGCGAGACATCACTGCCGTTGTCAGAGCGCGATCAGACATCACTAAGCGAATGCTGAACGCAGTTGGACATAATGGTGTATTAGAGGTAAAAAAATTATATAAATACTGTTCAGTTTCTCACACAAACCGATCGTTTCGTGTCTTAGGACATCAATGTGCCGTCATGAGCCGCAGGGTTTAATTTGGATTTGTCTATGCATTTTTTGACTCTTATAAATTGTGTTGCCATTGACACCATTATACGGCTGACACGCAACGGTTAAAAATCATCATTTGTGTTCTACTGAAGAAACAAAGTCACCTACATCTTGGATGCCCTGGGGGTAAGCAGATAAACATCAAATTTTCATTTTTGGGTGAACAATCCCTTTAAGTATTAGTGATATTTAGTATACTTTTTAATTGCACTGAAGTACTAATTTTAATTAGTGTATATATGAAGACTTCAGATGCAAAAGCCTCTAAGTGCCATCTGAAATATTCTTCTAAAATGAGCATTTTTATCAAGCTTGTATGTTTATGTTCATTTCACTTTTTATGGCAATGAAAATTACCTATTAATTGCCATTAAAGTGAAATAACTGAACATAAACATACAAGCTTGATAAAAATGCTCATTTTATAATACAATTTCAGATGGTACTTAGAGGCTTTTGCATCTGAAGTCTTCATATAGTGTATAACTTTTTTTATTTAGCACAAAAAGTAAGAATGTACTACAAAATGTACTTGCTTGTATTTAAGTATTTCTTTAGTGAATTCAAGTATACTTTTTTCACCTAGGTATACTAAGACTTTTTTTTCAGTAAGTTAAGTATACTTAAGTGCAATTTTAAGTATATTTCTGAGAAGTACGGTGTGTGTACTTCTGAGAAGTATATAAAAAGTAGATTGAAAGTATACTTTCTTATTTTTAGTTTAAAAGAAGTATACTAATAGCACACTTGAAACTTCTTTTTTCCTCAGGGTAAGCACAATGTTCTCTCACAATTCCTGATTTCTAACACGTCTTGCGGCTGTCAGAGCAGAAACAAAAACTGCTTTCTCTGTATGTTTTTCCCTTTTGGACAAAAAAATGAAAGATTAAAACACCAGGTGTAAACAGGAATGTGTCTCTCTCATCTACTTGTGATCCAGTCGACCAAAACGCATTTTAATACCAGGCCTAAGATGTTATGTTCAACAATATTTTGTATCTGTTTATAGTGTTATACTTAAATAACACTATATTGTTGCATCAAGGTCAGGCTATGATATAAAGATGCTGACATATATGACATATAAACATATATCTGGAGGGCAGGTTATGTTAGTAAATACTCGTGGCAGTCATTGTTCAGCTGGAAAATATCCTTTAGCCTGTGCACACTGACTCCTGAAATTACATAAAGCCAGCCAGAAAGATTCGAGCTTGTCATTTTGGAGAAATGGGTGAGCCCATGGGTCTGATGATCTCTCTCTCTCTCTCCCTCCCTCCCAAAAACAAAGCTAACTCAAACTCTCTATTCTTGTCAGGTGGATTGTAAAGTGTTGAAATCTCTTCATCATAGGAAGAATGACAAGGTCGCACTAACAGTGACATAGCAAACAAACAGAAGCTATTCACATCCCGCTCAAGTCTATTGTGATTCACCTTATCAAAACAGGTGTGCAGGAATGCAGTACCCTTGCCCTCTCAAGTAGATGAAGCATCCTTGAACAAGGTGAGCATGTGTCATTCCTTATCGGCATCATCGTTGAGTCAATCACAGACAGCACAACGTGTTCAAGCTGTCTCCTGCTTTGATTGACAGCAGTGGTTCTAGACAGGGCTGGGGAACAGATTAACCATTCATGTCACATGTTTCTTATGCTGTAGTCTACAAAAGGGCCTGTAGCCCTAATGGGACAGAAAATAATGACTGTAAAGTGGTTCTACCTTATGTTCAAGACAACATACATTTACATTCTGCCCAAGGAATAATTTTCTGTCACTTTTCTAACAGTCACCTACATTTGTATTATTTATACATTTGTATATATAACTTCCCAAGTATATGTCGACTTATTCTCCTAACCCTAACCTAACAGTCTACTAATACTCTAATGAGAGTTAGTTTAAATGTAGTTACTGCAAAGTTACTTATAGTTATTAGAATATATAAAGTGGACTATCGCAAATAAAGTGTAACCTTAATTTGTTGCTACTGTATGCGGTTGCTAGGGTGTGTGTGTGTTTTTGCTTCTTGAAGTTGTAGTACTGTTCTGGGTGGTCGCTTTTTGCTCAAGTCAATAGGGCCCAAGCCAAGAATATATAATATTGTGAATTTACCTCTGTATCTTTCCTGTCTGTATAGCACAAGCAGTGTTAAGGGTGCTCCGTATAAATTGGCCCACTTTTTAGTATATAAAAGTATACTTAAGTGTACTATAAGTGTAACAGTAAACTTTAAGTTCACAACTAGTTCACAACTATGTTTCTCATTTGTACTGCATCTGTACTACAAGTGAACTTACAAGTATACAAGTAGTTTGCTATTTTAATACTAGTACATTTTTTAGTTTATGAAAGTACACTTTGATGTATACTCTCAGTAAACTACTAGTTTATTAGTTTTGTTCTGCAAGTTTACTTGTAAGTTTTTTTTTAAGTGAACATAACATCATACTTATAGTTTACTATTTATATATTATATTTGCACTTTAACAATTCTACTATGTTCCTATTTAGGTATTTATTAATTTATGTACTTTTTTTCACCTGGGATATCTCGGTCAAAGGATTGAGTGCAAGTAAATACCCAGGTGAAAAAGTGCACTAAAATACACTTTATTTCAGAACACTTATTACACTTCCTTAATGTACTTAAAGTGCTCTAAAAACAGGGTCTTTATCAACAGAAAAAACAAGTCTTTATCAACAGAAAGTAGAGTAATCAAATGTAAAACAACACTACATAGTTTACTGTATAAATTAAATATAGATCAATCCTAATATATATCTGCTAAAGAGCAGTGACTTGTGACTGATTTGTGACTAATTGTCTTTTGTTGTTTAATTAACATTAATGACACAGACGGCAACAGGTTTATTTGACTGCTGTCACTTTAAGACCGAATGGACAGAAACAATATACCAGAGGTCTCCAAACTCGGTCCTGGGGGGCCGCTGTCATGCAGAGTTTAGCTCCAACCAGCTCAACACACTTGCTTGAAAGTTTCTTGTATGCCTAGTGAGACCTTGATTAGCTGGTTCAGGTGTGTTTAATTGGGGTTGGAGCTAAACTTTGCAGGACAGTGGCCCTCCAGGACCGAGTTTGTAGACCTCTGCAATATACTGTTACACATTAAATTTATTTCCAATTGAATATGCAATTTATTAATTTATTTCTTAATTGTTTATGTTCACTTAAGACATAACCGACTGTGTTCAGGCAAATGCCTGAATCACCAAACAGGGTATTTTGACATTTCTGTGTGTTTAACCACAGTCGCAAACCCAAAGCTCAAAGTTTTGTTGTCCGTGTTTCACTCTGTCTCGGAGTGCACACACAGAAAGCCACTTGGAGAACAGTAACTCTTTCGTGACTTAATGCAGTTTTAATTACTCCTTTTATTATCATGCACATCCTGCAGTTTTGCAATATTAGACTGTATTTTCCAGCAATCACTGATCTAGCTGATTTGGACATTAAGGCCCCGATATACTCACGTCAAGTTTCTTTTTCGTTCTTTGCTTGAAGGTAAAATGAAGTTCAAAATGTGAGCAGCGATACACTGCTGGCGAACATCCCGATGCCACCCACACTGCTGAGAGCAGTGTTTAATAATCACACAACAAAATGAGAAAACAAAGTTTTTTGTTATTTTTTTAAATAAAGCATAAGATTCTGATAATAACAATGTGGTTATGTTTGCACAAGCTCTGTAATTCAGCACTCTAGTAAAGTCATGTCACGTTTAGCCTATAGCACTTTATACAATAGATTGCTTAAAAGCAAGCAGCTTTACACTAATAAACATGAAAAACAGTGCCAGTGTCTTATTTCATCACATTAAAACCTCATTTTCTACTATAAAGCAACTTTCTGTGTTTCATGCTTTCACTCATGAACCAGATGAACCAGAGAAGATTTCCACATCAAAGAAGGTGGAGCCTCAGAGCACCTACCAATGGTAGTATGAAAGTGTTTACCAGCCAGAATGAACTTTTCTGGAAAGTTTGCTTTGGTATGCTGTTTGCAAACTCCCAAAACGAACTCTAAACACACTTTGTTTTGGCCTGATATAGTTTTTTTTCTAGCTGCGCATAGAAAAGTTTCTCATAAGTTTTGCATCATCTGATCACCTCTTCTGAATGGCCTGGAGACCATGATAAATCTATATAAAATGATTATCAGCCAGTAACTTTCGCCACCCAATCATTTAGATGTTAAACTGTGTGGTACAAGTGACACAGCAACTTGTAATACTTACGCTGCATTCACGTGCTCTCAGTATTATCATAAATAAGTTTCCTAGGTAAAAAAATTGCACATGAATGCCTTCTCACGTCGAAACTTGAATGCGATAAGATCGTAATCATGACTTCAGAAGTGGGAATTGTCAAATTTCTGATAACACATGAAGGCAGCATTGAGGTTTACCGTAAATGTGATAAAGTGATGCGTGCCTTAGAAATCACCACTAATAATAACATTAAATGTCAAAAACATCCTGTTTGATTTACTGGTTTTTGGTCTATCATAACTTTTCTGTGTGGCATGAAAATGCATGGCATCTTGTTTATCATATAAAAATTAGCATTGAGCTTCCATTTGACACATAAGTGATTTAAAATAGAACTGACTGAGGGAGATGGTCTTGACTGTCCATGTGTGTGATGAGCCCGGTTAAATCACTCTCTGACCGTGGACTCTAGGGTCCTTGTGTCTCTTGTCTTATCAATCTATCGACATGGCATCTGTGCTGGAAGGCTGCTAAATGCCCTGTGCCACCTAAGAATACTAATGTAGATGCAGATAGCTTGTTTGGCCATCTCAGCATCATTGATCTCCCTGCAGGCCTTGGAAGGGCTAGACGGATGAGATGTCACCTACAAGTGCACTCTTTTGAGCCTTGTCCCTCACTGCAAGTCACCTCCTCAACTCCTAAACCCTCATAACCAATGAAAATCCTGCAAGTCAGTCTCAGCTTAAGGTTTAGATGTCTAAGCTAGGTCAGTCACTGCTGACATAGTTGCTGTTAATTACCAGGAGTGAAAGTCTGTCCTCACAAGCCCACTAATGAGCTGCCAGTTATTAAGAAGAAAAACCAGTTGGTGCAATATAGTCTGGCATTTAACCTAATTAAAAGTGATTTACTGGCATGTTGTGTTGTAGACTAAACATATAAATGTCCTATTCAAGGCTGAAGAAAAGGAAGCAATCTGAGCAAATGTTCGTATTATTGGAGCTTGTTAAGGCAAGCATCAGTGCTCAAATTAATGTTAGAAATGTGAACAAACTTCTAACTCTCACTATTGTAGAGCGTAACTCGTCCTGCACTGCACTGCTACCGACATAAATCATACTTCAAATTTGAAGCTTGAGGAGAGGTGTTCTACTGCTTTAAGTGAACAGATGTCAAAATTTCACCTAGCAGATGATAAAATGGATAAAAAATTTACTTGTTCATTGAAAGAGGGGCATATATAAACTAGAGCCATATATAGGGAACAGAAAATTATAGAGACTTGAGGGTAGAGACTACTTCTTACTTGATCCAATAAGCAACCACAAAGAACACCCTAGAGACTGCATAGTAATACCCAGGCAACCATAAATGGAGGTGGTTTATATGAAGGATAGTATGACAAAAGCAATATGACGATCTAAATTTCCAGTCTGTGATGTGAGCAGTTTTAGAAATGTTTTTGGCATCTGAACAGAATCAAGCTATGTGCCGATGACATTTAGTCGATTACCATTTTAGAAACTCATTCAACGTTTCACTTCATAACTAATTTTTTGACAGCGGTTGACCTTTAAACTACATAAACCAAATATTTTCCACCACCAATTAGCAAAGTCAATTTCAGAAATGCCACAAGAGGCAATCTATAGTCTCCCTTGGCATCTGAATTAGCAACCTCATTATGATACCTAAATTCAACTATCTGTGACTCTTTGTCTGCACCAACATCTTCCTATAGGAAAGAAAAATCACAAATAAGATGTCTTTAATGCCTTTTTTTTCTCCTAAACAGCAGAAGATAAACAAAGTCTTCTGCTTTTTTTTAGATGCTTCTCCTAATAAGAAGACATCTCTATTAGTGTTCACTCTAATAACATGTCAGACTATACTCAGACTTGACGAGAAAAGTCTGCAATCAAAAGTTTGAAAAATCCTTTTCAAAATTTATTTGGTTTGGTGATGCTAGTAGAACAGAAATTTCAGATTTCAAAAAAGGAACAAGGCATTAAATACCCTCTAAAACTTCTTGTTTCAGTATGAAATATGTCAACAAAGAAAACTGCTTTCCTCAAGTAATGACATAGGGTCCTTATATGAAACAAGTCAATTAAGTCTTCTCAGCAATGAACAAGTAACCTCTAAGAAATATGATAATAGCAGACCTCTTATTTGACAGGAAACAGCATGTGAGTTAAAGCATAATTTAGTAATTGAAGCATCACAAGGCTGCATGCTGTCAAATGACAGCACCTCTCTAAAGCTCTTTAAGTTCAGAGATGACACATTGATTTGGCCTTAAAAACAATGGCAATAAATCAGTCTATAGACAGCAGGTTTAACAACTGGTAGGCTATTGCCTGCAACTGAATAATTACTGGATTGTCAGCGCTGTTGAGTCCTAGGAACAAAGAAAGTAACAATATTCGGGAAGTACCATTTCGGTCTTCTTATGTGAGTTTGTTGGTTTTGCTTATTGTAAAGTCACTGGTGAGACCACCGCTCATTTCAGCTTTTAAAATAGTATTGTATCAAGTGAATTGGCTTCCTCCCAGAATGGGAGTGGTTTTGAGGCCACCGCTCTGTAAAAAGCTGGCCCTCCTTGGACTGCCTTGATAGCCACCTCTGGGTAGAGTAGCTTGTCAAGGTTTAGAGAGTTGTTGTGCAAGAGACGAGCGCTTGAACTTCAGATAGATTAAATGTCTAGCATTGGCCCACAGGGCTGCCTGATATTGTTACCTGGGTAAGAATTGCTCCTCTGAGCTCTGATAGGTAGCTATGGCTTCCATGGTAAATTCATGCCACCTTAGCGGTTATTCAGTTTGAGTGATTCTGCCTCCCCTCAATGTTAAGAGTCGTTCTGTAGAGGCTGCTGCTTTTATGAGCCCCAGGTAGATCTATGCTTATGGGCTGGCCCTCACCAGGGCTGCCTCGATAGCTGGCCTAGGCTAAGCACTAGGGATAGTGGAGGCGGTTTGCTAAAGCATTCCCGCCCCTGACCCCTCATTATCTGAGAGTGGGTTCTTTTTTGAGCATCCCTAGTGTTGGCCTCCTCTGATTTGAGAGTTGTCTGGCCAAGGCCCACCCCACTTTCTGAATTTAGGGTATAATGCAGGTTGTCGCAGAGACAGAATAGGTAGCGACTAGAGTTGCAGGCCATTGGATAGGCTTCCCCAGTGCAGTTGTCTCCTGGGCGGTGTTAGGCCCCTTTCACTTTGTGCATAGAGTGCTCTTTTGCTGTGGCCCCGCACTTCAGAAGCTAGCTAACAGTTAGGCCCCTGGCTAGGCTCTCCCTTAAGCCCGCTGAACTAACGTTCAAGCGCTGGGTTGAATGTGGGTGGCTTTTTAAAGAAAGGTCCCCATTCCTTAGGGCTGAGTGCAGATATCATTTCTGTCATGGTAGAGTCCCTCTGGTAGGCCTCCACCCTGTAGCATTCTCAGGGTCATGCTGATAGTACTCCCTTGTTAAAACAAGGTATTATTTGAGTGCTTCACATATAGCTATGTGTTTATCTGCCCTGCACCATCGTGGCATTACAGTCAATATGAAATTGCTGTAATTTGATAAGTGCTTGAGACATCAGTTCACGTGGGGGCTTTCCCCATAGCGCTTGATGCAGTGTCTCATTCCCTGTTCTCAGGAAACCATGGTTACATGCGTAACCTGAAACATTTACGTATTTGAAGAGTTGAGAAGAGTCTTCGTCTGATATTTCCCATCTAGTTGTAGCCAATATGCTATGCTATAGAGGATGTAAGTTTAAAATAGCCTTAATATTAAATTATGAAATTTAACATAGCACAATTCGATTTGTTGTATATGTAACACAGTTCGTAAATGTGGGAAGAAGGAGGCGGGAACCGGCGAACGTTCAACAAAAGTTTAATTCAAAATAAACAATGAACAAAACGAAAGTAATGCCGGCAGACCCTCACGGACGTCTGCCGGCCACACAAACATAATAAAACATAAAATAAAGTCCAGGCCTGGTCCTCTCTCGTTCCTTCACTGACGTCGCTCCTCCTTTTATGCTCCCGGAGCTCCTCCGAGAGAGCCGTTCCCTCACGGCTCTCGCCCACCCTGCTCGTCACATACCCCCATCGCCCCTCGCAGGCCGGGGGGTACTCCCGAGACTGCGCTCTACTCCCCCCCGGGGCCTGTCTCGGCGGCCGCAGCACCTGGGGGTAAGGACAGACGAGACGAGAGAAAGGAGACGGAAGCAAGGGGAGCGACAGAACGAGAGAGGGGAGAGAGGAAAAAGAGGAAAAAAAAAATTCTTGGTCCGGTTCCCAGACACACTGCCGCTCGGTCCTCAGCCTGCCGAGAGGCTTTTCCTCGCGGTGCCACATGCAATGGCACTGGACGCTTGGTGGACGGCCCGATCCTCGACCGCCTCCTGGCGGCCGGCGATGGCTCCTCCGGCTGAGGGCAGCTGGCAGCGAGTCCCCCGTCCCTGCTCCTCCCCTTCATGGCGGACGGCAGCAGTCTCCGGCCCACGGCGGACGGCGGCGACTCCTCCGCTCCCTCCTGGACGGCAGCCACCCCACCTCGTCCCAGGAGCACGGCATCCGGGTCTCCGTCCCACCTTTCACTAGGCTCCAGCACCACCGCCTCGGGCAGCCTCTTGCGGTCTTCCCACTCCTGCGCTGCCCGAACTCCGCAGCACCGCGATCCCCCTCAACAGCGAGGGCTCTCCGACAGCATGTCCCTCCTCCCGGGTTTCTGCACCAATGTAACACAGTTCGTAAATGTGGGAAGAAGGAGGCGGGAACCGGCGAACGTTCAACAAAAGTTTAATTCAAAATAAACAAAGAACAAAACGAAAGTAATGCCGGCAGACCCTCGCGGATGTCTGCCGGCCACACAAACATAATAAAACATAAAATAAAGTCCAGGCCTGGTCCTCTCTCGTCCTTCACTGACGTCGCTCCTCCTTTTATGGTCCCAGAGCTCCTCCGTGAGAGACTCGAGGCCGGCGCGCCTCGCAGGTGATGCTCATTATCACTCGCGTCACCGGCCTCGCACCGCTCCCTCACGGCTCTCGCCCGCCCTGCTCGTCACAGTATACAACAGTTCTTTTTGGTTCTCGAATCTGATTGTGTGATATTTTAGTGATAACAGCACTCCTACCTTTTCACCGTTTGTATCACTCTGCTTGAAGCGACTGTCATGGCGGCCGAGCAAATGCACCATAATTTTTGTGAATACTACACTTGTTGTAGCACTTACTGTAGCTTTGTATTGCCAAGAATCAGGGGTTATGATACGATATATTGTGATGTATTGCGATACTGCAGGAAAGGCGATATATTGTGATATTTATATTTTTATTTTTTAGAAAGAGGATCTAATTTTAGAAAAAAACTGTCATAAAGAACACACATGCATAAAACCTGACAAAAAACTTTATTTTATTTAATCAAGACAGTATCATTTGCATTTCTATCACTAATCACTATTTTGTGCAATCTAAGTAAAGGGAAAATAGTAAAGTGACTGCAGGATTCTTTAGGTGTTTAAAGGTTCACAGTATAGCAGTTTCTAATTTCTAAACTATTTAATAACAGAAAGTGCATAGACCATTCCATGACTGTTTTATATATATATTTAATACTGTAAAGCTGCTTACTTTCAAGCAGTCTATTGTATAAAGTGTTCTTTAAAGTCCCCCTGTAGTCAATTATTTTATCCCTTAAAACTCATCTTTGATCACCAAAATGACATATTTAAAAAAAAAAAAAAAATCAAGTGAAAAAAAATTCTTCATGCCTTAAAATAGCTTGAATGTAACTCTACAACCTTGCCTCATTTATTATACATGGATCAATGAATATGCAAATTAGCCCCGTCTCCACTCACTCACTCACCAGCTCGGAGAGTATAGGCTACTGTTGCTGCAGTGACGATTTGTGGTTTGTGTTGTGGCTACATGAAATAAATGAACATCCTTGAATGAGCGCAGAATTCCAGCGTATTTACTTGAAGTTATCAGGTAGGCTAATATCTATGGTTTGATCCATTCCAGAGGCGGCCAAAAGTCACGGTCACATGCTCAGAGCAATATTGTTTTAGCTATGTTTTATAGTATTATACGCAGAGTTGGGCTCATCCAGCCGCGGGTGCGATGATGCGGTTATTTTTACTGATTTAAAATACATCAAACAAACACATCGAATTCACAGTTCAGTCTTTTGAAATTGTAGGTTTTGCTTGTCAAGTACTTTACTACAGAGCAAACAGGAAGGCTGCCCATTTCGCTCATTAGGCCTAACAGCAAACTGATTCTTCCATTCTTCTTACCTTTGCTGCTGATGCTGCGACTCTTCTTGTTTGCATGTGTTCCTTCATTTTATCTTCCACATTTAGCTTTTCTCCTTTAATAACAAATTTGACCATTTTGAGGCTTAAATTTACAAAATTAATGGCTACTGTTTGAATTCTTCCTAAGCGCGCACTTGTGTTTGTTTCGTTAACTGAGTGATTGCGTCATTAGCCTACATTGCCTGATGTCTGAAAATAATAAATGCTCACCAAAATTATTTTATATGACAAATAAAGCATTATAGCTCATTTATATTTATTTAATTCACTTTAATTTAAATTTTAAAACAAAAATAAATTGTATGCTAATTTTTTATTATTATTATTATTGTGGTCGGCATATCGCGGGCCGCATTTACATTTGTGACGGGCCGCAGGTTGAGGAACCACTGCTCCACACCCATTCAAACGCTGCGTCGCGCGACTCGTGTCCAATTACATCAAAAGTATATGCTCACTGGATGTCATGGCAACTGAATCACGGAGGAAAACTTTAAATATCTCGCCTTCGCTTTAATTTCGGACCATCTCCAAAAAGACATAAAACACTAAACAAATGATTTTGACATGCGTTTATCAAAGTAGGAAATCCAGATTTTTAATCCCTTACACACAATTACTGCTGTTGAAATACGAAATGGAGGCGGGTCCGGATTGAATTCCCTCCGGGTCCAGATCCGGACCGGAGTCCGGACTTTGAGAAGTGCTGCCCTATGTGCTCGCACACTTGGCACAGCCCTTGCGACGGTTCTGTCATTAATTAATATGAATTAATATGATTAGCCTTTTGCTTGACTACATTATCAAACCTCTAATAATGTGTTGCTAATGTTACACAAACCATGTTCCCGTTCTTCATCTCAGACAGAGTCAGACAGCTGCCTTCTAACAATCAGGATCCTTACAAACCACTTTGAACAACTCAGAACGTCAGTGGAGAAAAGCATATAGTTCATCATAACATTGTAATAGACTTACTATATTGATAAATCTACACAATTTTTCATATCAACGGAAACTATACCGGGATAACCTGGCTTCTCTCGAGACTTTCCTGCTTCAGAGCAGTCATAGTTAATGATATGCTAAAGCTGTCACGGTTCGCAGATCCACTGTGTCATTCTGTTGTCTGTGTGTGGGTTGTGGGGTGTGTCACCTGATTGTTCTGTGTGGGCGTCGCCACTGATTACTGATCAGCGGCAGCTGTGGGTTATTAGATCTTGCCTATTTAACGCCTTGTCTTTCGTCTCATGTTTGTCAGATCGTTGTTTTGGAGTCCTGGTGTTGTCTCGTGTTACCGTGTTTCTTGTTTCCTGGAGTTGGAGTTGGAGTTGCTGTTTCCTGTCTGTTCCCCTGGATACTCGTTCTGGATTTACCTTGCTCATCTCATCTCACAGATTCTCACCACGGAGCACCACTCACCACGGACACCAGCGCCCATCCAGTCCCTGTGTTACCATCTCTCCTGCTGTCTGTGTTGTGACTGTACTGTGTTTATATATCTGACTAACCTGGCGTGAAGCACTATTAAAGTGATTAAATTGCTATTGCATCCAGTCTTCTTTTCACGTGACAGAACGATCTGACCATCTACCATGGATGCAGCGAGTTCAGCAGCTTTCACGGAGTTCATCAGTCATGCTGTTAATCGTATGGACCAGCAGCAGGAGAGTCTTTCATCCACCGGACACGCCGTCCAGGCGCTGGTAACACAGGTGTCCGAGCTCTCCCAGCAGCTACAACAACTTCGCGCTCCCACTGCACCAACCCCACCGTCCGTTCCCCCACCATCACCCGCACAAAGAGACCTGTCGGAGCCCCGCCTTCCCGTTCCTCAGAACTATGCCGGTGAGCCAGATTTTTGTCGAGCGTTTTTGAATAAATGTTCTCTCCATTTCACCCTGCAGCCACGCACCTTTGAGAGGGAGGAGTCCAAGGTGGCGTTTGTACTGACCCTGCTCACCGGGAAGGCGGCGCTATGGGGAACGGCGGTTTGGGAAAACCAGGACCCGTGCTGCTCCTCGTTCACGGCACTTGCCGCCGAGATGAGGAGGGTGTTCGACCGTGCGGTTGCGGGAAAGAGGCCGCCCGCAAACTCACCGCTCTCAAGCAGGGCAACCGCACGGTCGCTGACTATGCCATCGAGTTCCGCACCCTCGCGGCAGAGTGTCGGTGGAACGAGGAGGCGCAGTGGGATGTGTTCCTGATGGGCTGGCTGATCGTATCCACCGGGAGATATACACGTTGGACCTTCCAGAGACATTCAACGGGCTTGTTGAGCTGGCGCTTCGAGTTGATTCTCGCCTCCGACGAGTGGAGTCACTAGTGGAATCCGGAGAGAGGCACAGCGGTCTTCCTGTCAGCCGGTGGATGCGGTTAGCCCAGCACCCGATCCTGAGCCCATGCAGGTAGGGAGAGCTCGGCTTTCTCGGGGAGCGGGAGCGGCGGAGGTCCCTTGGTCTTTGCTTATACTGCGGGACATCGGGACACATCATCAGGAACTGCCCGGTAAAAGACCAAGCCCGATAGTAAACTCGAGGCTACTATCGGGGGGATCTCCGCCGAGAAGTCCTCGCCATCGACCCTCCTCCGGTTAGACTGAGATGGGCTACACACGACATCACCTGCAGCGCACTTTTGGATTCTGGGGCGGAGGGCAGTTTCATGGACATCACGTTTGCACGACAACATGGAATTCCTACATCATCCCTTGAGCACCCATTTCAGTCAACGCACTCAATGGACAGTCTCTTTCCAGTCTCTCCCACACTACGGATTACATCACCCTCGTCACTTCTGGTAACCATTCAGAAGAAGCACAGTTCCTCCTCATGGACACCCTCACGCACCTGTCGTTCTTGGACACCCTGGCTCACCAAACACAACCCTCGCATCGACTGGCAACTCGGAACTATCACTGAATGGAGCACCCAGTGTCACAAGTCTTGTCTATTGTCTGCTTGTCCCACGGTGTCTGTTTCTGTTTTGCAGGATGAGGCGGTGGATCTGTCTAACGTGCCCAAGGAGTACCTTGACCTGAAGGAGGTGTTCAGTAAGTCCCGAGCTGCTTCTCTCCCTCCGCATCGTCCCTACGATTGTGCAATAGACTTAGTTCCGGGTAAGTCTCCGCCTAAAGGCAAGTTGTACTCTCTATCTGTTCCCGAGAGGGAGGCCATGGAGAAATATTTCTGATTCTCTGGCAGCCAAGTTCATCCGCCCTTCCTCATCCAGCGGGGGCGGGGTTCTTTTTGTGGGGAAGAAGGACGGGTCTTTGCGACCTTGTATTGATTACCGGGAGCTGAACAACATCACGGTAAAGAATACTTATCCTTTGCCGTTGATGTCTTCAGCCTTCGAGAGGTTGCAAGGAGCGTCCATTTTCACTAAATTGGACTTAAGAAACGCATATCATTTGGTCCGCATCAGGGAGGGGGATGAGTGGAAGACCGCTTTTAACACCCTAGAGGGCACTTTGAATACTTGGTCATGCCCTTCGGGCTGTCCAACTCGCCCGCGGTCTTCCAGGCACTCGTCAATGACGTGTTGAGAGACATGGTTGACCAGTTCATATATGTCTACCTGGACGACATATTGATTTTTTCATCGTCTCTCCAGGAGCATGTTCAACACGTCAGACGAGTGCTTCAGCGGCTACTAGAGAATGGGCTTTTTGTCAAGGCGGAGAAATGCGAATTTCATGCACAATCTGTTTCTTTCCTAGGGTACATCGTCTCGTCTGAGGGAATTCGCATGGATCCTGACAAGGTTAAGGCTGTGTGGATTGGCCAAGTCCAGATTCCCGTAAGGCCCTACAGCGGTTTCTGGGGTTCGCCAATTTTTACCGGCGTTTTATTCGCAATTTCAGCCAACTAGCCGCACCTCTGACCGCTTTGACCTCCTCCAGAACGACCTTCAGGTGGTCAGATGCAGCCGAGGCTGCATTTGCCAAACTGAAGGGCCGCTTCGTTTCGGCCCCCATTCTGATAGCCCCTGATCCTTCGCGTCAGTTCGTGGTGGAGGTCGACGCGTCAGAGGTGGGGGTAGGTGCAGTTCTCTCCCAGCGTTCTCCCTCAGATAACAAGATGCACCCTTGCGCGTATTATTCTCATCGTTTGTCTCCCGCTGAACGCAATTATGATATTGGTAACAGAGAGTTGTTGGCAGTCAAATTAGCGTTGGAAGAGTGGCGTCACTGGTTAGAGGGTTCTGGGGTACCCTTTATCGTTTGGACTGATCATAAGAATTTAGAGTATATACGATCGGCTAAAAGACTCAATTCCAGGCAGGCTCGGTGGGCACTTTTTTTCGGTCGTTTTGATTTTACTCTATCGTACCGCCCGGGCTCCAAGAACATCAAGCCCGATTCTCTTTCTCGCATTTTTGATCCCTCCGAACGCCCGTCTACTCCCAAGTGTATTCTTCCCGAGACATTAGTGGTCTCCACTCTTACGTGGGAGATCGAATCGAAGGTCCTGGCGGCCTTAGAAGGGGTAACGCCTCCGCCCGCATGCCCACCGAACCGTTTGTTTGTGCCGGATGAGTTAAGGTCCTGCGTCATCAAGTGGGGTCATTGTTCTAACGTGGCTTGCCATCCAGGGGTTAATCGAACCAGATTTTTGGTCAAGCAACGATTCTGGTGGCCAGGTATGGCTCGCGACATTCGCGATTTTGTTTTGGCTTGCTCGGTCTGTGCTACTGGTAAGACTTCCAACCGCCCTCCAGATGGGTTACTCCAACCGCTGTCTGTCCCTTCGAGACCCTGGTCCCATATCGCGCTAGATTTTGTGACCGCCCTCCCAAGGGTATACGGTTGTTTTGACCGTTGTGGACCGGTTCTCGAAGGTGACCCATTTTATACCCTTAGCCAAATTACCCTCTGCTAAGGAGACAGCGGTTACTGTCATTGATCATGTCTTCCGGCTACATGGCCTCCCGGTGGATGTGGTTTCTGACAGGGGTCCCCAATTTGTGTCCAAATTCTGGCAAGAGTTTTGTAAGTTACTGGGGGCGACGGTTAGTCTTTCCTCTGGGTTCCATCCCCAGACCAATGGTCAGACCGAGAGAGCCAACCAGGATTTAGAGCGAATGTTGCGATGTTTGGCGTCCAAGAATCCTTCCTCCTGGAGCCAACAACTCTCTATGATTGAGTACGCTCACAACTCGTTACCAGTGTCTTCTATGGGCCTTTCTCCGTTTGAATGTAGCCTAGGTTACCAGCCACCTGTGTTTCCCAGTCTGGAGTCCGAAGTTGCGGTCCCCTCTGCCCACGCCTTTGTCCAGAGGTGCCATCGCACTTGGAACAGAGCCCGCGAGACTCTGTTGCAAGTGAGGGCGCGCACCAAGGCTAAGACCGATCGCCACCGGTCAAAGCCACCCGTATACGTCGTTGGTCAAAAAGTGTGGCTTTCTACTAAGAACATTCCGCTCCGCTCCGTGGCTAATAAGCTTGCTCCCAAATTCATTGGCCCGTTTACTGTCACTAAGATCATTAGTCCAGTGGCAGTCCGCCTCAAATTGCCTCCGGCGTACAGGAGGATTCATCCCGCCTTCCATGTGTCCAAAATCAAACCAGTTTTTCATTCACCACTTAATCCGCCTGCTCCGGTTCCTCCACCGCCGCGTCTCGTAGACGGGGAACCAACTTATTCGGTTAATCGTATTCTGGACTCGAGGCGGAGGGGACGCGGATTCCAGTACTTGGTGGACTGGGAAGGTTACGGTCCGGAGGAGAGAAGTTGGGTACCTGCGAGGGACATTCTGGATCACTCCCTTATTGATGATTACAATCAACAGGTAAGGAGTGGTGGGAACGCCGAGAGGCGTTCCTAGGAGGAGGGGTACTGTCACGGTTCGCAGATCCACTGTGTCATTCTGTTGTCTGTGTGTGGGTTGTGGGGTGTGTCACCTGATTGTTCTGTGTGGGCGTCGCCGCTGATTACTGATCAGCGGCAGCTGTGGGTTATTAGATCTTGCCTATTTAACGCCTTGTCTTTCGTCTCATGTTTGTCAGATCGTTGTTTTGGAGTCCTGGTGTTGTCTCGTGTTACCGTGTTTCTTGTTTCCTGGAGTTGGAGTTCTCGTTGCTGTTTCCTGTCTGTTCCCCTGGATACTCGTTCTGGATTTACCTTGCTCATCTCATCTCACGGATTCTCACCACGGAGCACCACTCACCACGGACACCAGCGCCCATCCAGTCCCTGTGTTACCATCTCTCCTGCTGTCTGTGTTGTGACTGTACTGTGTTTATATATCTGACTAACCTGGCGTGAAGCACTATTAAAGTGATTAACTTGCTATTGCATCCAGTCTTCTTTTCACGTGACAAAAGCCTGCCGGCACGTTGTTGTGATTGGTTACAAGGTAGTCTGTGACGTCACAAACACCCACGATTTCAAACCATGGGTTTTTGGTTTACTGCAGTTTCAAACATAAAATACTAAAAGTAAAAAAATACTAAATACATAAAAAGCAATGGTGCTGACTTATGAATTTGCACATGGTTTGTCTTAAAGCATATTAAAAACACTACATAGACAACTTTAAACAACATAAACAACATTAAAAACTTGATTTTCACCACAGGGGGTCTTTAAATAAACATGCCTTCACTAAAGTGCTGAACTGCAGAACTGGTGCAAACATATCCATATCTTTATGATCAGACGCTTTCTTGCTGCTGCCACCGCTGTCATTTTTGTTGTGTGTTTATTTTGTTATTGAGAGGAAAGTGTGCAGTACATATGACACATTCTATCGAAACGCCTCACTCAGCAGCGTGGATGGCGTTGAGATGTTAACGTTAAGTGAACTCTCAGATTCAGTGTATTTCCTGAGTATTGGTTTTTAACATTGCCTTTTTTGTAAACAACATAACTCTTATCGATCTCCTTAGTGGTTACTTTATAGTAGCTGAAGCCAAAATGAGTCCACACTTCAGCTCTGGAGCGCAATAATTCTATCGTCTTGTGAGCTGGGTTTGCTAATGCTAACGCTAGCGATGCACGCACCTTGTGCTTCACTGTGTCAGTTTACATTCTGAGATAACACTGACATCTGGCACATTTTTTTTTTTTCAAACATCAGATCTATTTTATCTTTATTTATCTTTGCATTGCAAACGAGCAGAGATCTCCAAACTGCATGCGGCACTTCACGATAGAGGTGGGGCGAATTTATGAGGTAGACCCCTGCTTTTGTAAGTTTGACTGAATTGTACAATTGTGTTTATTTTCTATTGTCATTTATAATGATTATTGTTGTTAATTTTAATACTGTTGTTCAATAAATATTATTTTATATAAATATGCTGTATTTGGTATTGAGAAATGGTGCATTAGTGCAGGGGTTCCCAAACTTTTCAGCCCACCACCCCCAAAATAACGATGCCAGTGACTCGCGACTCGGATGTGGTTAAAGTATACAAACGTTGTGCGCAATGACGCACATGCACTAACGCCTGTTTCACACATACTCTGTTTGTAGTGCACATTTTTTTCTTTGCCCATATTAACAGATTAGAGCATTCACACTGCACGCGGATGCGGTCCAGCAGTGCGTTCCAGGAGAGTGGTGCGTCTGCAGCAGTGCAGCGATCGTTTCCATGCCGAGTCTATTTTTGCTGTGCTGCACAGCGCTGAATTAAAATTATAGCGCATTGTTCGCATTAAAATAAACATGTATTGACGTGAAAAAAATAGTAATTTCACCATAGATGCATATAATTTAAAGTCTCTGTAACACAGTTTACACATGGCTTTTTTGCCTCGGGTAAAGCAAGGAAAATGACACCTTACCAGGCATTTATGTGAACAAGAAGACATAAACGATAGCACTCGTCTCTTCGTGAAGGTGGAAAAAAGATTTGTCCTTTATCAATTTGTCCTTTATCAAAACTCTGACAACTTGGCAGCTTTTCCCATTCAAACAGGCACACACAAGGAAACTATGTCACACAGACAAACAGGAACAGGGAAAACAGAACTAAAACACAACAAAACTAAACCAAAACAGAATATAACTATTACACATGGGTTCAATCACAGTATTTTATTATATTAATATTACATATACTAGTATAATACACTTGCCATCAAGTGCAACCCGGCTTAACAATGTCTTCTTTTGAGTTCCACAGAAGAAATAATGTCATAAAGATTTGGAAAGACTTGAGAGTTAGTAAATGATGACAGAATTTTCATTTTTGTGTGAACTATCCCTTTAACTAATGTTACATTATGGAAACGATTGATCGACAATTATGTTCATCTTCTGTTCTTTTTCCCCTGATTGAAAATCCTTGCCTAAAAGGCATTTTGAGCAATGTATTTTTCATTAATAAACATGGATACAATCCATTCATTGACTTGTACAAAAACATAATCTCTGAGTACCACTGAATCAACAAATTCAAACAATGACCTTGTACTTCCCCATGGTTGTGAGTAAAACCAGAGTGACGCTTTCACCTGCCGAGAGATAGATGACACTCTGGTGACCAGCAGCTTGAAACCAGTGGTCTGCCCTCTGTGCCCTCTGTTACCATGGTGAGGGGTAGAAATGCAGCATGTGGCATTCTCTTGCTCATTATCATCATGATACACCCAATCAGAGGGGGGCAACAACGTGTCTGATAAGAGCACAGTGGGTGAACTGAGAGTTCAAAGTGTGGTGCTCTTGTACAAGACCTCACAAATAGATCTGATCTTGCAAATGGATCTGCTTGATCTCCACATAAGGTACACACAAAGTCAGAAGTTTTTTTTTTTTTTTTTGGAATTAATTTTCAAAACTCATTGTCAATATTTGTAAAGTGTAGCATGCGGGAACACCATCGCCCCTTGTCATTAAGCTTTCATGAAAGTAAAAGTTAATTAGGTATGATGACAAAACTCCGGGGATTGTAATTAGCCGAACTGCGTGATTGCTCACCAGTAATTAAATGTCATTCTCCGTCAGTTCAGTGGGCCTGAAAAAGCCCTGTGGAAAATGTCAAATGCAACAAACTCACCTATGCCCCCAAGACTACCTCTAGGCAAAAAAAACAAAACAAAAGCCCCTTCAAAACAATATAAGAATAGCAACTGTAAGCAAGATCCACTTATGAATTTTAATTCTGTTTTAAATAACAATAAGTGTTTTAAATAAGATTGAGGGTTGCCCATAGGATAAGAATAGATCTAATTCAAGGTACTGTATTCTCTGAAAAGCCTGTATATCTATATAAATTTTACTTCTTGAGTCAATTTAACATGTTTTACGAATGTTTAGATATTTTTACTGGAAAAGAAAAAAATACTTATTAGGAAAATGATTTTTGCAGTATGGCTGCTTGACAGAAGGCACTTTCCTGGTCCATGTCTATTGTTCAAATGAATGACCTGCTATCATGCCATTACATAATGAACACACACCTGTGTGTGAGCTGATGAGATCATTGTGATGTTGACTATCAGAGAAAGTGAGAGTAAATGTGCATCAATGGTCACAGAGTTATGCTCCACTTAGACATGCTGCTATTGCATCACATATTAACATCTTGCATTTGATATTTACATATGAATTTTCTGTGAAGTACACAGAATTTTTGCTACAATTGTAAACATATTATGTTTTTATTAAAAAAAAGTGAAAGTGACACCAGCTAGTTATTGTAGCCAACCATATTCTTCACCTTAGCCAACCATATTCTTCAACTACAACATAAAATTGTAAAGACAATGCTTCTTTACATTTCTAACTATTTAATTATATTTGTGTACATCAAATCATTGCATTGCATACATTTTTTAAATGACATTGTACAACAAGTATTTAAGGTATAAATAATGAGCCATTCAAAGGTATCTTGTCATGTGTAACTCGTCAGACCAGAGTGGTAAAACGGTTTAGAAAAACATACGAGGTGGTAGGGAGAGAGAGATAAAGTTTTGTGCACCCTGCGGAGGAGGAATGAAAACTGGATGGGGTTGTTTGATTTGGGAAGGGGGACAAAAATTTAATGTTTTTTATATTGGGGTGGTCCAGAAAAACAGAAGGTGATTTTCTAAAAGAGTTGGTGGTTCCAGAGACCCAATGTTTTTATTGTAATGAAAAATTGTAGGTTGTTGTTGGTTTTTTGAACAAAAATATTATCTCACTTAAATATATTTAATGGTATACCTGAATGTTTACATATAAGTACAGGTTATAGATGCATTTATATGTATTCATGTGACAACACTGAAGAAATGACACTTTGCTACAATGTAAAGTCGTGAGTCTACAGCTTGTATAACAGTGTAAATTTGCTGTCCCCTCAAAATAACTCAACACACTGCCATTAATGTCTAAACCGCTGGGCACAAAAGTGAGTACACCACTAAGTGAAAATGTCCAAATTGGGCCCAAAGTGTCAATATTTTGTGTGGCCACCATTATTTTCTAGCACTGCCTTAACCCTCTTGGGCATGGAGTTCACCAGAGCTTCACAGGTTGCCACTGGAGTCCTCTTCCACTCCTCCATGACGACATCACGAAGCTGGTGGATGTTAGAGATCTTGCCATTTGAGGATGCCCCACAGATCCTCAATAGGGTTTAGGTCCGGAGACATGCTTGAAACCAGTCCATCACCTTTACCCTCAGCTTCTTTAGCAAGGCAGTGGTCATGTTGGAGGTGTGTTTGGGGTCGTTATCATGTTGGAATACTGCCCTGCGGCCCAGTCTCCGAAGGGAGGGGATCATGCTCTGCTCATTCATGGTTCCCTCAATGAACTGTAGCTCCCCAGTGCAGGCAGCACTCATGCAGCCCCAGGCCATGACACTCCCATCACCATGCTTGACTGTAGGCAAGACATATATGTCTTTGTACTTCTCACCTGGTTGCCGCCACACACGCTTGACACCATCTGAACCAAATAAGTTTATCTTGGTCTCATCAGACCACAGGACATGGTTCCAGTAATCCATGTCCTTAGTCTGCTTGTCTTCAGCAAACTGTTTGCAGGTTTTCTTGTGCATCATCTTTAAAAGAGGCTTCTGGGATGACAGCCATGCAGTCCAATTTGATGCTGTGTGCGGTGTATGGTCTGTGCACTGACAGGCTAACCCCCCACCCCTTCAACCTCAGCAGCAATGCTGGCAACACTCATATGTCTATTTCCCAAACACAGCCTCTGGATATGACACTGAGCACGTGCACTCAACTTCTTTGGTCGTCGATGGCGAGGCCTGTTCTGAGTGGAACCTGTACCTCTGTATGGTCTTGGCCACCATGCTGCAGCTCAGTTTCAGGGTCTTGGCAGTCTTCTTATAGCCTACACCATCTTTATGTAGAGCAACAATTCTTTTTTTCAGATCCTCAGAGTGTTCTTTGCCATGAGATGCCATGTTGAACTTCCAGTGACCAGTATGAGAGAGTGAGAGCGATAACACCAAATTTAACACACCTGCTCCCCATTCACACCTGAGACCTTGTAACACTAACGAGTCACATGACACCGGGGAGAGAAAATGGCTGATTGGGCCCTTTTGTGGCCAGCGGTTTAGACATTAATGGCTGTTGTGTTATTTTGAGGGGACAGCAAATTTACACTGTTATACAAGATGTACACTCACTACTTTACATTGTAGCAAAGTGTCATTTCTTCAGTGTTGTCACATGAAAAGATATAATAAAATATTACAAAAATGTGAGGGGTGTACTCACTTCTGTGAGATACTAAAATTATATATATATATATATATATATATATATATATATATATATATACAGTTGCAATCAAAATTAAATCAAAATTATTCAACCTCCTTAACCTGCAAGACATTTTGCTGCTCAGAACAACATTTTATGAAAAAAAAAAATCATCAAAGGCATCAGTAAACTATTATACAAAGTTTGTTAATAAACATGATTCCGAGAATGTAAAGTTAATGAAAAAAAAATCTAACTGGCTCTAAACATATGTGTATAAAATTATTCAACCCCCAAAAGTCAAATTTTGTGCAGAATTTTTTATTCTTTATAACCTCCAGTAAACGCTGACTGTAAGTGCTTAGAAGCTTCTTTCATCTTTCTACTGCAATCTTGCTTGAAAAATTTCCAGATCACTGATAGTCTTTGGTTTCCATGTTACCACTGCTTTCTACAAATTCCACCAAATATTTTCAATAAGATTTCAATCTGAAGACTGTACAGGCCACTCATGAACAGTCTATGACTGATCCCTGAACCAAGTTTAGGTAGATTTGGATGTATACTTTGGGACAGCTGTAGGAAGGTCCATTGATCATCAAGCTTCAGTCTCTGCACCTAAGAAATCACCATCTTTGTCAAAATGGCTTGATACTTCAAAGAATTCATGATTTCATTCATACAGTCAAGATTTCTACTTCCTGCAACACCAAAAAAAACCCATAACAAGAATGGACCACTTCCATGTTTGACCATGGATATGGTATTGAACTGAACTTTTCAATACTTCTCCCAAGAGATTCATGTGATTGCCACCAAACTTATTCAACATGACCCCAAGACACTAAGGATGCTAAATTGCAAGCAGATTTTTGATATCTTGAATGATTTGGCTGTGGCAAGGCAATGAATTTATGGTGGAAAAGGGAAACAGGAAGTGTGTAACTACCGCATACATTCACTGATTTTGATAAAACTTGGTCAGAATAATGTCAAGACACAACAGATGTAAAACTGTGAAAGGATTTTTGATTTCTTAAATAGTGTTGCCATGGCAAGCTCTAATACCAATAAAGAGTAATATTCTTTTGTGTGCTCTTAGCATGCTTAAAATTTCTTGAAACTTGACACACACACAAACTTGGTCTTCTGGATCAGCTTACTGGTAAACAGTCTCCAACTTTGATGAACCATTGATTTCACTCTGCCTCTCTCTGTGTCTGTGTGTTTGTTGTGTGTGTGTGTGTGTGTGTGGTGTGTGTGTGTGTGTGTGTGTGTGTGTGTGGTGTGTGTTGTGTGGGGGGGGGGGGCATGTTTTTGTGAAATATCAGGACACAAATGTGTATAATGACATGGGTATGACATAGGTATTACAAGGAGAGGGGTGATTTTGAGGACATACCCATGTCCCCACTTTTCAAAAGGCTTATAATCATACAGAATGAGTTTTTGTGAGAAAGTAAAAGTGTGCACAGTTTCCTGTGATGGTTAGGTTTAGGGGTAGGGGTAGTGTAGGGGGATAGAAAATACGGTTTGTACAGTATAAAAACCATTACGCCTATGGAATGTCCCCACATTTCACAAAAACAAACGTGTGTGTGTGCGTGTTTTTGCGATTTATCCTGCGTTTAATGAAGAAATGATGAACTTGCATGGTTAGTTTGACTCTTGTTGTGGGGAAAGAGTTCTCTCTCTCTTCTAGGTAAGCACATGGCTGGAGTGCAGGTTGAGGCCACCACAGGCCACCCAGCAACCAGGAGATGTCTAGCGTCAGTCGGAGGAGCAAGAGAGAGCGAGGCAGAGCTGTGTGTGGCTCTTTAAAATATGGGAAAAGTCACACCTCTTAGGGTTGACTTGACCAATGAGAAAGGTGGAATTTCTAAGCGGGAAATTGCTCTGTGGGGGTTTTATGAGCCTTTGTTCTTCTAGCAGGGCATTTGCATATGTAAGGTTGTGTAAGGTTGTTGAAGAAGAAACTATTATAGTGGTTTTGGACTAGCCTCACACGAGGGAACCACAAATTTAGTTATTTATGGTCTTAAAGGGGCTCTATGTATGATTTTTACTTTAATAAAGCATTAAAATACCCTAATATGTTTGCATATATTTAGGAAACATGCTAAGTTCACCTACATGTTTCTCAGAAAAACAATGCTACAGCCAGATATTCTACTTTGAAAATATGCATTCCGTGTCGGAATGTCTGTCTTTGTTTGGTCTGTGCGAAACCACATGCTGCAGTTTATCCAATAGTATTTCAACATCACAGGTTGCCAGTTGGTGGAAAACCTGCATATTGCAGCCATGGAACCCAGCAAACAAAACTGGTCAGAGAATCGCAGATTCTACCTGACCTAAAAAGCCTCTGCATCCATCTAAAAATCTCTCTATGAAAGACATATTAAAACACACATAAATCAATCAGCTTACAGTGTGTAAGTTCCTCAGATTCATTGTCAATTACGCTCCTCTTGTTGCGTGTCCTTGGCCACCCAGTCTTTGAAGGGGGCGGGGCAAATAATTTTGAATTTGGACTGCAGTACCTATTTCGACCACTGGGTGTCATTCTACATAGAGCCCCTTTAAATATTAATATTAATATTAATGTTTTGTATTTAATATTAAGTTTTTGGTCTTGATTCCTTTAATATTTTGGGCATCAGCCAAGAATCTCACCTTGGCAATAAAGAACAATCATGGAAGATTGTTGAATGAAATTACAATTATATAAATTGGAGGAAGTTTGTCATCTGACCAATGAAGGAAGACACGTGTAATAAATGAATTTTATTAACAAAGGATAGACTAAGGTTACAAATTTGAATCTGTAAAAGGTTAGTGTAATAACAACTACTGAATGGATGAAGTGCAAAAGATTGATAAATGCAAGTGAATGAGTAGGAAGTACTTGTGTTAGTTAATCATGGTTTAGTTAATTTACAAGTTAATCTTAAACCATATTTTCTCTAGAAGAAATAAGGTAAACTATATTCTGAATTCAACATATAAATCGAGAGATTATTTGTTATTAACTGATATCAGCTATGCAAATATGCAACTAATGCAAATTAGATAATCATATACTGACAATATAAACTAATGCAAAGGTCTCTGGATAAAGTGATATTTACGTCTGCCTGGTCGTGCTGAATCCAAGGGTGACATCTTCCACTTGTTGAGCTGGGCAATGTTGCAGTGGGAAGAAAGGGGTTGGAATACATTCCATAGCCTTGAACACAAGTACTTGAATGTTGAACTCCTGAAACACAGAGAACACGCAGAAGAAGAAGTCTTGAAGTTGAAGGTTTGATGTCTGTGCAGACAATCCTTATTCTCTGGAACATGAAGATGGAAGGATCTTTAGATTCTGAAGTCAGTGCAGATCCGGGCAGTCTGGAACACGCAGATCTGGAGGATCTCTGATAAGAGGATTTTAAAGTTGATGCAGAAGGTATTTTGAAGATGGGGGCTAAGCTTGTCGTCTCTGTCATGTCAAGTCACCTTTATTTATATAGCACTTTTTACAATGTAGATTGTGTCAAAGCAGCTTTACATTGATAACTGGTACATTATTTTGGCTGCACAGCAGCTCTTAAAGAATAGTGTCAATGCAGGCAGATCAAAGCACTGTTGAATATCAAATGTCAAGTCAAATGTCAAGTGTCCCCAACTAAGCAAGCCAAAGGCGACAGCGGCAAGGAACCCAAACTCCAACAGGTGACATCAGGTGGCAAACAAGTGGCAAATAGGTGTTAAAATGGAGAAAAAAAAAAAAAAACTTGGGAGAAACCAGGCTTAGTCGGGGGGCCAGTTCTCCTCTGGCGAACAGTGCTTTGTTACGACTCAGGATGCTATCATAAGTCCGATAGGATCGCAACATTCAAAGTATTTATTTCAGTTCCATCCAGTTGAGGATCGTATTCATCATGCCGGTATATCGTATTCATATGGACGGTTTTTGAGGAGCTGCACTACTGGTTGTCGTGTTGATGAGGCCTTCACAGTGGATGATCTAGTTGACTCAATCTCTGCTGATACTTCAGGGCTGCGTTGTGGTCGTGTCAAGGTGCAGGTCCTTGGTCTCACCTGGATACGGCCTAATATTAGCGTAGATGCCATTCTTCTTCTGATGTAACGAGTACATCTGGTGTTATAGGAAGTGTTCCCGGTTCCGTGTTCCTTTGTCTCCATGCAGTTTTCTAACTCCCCAAATTCACTTCTTGTAGAATTTCCTTGTTTCTCTCTTTAGAGCTTCAGAGTCTTGAGAGAGCAATTGAAGACTTCAGATGCAAAAGCCTCTAAGTGCCATCTGAAATTTTCTGCTAAAATAAGCATTTTTATCAAGCTCGTATGTTTATGTTCAGTAATTTCTCTTTAATGGCAATTAATAGGTCCTTTTCATTGCCATTAAAGTGAAATAACTGAACATAAACATACGACCTTGATAATAATGCTTTTAGAAGAAAATTTCAGATGGCACTTAGAGGCTTTTGCATCTGAAGTCTTCAATTTCACAACTCCATAGAGTTGGACTTAGCTTAGCACATCTTAGGACCAGAACCTTGAACCGGGACTGGAACAGGAACTGGAGCCTGGAACCAGAATGGGAAAACTGCAGCAACCAGAAAAGAAACCAACATCTCTTGCTTCAGAGAGAAGCCTTTTAATCTGTCCCAAGAAGGAGGGAGATGCAAATTGACACCTTTCAGATCCAGTGTTTTGATTGGCTGATGCTGTCAGAGGTAGCCATTCTTGCATGAGGTTCATTTGCATAGCTTAAAGTTCATGTTTAGAACAATGTCCTTAAGGTTTTTCCTATGATAATTCACTTTCCAAACCAATTTCAGATTAACCTGAGCATTGTGCTGAAAACATAAAGTCCAAACATCATTGGGTTATGTTGAACTACCTATGCATTCATTTATACCTTAATAGGTAAATTTGTATATACAGTTCTGTTTATAGAAATGGAGAAGATTTGCTCCATTTTGTCCATCGTGTGTCCATTTTTTGTCCTTTGTGGCTGTTTGGCGAGTAGAGTCAGTTCACTCCTCAGGTCTTAGGGCTGAGCGACTGGGGTGAACAATGGGGAAAATAGTGATTGGATTAGTCTGCTCAATGACATGCTAATGTCATCATTTTTTTCCTTGCACAAATGGTCAGGGTGATTGTATTTGCAAGCTTATCTCCTAGCCCATCTATTTCCTTGTTTGTGGAACTTCCTTGGTGGTGTGAGTTTTGGAGTCCTGTGCTTTTCATCATGGCAGATGAGGTGATAAGTGGAGTCTGCCCTCATGTCTGCCTGCTGATCACTACACCATTAAAGATTCTTGTCATACTATTATGTTGCACAGGTATCGACATATCATATACACGATCATTTAAATCTTCAAAATACAAACTCATAGACCCCAAACTTGTTATAGGTTAGGTTAAATTAACCATTGGTTCTATCATAAAATATGCATAAAACAAAATACCATACAAAAGACACTTTACAAGACAATTATAATCATACACACAATGTCCTGGGGTGCATGTTCATTTATAGAACAGTTTGTCTATAAATTGAGGCAGAATAGTCTTTTTACAGGTTTTGTGTCTTCCCTATGGCCCCTGCTTTTTCACGTGAGTTTAGAGCAGCTTCTGTATTTTTGTCAAGTCAAGTCATCTTCATTTATATAGCGCCTTTAACAATACATATTGTTTCAAAGCAGCTTTACAATGACAATAGGAAAATTAATTGACAGAATTGTTTTGGATTTACATAAGCGCTAAGAACAAAAAATTATTATCGAGCTAAAGTTGGTTTTTGATTGAATCACTTCCGTTGTAAAAATTGTTAATTATTACTTTAGGGGCCACTTAAATGACACCTTTCCTACTGAAAACTGAGTACCTTTAATACATTCAATGAAATCTTGATGCATGTGAAAAAAGATGTGATTGGGCATCATAAAACACTTATGCTTTATTGTGTGGTCTTTAATAAGCTATAAAAAAAAGTATTATGAGGTGGAATCTATGGCACTTGTTTTTATGACCAGCACATATGCTATGAAAAAAAATGCATTTTTTCAAAAAAAAAAAAAAAAAATGACTAGAACAGTTTAAATCTGCTAAAGCCCTGGTTCAATTCAAACTTGCAATTTTAGCATGAATATTAATGATATATTTGAGCCTTTTAATTTTGTTGATGTTTTATTTTATTATTATCTTATTATATTATTATCATTCTACATTTATTTTATACTGTACCCAACAAAAAGCAAATTACTTTTTGGAAATTATGTGCATAACACATTCTGTGTTAATGTATTCAACAGTGATATGACTACATGACAGAAGTGTTTGCACAGTTGTAGAGAAAACTGGATTACCAAACAGACGTCCCTTGGGTACGAAGAAAGGCACAGAAAATGTTATTCCACAGAGAAGTTTTACTGGCACAAACCAATCTGAGAGGCTTAACAAGCCCTGTAGTGTTGGGCTACAGTGATGACTAGAGAGTCAACCATATCATTCCTCAGAGAGGAGAGGTGTCAAGTGAGACTTGTGTGCTTTAGCGTGCCAGGAGTTTTGCAACAAGACCAGACCCCTTCTGTGGTCACAACCACATATTGAGATGACTGATGAAATAAATGCTGCCAATTCACCTTAATCATTGCTAACATTGTACAGATTGTACAGATTATGCTGAGCTTAAAGGTGAGGAAAGTGTTTCCTGGAACATGAAAGTGAAGTGAAGTGAAGTGAAGTGAAGTGAAGTGAAGTGAAGTGAAGTGAAGTGAAGTGAAGTGAAGTGAAGTGAAGTGAAGTTCTTGGGATTTGGTATTTTTTACAGTATTTACAAAACCTGTATGGTACTTCAAGTAGTAAAACAGATAATACAGAATGTTAACTGGGTAAAGAGATACAGTAAACAAATATTAAATAATAAAAAAGGACACAATCATTGAATGTATTTTAAATCTTGTAGGCCTAAAGTTGCGGTTATCATCTTCACTGTCCACACAAAGCACTTATCAATGCAGGCATCTGTTGTTGTAGTCTCTAGTATTTTGTTGTTGTCTTTTTAATGTCTTTTCCACTGTGAAACAACAGCCCGGGCCAGTGTTGCCACCTTGTGGAACAATTTGTCTTTGTGCAAAACAAATTGAATGTGCATGTGCAAACTGCAAAAATACAAAATGTACTATTCTGGTGACGAACTTTGCATCACGTGCACTGTACGCGGATCCCTGTAAAAACTTAGGTATACTTTAGGCTTAACTTGACTTCCATCCAGGGTTCTAAACTGTGACCAAATGGTTGCATTTTGCCATCTTTTTTTGTGCCGGTGTGACTAAATTTTGTTAGCAGTCGTACTGGTGCTACCACCACATTGCCACCACCACCAAATAATACAAGCTGTCATTTTTGTGTATATGACAAACATGAAACAAATTGAAAGTGAAACTGTGCTACTCATTTGAGTTGCATAGATCAGACCAATAACATGTTGCGTTCACTGCAAGACTTAATGCACAGTTCTGATCTGACCATATCTGATTTGCTCTTTACATTCACTTTAGACATGTCTGGTATCCGATTTCTGTGTTTAAATTAATCCCCCAAAATTATTCTGTTGGTGATCGCTTAATTATGTGACATGGTTGACTCTTGGGGTTTGAATGGCCATGCTATTAAAATTATTTATATAACTCATGTCCGGTTGCTTGCCAGTATGGATAAGTTAAAAGCTGTCATTAAACTTTTTCAGATTTAAAAAAAAAAAACTTTTATTCATAAAAATTAAGGGTTAAAAACAAAAAATATAAACTACATTTTCAAACAATAAAATTAAAAACAAAAACCAAACTCATTTTACCAATTAAAACTAAACATCTGAACTCTCACACAGTCACCAGTGCCTCTCAAACACCCCATCTCCCAACCCCATTTACATCTACTGCAGATGTAAAACCTTTTTCAAATGTTACTTAGTTGCTAAAGTGACTTAATGTATTAATTTGGACCAGTGTTGCTAGGTTCGGCTAAGGACACATGGAGTGTTATGTCTAAACAATAAAGCTAAACAATACCTAAATACAATGTTATGTTTAAAAAATATGAAAGCTGTAAAATGTGTTTCTATTTGTAAACATTTTCACATATAAGTGGAAAGTTCATGTGTGAAATGTCAAATCAATTTTCACATTCATCTTGAGTGAGGGGGCAGGATAGTCTGGGTTAGGGGGCGAATTTCACCATATAGAAATTAGTAAATAAGTGAACAAATGACCGATTTCAGCTGCAATTCTACGTCTTTTTAAAATGTTGAGTGGGACACTTTAGATTCTAGAGAGCATTTGATTGGACACAAAAACTGATGAGAAGCTGAAGTGCAGAGTGATGCCATCAGAATCATTGATCTGTACTGGCGGAAATGAGAGGCTGTGAATTTTGAATGCATATATCTTCTAAATGCGAATTGTGTCTTTGTTGAGTACACAACCTTATAGATAACCATTAAGGCTAACATATTCATATTAAAATTTCATAGGGACTTTTTTTTCCTCATTGGTCTCAAACTTAGCTCCTGGAGGGCGATTGCCCTGCAGACTTGAGCTCCAACCCTAACTAAAAATACCTGATCTAGCTGATCAAGGTCTTCAGGATTACTAAAAACTTCCAGGCAAGTGAGTTGGAGCTAAACTCTGCAGGACAATGTCCCTCCAGGACCTGAGTTTGAGACCACTGTCTTACAATCTCTTACAAATTTCAGTCACAGGAGTTCGGAAATAGGTGTATCATCTCAGACCAAAAAACAGATACCTTACATGGAGACAGCACATTGTCACATTTGTCGAGACAAGCTTTGTGAAAATGGGGTAAAGGGGCTGTGGGTTTAAGATTACTGTTTCTTAACATCTCCCAGACGGGCGTAAATTTCATCTAACAGTTATAAACATAAAATAAACATAAAATTTCTCAAGAGCAATTTTTGAAGGGGACACATATAATACAGACAAAATTTATGTCAGTTTTTCTTTTCTCTATCATTTTATCTGGCCAACAACACAAAGCAATAGTTGTTTAAATACAAGTTTGGTTCATAGGTTCACCACATGGTCATATTATAATTGTTAAATTATCTTGCGTCCTCCACATAGTACAGTATTTTAGGTTTCGTCTAGGACAGAGAACATCTCTAATTATATTCAACTGCAACAAGCTCACTGATCTGCCACTTAACATCATATTGAGGAAAACCCAACACAACAGTAGATCTAAAATATTAGGCAAATATCAGTTCACACATAGGCTTATCACTAAGTTATTTTGGCAGTTTGTCGTGTTTTTCCAAGTGAAATGGTGAAGAAAGCTCTGAAGTGACTGAAGTTCATGTAACACAGTAATACGTGTGTTTGAGTTTGTGTAGTAGACTTAACAACACCATTCATTCACACAGAGACACGCAGAACAGACTTATATGTGACATGCTTTGGCTGTTGTCATGTTCATTTCTATGTGAAAACCTTAAAATCTCTGAAGTGGGTGAAACTCACATATAGTTTGTGACATCAAACGTCTCTCTGCTGTCCTTAGGTTGCCAGTTATTCATTACAATGATAATACACATTAGTAAAAGCATCCTTTTTCAATAGTGTGGTTTTCCCACACAATTGGGCTATTTTGAAAATGCAGCACTGGCAACACTGGTTGCCTCAGTCATTTGACGTTGAGTCTTAAGCTATGGTCACATGCACTTCTGGATTCTTGTTTGGTTTATGTTTTCTTGTTTTGTGTGGACTGATTCTGTGGGTTTTGACTCTTGCCTGGTTGTACTACGTTTTTGGATTGCCTATTAAAGCTGCACTTGGATCTTACCTACTAGTCTCAGTGCCTTCCGTGACATAAGACTCGACCATGTTTAGATCCAGAAGCAGGGGAATCCGGCCATCTGCGAGTACCCGGGAGGGTCAGACCTGTCCTCAAGTTCTGACCACCCTTCGTCAGAGAGGTATGGAGGTGCGGGCGTTTACGCAAAGTTTTGGTCATGGGCGGAGAAGTTTAGTCATCCTGATGCGGTCCTCAAAGACATTTTCAATCATTGTCTCGATGACCCTCTGCCGCAGTGGGAGATGGAGCTGGTAAGGAGTTTAAATTTCTGGAATTTCTCCAATTACCTGTATCTTCGTAAGAATGGACAGGTTCGGATACCTCCAGCACCTGCTCCAGCCCATCAGTCCGCTCCAGAGCCCCGCTCCAGCCCGTCAGTCCGCTCAAGTCTGTGAATCCTCTCCAGCCCGTGAGCCCGCTCAAGCCCGTGAGTCCGCTCCAGAGCCTGCTCTAGCCTGTGAGTCCGCTCCAGAGCCCGCTCCAGCCTGTGAGTCCGCTGCAGCCCGTGAGCCTGCTGCAGCGCCCACAGAGGAGGTAGGCACAGAGCCACCGCCTCATCCACGTAAATGGAGGAAGAGGAGGAAGAAGGCTTCCTCCATCCCTCAAGGCCTGGAGGCCTTCCCAGAGCCCGCTGTAGGCCCGGAGGCCACCCCAGAGGTATTAGAGCCGAATGCTCTCCCTGTCAGTCCTGTCATGGCCAAGAGGGCTGTCTTCGCCTTTTATGTTTTGGCTTTTCTGCGTGCCTGGAGAATGCACTGAAGTACTTTTGACCACGGACCAGTCTGCCAGCCCGAGCCTGCTGCCGTCCCAGAGCAGCCCGAGCCCACTGCCAGCCCGAAAGCCGTCCCAGAGCCGCCCGTTCTCCTGATGTGGTCACGGAGCCCCCTTGGTCTGCCCTGCCGGCGCCAACCAAGCTCTCTGCCCTGCCGGCGCCTCCCAAGTGCTCTGCCCTGCCGGCACCACCCATGCTTCAAGCTCCACCCCCAAACCTGCTAGAGCCCGCCTGGTCCGTTCCTCCAGCACTGCCCTGGTCCTCTGCCAGGACTCCAGACCTGCTGGAGCCCGCCTGGTCAGTTCCTCCAGCACCGCCCTGGCATCAGCCAGGACTCCGGACCTGGCCCACCATCCCTCCCCCTGGTCCTCCTCCAGTCCACCTCCCTCCTGAGAGTTTTTGTTTTATGTTTTTGCCATTTGGAGCATCTGGTATCCGCTCCGTAGAGAGGGGGTACTGTCATGATCACCAGTTGGAGTGCCCTGGTTAGCCACCAGAGGGCACTCCACCCCGGACTATTGCCTCACCTCTTCGGACTTAATTTCCCATAACCCACTTTCTGGACTCATTATCACTTCATTGCACACAGCTGTGTCTGTCTCATAGTGTCTGTCTATTTATACCCTGTTGTTTCAGTCATTTGTCGTCGAGTCTTAAGCTATGGTCACATGCACTCCTGGATTCTTGTTTTCTTGTTTGGTTTATGTTTTCTTTTTTTGTGATGGACCGATTCTGTGGATTTTGACTCTTGCCTGGATGTGCTACATTTTTGGATTGCCCTATTAAAGCTGCACTTGGATCTTACCTACTAGTCTCAGTGCCTTCCGTGACAGTTACCTAATTCGCTCTTAACTCATTCAACACTCTGAAGACTGCATCACCAGGCCAATCACCATCAACACACAAGGACTTCTGAAATGCAACAACAAAATAAAACGACTTTCTGCCCACCCAAATTAACCTACTGTTATCTTTGCATAAACCCATTACCTCAATAAAACAAATACATACGACTGCCTTATGCCCCGCATTCAAATCAAATAAGGGTGACCTAGAGACACAAACAATTGTAAGCATGAGCAGCATGAAGCAATATGTGTCTCGTTGCTCAAAACAGGAACAGTCCTCAATTAAAACATTAAAATAACTTAAGAACAGATTACCTGATGCAAGCTCATGCTTATTTCCAGATTCAATGAATGAATGGTCCGTGTACCTTCGTATAATTTGTTTTTTAATTTTGTCTTCTAAACGAAAAACGAAGAAATCATTAATTTATCACATATTCGACCCCCTCTTGAGAATTAATAAACAAATCTCGAGTCGTTTTTTTTACATATTTTTTTTTGTTTTAATCACACTTTGTTCTAATCCCCAAAGGGAAAAACAATAAAACCAAAATGGATAAACAGCTTGAACATTCGATCTCTACATGGGCGGGAATAAAATGCCCCTTTCCGCTGATTGGTCAACCAAAGATCAAGCCGCGCCATCAGTTCTTAGCTCCAGAATCAGCTCCGCGCAACAGTAGCCTATATATCCGATACATTTTACGGATTATTACAGAGTTTATTGCAACTGCATTTAATCTAGTTCTCATCAAACAGCCAGACTAATAAATGGCTCGACACAACCCGTACCAGGGCAGAGCCAACAGAGCTTTCTTTTGTATTCATTTGCATGCAGTGAAATACTAATTTATCGTATTAAATATTAATTTACGTGGCATCTGCTCTCACAACTACTCCTAGCCTATTTATTTGGCACACCGTTGTTTTATTTAGCTGACCAACTCTAAAAATCTCTGCTGGAGCTGCACGACGCACTGGACAGCGAAGAGAGAATGTATCGGACATTTCATCTGGGTCTATTTCTCATCAAACAACCAGATTAATGAATGGCTCGACACAAACCCTACATAAACAAAGCCATAGCTTTCTTCTGCCTACGTATACATTTGGGTGTGATGGAATTAGTTTATCATATTAAATATTAATTTATTTGCATCTGCTGTCAAAACTACCCCTAGCCTATTTGGCACACAACCTGTTTTATTTAGCTTGAAATCTGTGTATCAAAAATGCGCGACTCACTGAACAGCACAGAGAGAATGTGGTTGTAATGAAGTGCAGATCAGCAGTCCTGACTGTAGTTTTGAGCAATACACCTCGTGTATTTCATTAACACTAAGTATGTCCTCAAAAACAATGTTTTATTTTTTTCTGCTAGCTAAATTTCTAAAGCAAAGTCACAGATCATTGTGCGACATATAACATAAGCGCACAGAGTAGCCTATAGTAGTTAATTCGTGAATGAATCCAAGTCTTTGAACAAATCAGTTGAGTGATTCATCAGCCATACAGCCTTTTATTACTGAATGAATCAGCGTTTCAAGCGAATCGATTGAATAAAATGACTCGTTCATTAACACAGTGACTTGCTGCCACCTACTGGCGATATTTCATATTCGTTTCATCTTGTAATTTATGTAAAGGTGCTTTAAGCGATCCTGGGTGGAGTAACTTTCTGTTGACGTTCGAAGTGTTGTCAAACAAAACAGAGGCTAGCTAGACCCTCCCTCCTCCTCCCCCTCCCCTCCCCCTCCCCTCCGTGCTTCCTGAAACAGTCATGAACGCGCATTTAAAATCATTCTTGTTGGTTATTGGCTGGAGCATGTTTATTATGATTCATGGCTGCACCAGTTTGTTTTTATTGCCGTTTTTTGGAGCTTGTGGCGACTACAGAGACTGCGTTTTTTTACAGTGTGTTCAGGGGACAGGCAGGTGACAAAAAATGTTTTGGCCTAAAAACGCGTGACATCGCTTAGAGCACCTTTAATATTTCTGTATTCAAAGCATTTTGTATAAAACATAAAATTAATGTCATTTCATTATTTGCTCTGCTGTGTGAATGTATTTACGGACCTCTCTGAGCAGCATTAAATTGTGTAAATACATCTAAAGCTACTCCAGATGCTGCTATGCCACCTCTGCAGCGCAAGATGCCTTTGGCTGAAACAAAATAGTGTCAAACTCTAATTGTATTGACTAAATTTAAGATTTTAAATTAAAATGGCATGCCTATATTTAATAAGATATAGCTATTTTAAATATAGCTTATGTGACTAATTAATTTATAACGGGTAATAGATGGCAATAAATATAAAAATATATATTCATCTCTGGCTTTATTGTTCAAAGTGTTATAGTCTACCCTTAAACACGTAAATGAACGGCAAGAGCACATTAAAAGTTTCTGTTTCTGTTCTGTTTCAGTTAAAATGTGTCATTTAAGCGTCATTTAAATTAATAATTAATGATTTTTAAACAAAAGATTCAATCAAAAACATTAGCTCGATAAACTTTATCTAAGAGCTGCTGTAAAGCCAAAACAAACTGTCTATTAATTTTCCTATTATCACTGTAAAGCTGCTTTGAAACAATCTGTATTGTAAAAAGCGCTATACTTGACCCCGATTCTGCTCTGCCCTTCAGTACAAGATCTTATGCATTCTCTCCGCGCTGTCCAGTGCGGCGCGCAGCCTCCGGCACACAGATTTTGAGAGTTGGTCAGCTGAATAAAAAGGCTAATAAGTGTGCCAAATAGTTTGGCTAGTTGTGCGAGCACGTAAATTAATATTTAATACGATAAATTAGTATTTCATGGCTCGCAAATGTACACAGAAGAAAGCTCTGTCTAGGCTCTGCCCTGATACGGGTTGTGTCGAGCCATTTATTAGTCTGGCTGTTTAATGAGAACTAGATTAAATGTAGTTGCAGTAAACTCTGTAATAATCCGTACAAATGTATTGGATATATAAGCTACTGTTGCGCGGAGCTGATTCTGGAGCTAAGAACTGATGGCGCGGCTTGATCTTTGGTTGACCAATCAGCGGAAAGGGTCGTTTTATTCCCACCCATGTAGAGATCGAATATTTAAGCTGTTTATCCATTTTGGTTTTATTGTTTTCCCATTTGGCGGATTAGAAGTGTGATTAAAACAAAAATAAAAATATGAAAAAACGACTCGAGATTTGTTTATTTATGCCCATGAGGAGGGTCGAATATGTGATAAATGAATGCTTTCTTCGTTTTTCCATTTAGAAGACAAAAACGAAAAAACAAATTATCCGAAGGTACCCTTGTGTGTTGTTGTGTGTGGGGAATCAGGGTATCTTCCGTTCATTCATGTTTTGATTTAATATTGAAATCAGAAAAATGAGAAAACCACACTTTTTTTCTTTTTTCATTTTTAAAATGAAAACGAAAAAACAAAAAATCGGCTTGATTTTTCTTTTTTTATTCTGGGGTTGGAACCAAATAACCAGTTTGAATATTCGATCTCTACATGTGGGCGGGAATGAAACGCCTCTTTCCGCTGATTGGTCAACCAGACGTCAAACCATGTCGTCATCAGTTGTTCATCGGTTCCGCTCAACAGAATAAAAGTCCCTCGCTCTACAGCTGTACGGATTCTTAACGCGTTTATTCTACATTTTATCTCTTTCTCATGAAATATTAATTTACTTTGCAGCTGCACACGATTACCCCCAGTCTACAACTTTGATACATTGAGTGTAAAAATGTCTTTTGTTTTAGACAACATGGGATGGATTTGAAATGATAGATATATATATATATATATATATATATCATAGCCTGTCAATATACAGCATGTAGGCAACATGCTATTTTTTTCTTTTCTTAAAGTTATAACTTTTGTTTAAGGCAATATTCTGAATTTATTTCATTAATATTGAGTATTAATGAATGTCACACAGAACAGTGTTTTATTTTCTCTGCCAACTAAACTTTCAATGCAGATCAGAACCGTTGTGTGACTGACTCGTAGCGCACAGAGCAGTGTTTCATTCCTGAATGAATCAGAGTCTTTGAACAAATCAGTTGACCGAGTGATTCAATGGCCCAAAAGATTATAGAGATCCAATTTATATATTCTTGAATGAGTCAGCGTTTGGAAGGAATCGCTTAAATAAATCATCATTAAATAATCATTAATGACTTCCTGACACCTACTGGCGACATTAATTTCATGATCCAGTTATCGTTTCATTTTGTAATTTAAAATTTTCTGTATTCAATTGTAATTTCTACACATATACTGTCCTCTCTGAGCAATCTAACAACTCATAAATCTAAAAGCAACTTCAGGTGGTTCTTTGACACTTCTGCAAGCCTTTGGTTGATACTGATTTAATTGGTATTACCAATTAAATCAGTATCAACCAAAGGCTTGCAGAAGTGTAACTGAACCACCTACCAATTTGGTAACAACCTATAGCGTCATATTATTGTAATTTAAATGACTAAATTTAAGAATTTAACATTAAAAAAGCATAGGCTACATATTTAATAAGATTAGGAAAAAATCCTAAAATCCCCTAGAAATCAATTAATCAATTAAATCAATTAGCTACAGTTAATTTCTGACACAGACAGATGACAATAAATAGGCTATAAAAACATTCTTTATCTCATTATTGTTAGTGTTATTACAGGGTTTTGATATGTAGCCTAATATTGATAAAATATAATTGATATCTTCTTAAGAGAGCACTATAATTGTTATTTTTTAACACTGTTTTAACATTTTTCCCTTTATTTATTTATTTTACTTTTTTAAATGTGTGATAGCCTATTTCAAATTGGCATAAACGAGTTCACCTTGTCATCAAATCATCCAATTCGCATTTTAAGTCCATCTCTCTATAGCACCGCTTTGATGAACTAATAACATGTAATATATTTTCATATCTGTCATATTTCAAATTCATCCCATGTCCAAAACTCAGGGTGTTGTCTAAAACAAAAGTTATGACTGCTGCATATTTACATCGGCTACTGATTTGCACTCTTTAATTCGCTGCTCAGTGCGTTGAGCAGCTTCGCTAGATTTTTATAGTTGGTCACTTCAATAAAACAGGCATTGTGCCAACGTTGTAGAATGGGGGTTATTGCGTGCAGCTGCAAAGTAAATAAATATTTCATGAGAAAGAGATAAAATGTAGAATAAACGCGTTAAGAATCCGTACAGCTGTAGAGGGACTTTTATTCTGTTAAGCTGAACCGATGAACAACTGATGACGACATGGTTTGACGTCTGGTTGACCAATCAGCGGAAAGAGGCATTTCATTCCCGCCCACATGTAGAGATCAAATATTCAAACTGCTTATTTGTTTCCAACCCCAGAGCAAAAAAAGAAAAATCAAGCCAATTTTTTGTTTTTTCGTTTTCATTTTAAAAATGAAAAACGAAAAAAAAGTGCGGTTCTGAGCTAAACACGCGTTTTTATGGACACACAGAAGAAAGCTTTGTCTATAGGCTCTGCCTCGATTTGTGTCTCAAGTCATTCGTTTGTCTGGCTGTTTGAGAGATAGAGATCAAGAGATAGAGATTAAGATTAAATGTAAATTTAAAAGTGATTATATAGTTGCAATAAACGCGTTAAATCCATCGCAGCGAAGGACTATTATTCTGCTACTCTGAACTGCGGAAGAACTGATGACAGCACGGTTTAAAAGTTTGGTTGACCAATCAGCGGAAAGGGGCGTTTCATTCCTGCCCACATGTTGAGATCAAATATTCAAGTTGTTTATTCATTTTCTACCCCTGAACAAAAAACGAAAAATCAAGCCGAATTCTTGTTTTTCGTTTTGTTTGAAAAAAATGAAAAACGAAAAAAACGTTTTTCATTTTCCGATTTCATTATTAAATCAAAAAAGGAATGACCAAAAGATACACGGACCCTTGATGCTAGCTCACGCTTGTTTCCAGAGTCAATGAATGAATGAAACGAGGACGCGCTATACTTCCGTGCATCTATTTATAGCGCGCCAACTATGTAATGATGCAAATCTTATAATTGCCCCAAAGACTTATGGGAGTTGTAGTACCAAACCCATACGTCACTCGGTTACACTAGTAACATTAGAAAGCTGAAAAGCTAAAATATGTCATGTTTGACAGAAGGCTAAATTATGAGCATGCTGGCAAGAAAGGCTAAGTTTGTTGGTCAAAGAGTTGAAGATCGGACCTCTGAGTTCTAAATGACTGGTTTATGAATGGTCAAAGCAAGTAGGGCAGAATAGTAGGAATGTTCGCTTCTGCTGATTAACATGATCTATTAGCTCATGTTGTCAGGGTTATGTCAATTGAAAAAGAAAGTGATTTTAGAGGTGGAGTAAGTTATTAGATTTTAATGAAAGATTATGAAGACATTTTTTCTTTAGAATAATGTTCACTGGGAGTCTGTATAACAAAAAGAAAATAGGCTCGCTTTCATTTCATGTTGATTTTAAGCTTAGGTTATTTTCAGTCATTGACCCCAATAACTTCCATTAGTCTACAAACCTAAACAATTCTAATCACCTCAGCTCTCCATTCTGTAGCTTTCCAAATTCCACCACAATAATTTTCAGGCACTATTCATCAATCATGCCTCAATCCTCTAAATCAGGACTTTCTATATTCATTGAACAGTATAAGCCACAAGTGACAGGTAAGATGGCGCCTTAAGCTTTACCAGGGGATCTAAAAGACGATAAAATCCGCAAAGACTAAAATCTTCAACAATCCTCAGGCAAGGGGATTATGGAAAGAGAAAGAAACCAGGATCCATACAGGTGTCAGCCGAGGTCACTAATCTCAATAAACTGGTGATAATTCATCAGCTGATAAACAGGATATTTACGTGTCATGTTTCAGTTTGTGACTGGTTTTGTGCCACAGTCACAAATTCAGCAGAAAGAAATAATTGCATCCATGAGGGTGCATAAATTAGCTATTATTACTGCATATCCCAAGGAGAATCTCTCAGGCTTTGGTTTTGAATAATTTTCTTCAGTCTTAAAATTGAGTAGAAGTCTCAGATGTGCAAGACTGATGAGCAATCTAGGGATAAACTATCCTTTCCTTTTTATTCCTGTCAAAGAGCATTTGATTATAATGGATATAAGTTCTGAATTTTAATCATGACTGCAATAACAACGTTCATGATTAGTAAGAGTGTGCAAATGTAATCTTTGACATTAAATTTGTGTGTGTTTGTGTATATATATTATATATATATATATATTATATATATATATATATATATATATATTGCTTTTTGAGGTGTGCTACCACTGTAATTGCCATCACTGCTATGAGAAATTAGATTTCACTTAACAGACAAAAAACCCAAGCCATATCAAACAATCAAAACTTCATAGAGATTTGGGTGTGGGTTCTTTTGACTTAGGTCAGTAAGCAACCACCCATGCCACCCTTGCAGCACATTTTGCAGGGGCAAGAACATTGAGAAAGCATAAAAATCTTCTTTGCAACTGTTGCTCGGCATTTGGCATCCATACAGTAAACATTTATTCAGCATTCTAAGGATTTCATTTGCTTTGGGTTCTTTGCAGTCTGTCTTCCCTCTTTCAGTCTTTGGATAAAAACAAGCTTATAAAGATTATCCAGTGGCTTGCATGCCATTATCAGTAATCATTGCATATTGACTGGTTTGTCCTTTCACACTTCAAGTTCAGGTCTCAGTTAATCCACATTTCCCAAAGTAAAACTCATCTGCTTTGAGCCAACCATGCAGACAAAATCAATTTCCAACAAGAACAGGGCAAAAAATGTTCACTATTCTTTAACATTTCATGTTATGTTGAATATGTTGAATAAAAATAAATTAGGGTGGCTCAACTAGTACTGTTGCCTCACAGCAAGAAGGTCCCTGGTTCCTGTTGTCTGCATGGCTTTCCAGGTGCTCCGATTTCCCCCACAATCCAAAAACATAGAGTATACAGTGGGTACGGAAAGTATTCAGACCCCCTTAAATTTTTCACTCTTTGTTATATTGCAGCCATTTGCTAAAATCATTTGTTCATTTTTTTTCCTCATTAATGTACACACAGCACCCCATATTGACAGAAAAACACAGAATTGTTGACATTTTTGCAGATTTATTAAAAAAGAAAAACTGAAATATCACTTGGTCCTAAGTATTCAGACCCTTTGCTCAGTATTTAGTAGAAGCACCCTTTTGATCTAATACAGCCATGAGTCTTTTTGGGAAAGATGCAACAAGTTTTTCACACCTGGATTTGGGGATCCTCTGCCATTCCTCCTTGCAGATCCTCTCCAGTTCTGTCAAGTTGGATGGTAAATGTTGGTGGACAGCCATTTTTAGGTCTCTCCAGAGATGCTCAATTGGGTTTAAGTCAGGGCTCTGGCTGGGCCATTCAAGAACAGTCACGGAGTTGTTGTGAAGCCACTCCTTCATTATTTTAGATGTGTGTGCTCAGGGTCATTGTCTTGTTGGAAGGTAAACCTTCGGCCCAGTCTGAGGTCCTGAGCACTCTGGAGAAGGTTTTCATCCAGGATATCCCTGTACTTGGCCGCATTCATCTTTCCCTCGATTGCAACCAGTCGTCCTGTACCTGCAGCTGAAAAACACCCCCACAGCATGATGCTGCCACCACCATGCTTCACTGTTGGGACTGTATTGGACAGGTGATGAGCAGTGCCTGGTTTTCTCCACACATACCGCTTAGAATTAAGGCCAAAAAGTTCTATCTTGGTCTCATCAGACCAGAGAATTTATTTCTCACCATCTTGGAGTCCTTCAGGTGTTTTTTTTTAGCAAACTCCATGCGGGCTTTCATGTGTCTTGTTTCCGTCGGGGCCACTCTGCCATAAAGCCCCGACTGGTTGAGGGCTGCAGTGATGGTTGACTTTCTACAACTTTCTCCCATCTCCCGACTGCATCTCTGGAGCTCAGCCACAGTGATCTTTGGGTTCTTCTTTACCTCTCTCACCAAGGCTCTTCTCCCCCAATAGCTCAGTTTGGGCCGGACGGCCAGCTCTAGGAAGGGTTCTGGTCGTCCCAAATGTCTTCCATTTAAGGATTATGGAGGCCACTGTGCTCTTAGGAACTTTAAATGAAGCAGATTTTTTTTTTGTAACCTTGGCCAGATCTGTGCCTTGCCACAATTCTGTCTCTGAGCTCTTCAGGCAGTTCCTTTGACCTCATGATTCTCATTTGCTCTGACATGCACTGTGAGCTGTAAGGTCTTATATAGACAGGTGTGTGGCTTTCCTAATCAAGTCCAATCAGTATAATCAAACACAGCTGGACCCAAATGAAGGTGTAGAACCATCTCAAGGATGATCAGAAGAAATGGACAGTACCTGAGTTAAATATATGAGTGTCACAGCAAAGAAAAATATATATTTTTTCCAGTAAATTTTGTCCGACTTGAGATATTGCCACTGCCACATCACTGTGACGTATGCCATCAAAGTACCTCAAGGGCAGTTGGCTGGGTCAGCCAGTGCAGCTTCTCAAGAGCGGCTCTGATGATGACAGCTATTTCATGACTGGCCTGACTCACGGTTGACAACAATGACGTGTGTTTCATGTTTATTCTGGCAACTTCAGTTCCGTTAATGCAGACAACAAAACTTTTTTTTTTTTTTTTTGGACAAGGTAATGAGCCAGTTATTGCGCAGTGGAGGTATTGCCCCTTTCATGTCACTTTTTTACCTGTACATTAACACGCTCACATTTATGTCACACTTTAGGAGCTCAGTTCCCCTGAAATATTTTGGCATCCCTGTTGAATAACAAAACTTTATAAACTTTCCTTTTCATAATTTTGTAATTTTTTTTTTTTTTCTTTTTTTTTTTTGTAAATCAATTTCACTAACACATCTGAGAATAGAACAGACCTATTGACATGAGAACAACACACACTTTTCCCAATCCCATTATTTGCAATTTCTCTAGGAGAAAGTTAATTTAATGAGAATTATCACCGGCTAATAGGAATTAGAGTTAGTCAGATGAAGAAGATTATCTTGGTATAATTAGCACTATCTGTCAACCTCAATTAAAATGGGAATTAGGAGAAGGCTTAGTATTTCTACTTGCAGGCAGTTATTTGCTGGACAGAGGAAAGCCAAGCTTTTATGTGACTGACAAATATCTCTGTATAATAATAATAATAATAATAAGATAAATTTGAGATAAATTTGAAAGAAATGAACAGTGAAGGTGGCTGCTGGGTAGTTGTGACACTGTCACACAGCTCACATGTTCTACCGCTCAATAGATATCAGGATGGTTTTATATATGTTTGAATTTTAATTGGTTTACATGTTGTCTTAGCCAGTTTATTACCTATTACCTCTTACCTATTTTTTATGTGTTAATAAGTGTGTTCGAATTCGGCTGCGGCTGGATGCAACAAATCAGCAAAAGTAGTGCAGGTGGGGAGGAGCAGAAAACGGAGACGTGAAGTCGGACAATTTCTGCTTCCCATAGTGATGCTCACGTGGTGTTTGCATACTTTATCACAGCTGAAGTGAAATAAATGCAATTTTTAATCCATGTAAGTCATCCTATTGGGATGATCGTTACATAGTGAAGACCTCATCTTTGTTTTTAACGAGCTGAGAGCAAATCACATTGTATTGCGAGGATGATATCTCGGTATGAGCCTAGGCAAACATTTCTACTGTAAGGTTGACTGAAACTATTCCAGTAAAGGAATTTTGTTATTATATTTACTATCCCAATACTATTGATGGTGCCAGGCCCCCATCAGAAACTGATCTCTTGTGATGTGCAGATTCATAGAATTATACACCAACAAACCAAAGTGTCTAATTCACCTACAGTGGGTACGGAAAGTATTCAGACCCCCTTAAATTTTTCACTCTTTGTTATATTGCAGCCATTTGCTAAAATCATTTAAGTTCATTTTTTTCCTCATTAATGTACATACAGCCCCCATATTGACAGAAAAACACAGAATTGTTGACATTTTTGCAGATTTATTAAAAAAGAAAAACTGAAATATCACTTGGTCCTAAGTATTCAGACCCTTTGCTGTGACACTTTTGCATATTTAACTCAGGTGCTGTCCATTTCTTCTGATCATCCTTGAGATGGTTCTACACCTTCATTTGAGTCCAGCTGTGTTTGATTATACTGATTGGACTTGATTAGGAAAGCCACACACCTGTCTATATAAGACCTTACAGCTCACAGTGCATGTCAGAGCAAATGAGAATCATGAGGTCAAAGGAACTGCCTGAAGAGCTCAGAGACAGAATTGTGGCAAGGCACAGATCTAGCCAAGGTTACAAAAAAAATTCTGCTGCACTTAAGGTTCCTAAGAGCACAGTGGCCTACATAATCCTTCAATGGAAGACGTTTGGGATGACCAGAACCCTTCCTAGAGCTGACTGTCCGGCCAAACTGAGCTATCGGGGGAGAAGAGCCTTGGTGAGAGAGGTAAAGAAGAACCCAAAGATCACTGTGGCTGAGCTCCAGAGATGCAGTCGGGAGATGGGAGAAAGTCAACCATCACTGCAGCCCTCCACCAGTCGGGGCTTTATGGCAGAGTGGCCTGACGGAAGCCTCTCCTCAGTGCAAGACACATGAAAGCCCCCATGGAGTTTGCTAAAAAACACCTGAAGGACTCCAAGATGGTGAGAAATAAGATTCTCTGGTCTGATGAGACCAAGATAGAACTTTTTGGCCTTAATTCTAAGCGGTATGTGTGGAGAAAACCAGGCACTGCTCATCACCTGTCCAATACAGTCCCAACAGTGAAGCATGGTGGTGGCAGCATCATGCTGTGGGGGTGTTTTTCAGCTGCAGGTACAGGACGACTGGTTGCAATCGAGGGAAAGATGAATGCGGCCAAGTACAGGGATATCCTGGACGAAAACCTTCTCCAGAGTGCTCAGGACCTCAGACTGAGCCGACGGTTTACCTTCCAACAAGACAATGACCCTAAGCACATAGCTAAAATAACGAAGGAGTGGCTTCACAACAACTCTGTGACTGTTATTGAATGGCCCATCCAGAGCCCTAACTTAAACCCAATTGAGCATCTCTGGAGAGACCTAAAAATGGCTGTACACCAACGTTTACCATCCAACCTGACAGAACTGGAGAGGATCTGCAAGGAGGAATGGCAGAGGATCCCCAAATCCAGGTGTGAAAAACTTGTTGCATCTTTCCCAAAAATACTTATGGCTGTATTAGATCAAAAGGGTGCTTCTACTAAATACTGAGCAAAGGGTCTGAATACTTAGGACCATGTGATATTTCAGTTTTTCTTTTTTAATAAATCTGCAAAAAAAAAAACAAATGATTTTAGCAAATGGCTGCAATATAACAAAGAGTGAAAAATTTAAGGGGTTCTGAATACTTTCCGTACCCACTGTATATATATGTGTGTATATATACATATAACTGCCCTGCAAATGCATTGCTTCAAGTCAGACTCAGATCGGTCTGTGCAGCACAGCAAATCAAACACACCTTTTTTATTTGTCTGTATTCCTGTCAGCATTCAGCCAAATTTTTGCCTTTTTTTAAATTTAGCAAACCTGACTCACCCAGAAATCAGCTGGCTTTGAGAATTTAATGAGGTATAGCTGTATTTGTCCAGACTAATAAATCCTTTTTTTTTTTTTTTTTCTTTTTCTTTTTTTTTTTTTTGGCTTATGATTGACCATTCTCGCACCAGAGTTCAGCCAAATGCTGTTTCATACTGGGGTGTTAAAATTGTAAGTACATGTTGTTAATTAATATTACTCAGTACTTAAATGTATAATTACACTGTAACAAAGACACCTTAATGGGTTAGTTTTCCCAATAATGAAAATTCTGTCTTTAAGTCCTCACCCTCATGTCGTTTTAAACTTGTAAGAAAAACACACACACACACACACACCAGTGTAAGTGCGAGTTTTGAACTTTTGAACTTTTTTGTTTGTTTCATTGATTGTTTGTTTTTTTGACAGGGTAATGAGCCACTTATTGTGCAGTAGAAGTATTGCCTCCTTTCATGTGACTTTTCACCTGTATCTCACTTTTTACCTGTAAGTTACCATGCTCACATTCATGTCACACTTTAGGAGCTCAATTCCCCAGAAATCTTTTGCCATCCCTGTTGTATTATAAACTTTCCTTTTCACATTTTTGTAATATTTGTTTTGTTGTGTTAATCAGTTTGTTGGTCAGTGCTTTCTTTTTAAGGAGGTACCGCCTCAGTTGCCATGCAGCCTACTCCACACTCTCATTCTGCATTTCTCTTCTACACTGGATTACTACTGCACTAGTTATTTAAAAACAAAACAACAACAAAAAAAAATAGCAACACATCTGAGAATAGAACAACCCCACTGGCATGAACAACACACACTTGTGTCATTCCCATTATTTGAATTTTCTTCAGGAGAAAACGTCCTTTTTAGGAGGCTCATTCTCTGCACGCAGGCAGAATTGCAGCAGAGACAAGAAACAAAAAGAAGCAGAGAGAATACTTTGTTATGAGTTGACTTTGTTAAAAGTTGGGTTTTAGGCCAAAAGTTTACATCTTGATCAGCAACCTGGAAAGACAATATTTGAGTAGACTACAGTTTGGGAGATATCATTAGAAAACATAATGTTATTATTGACTGTTACGCTGATGGTACTCAGCTCTGTATTTCTTTGCAGCCCAACAAAACATTCCAATTCACAAAACGAATGGAATGCAGTCGATATAAAAAACTGTATGACTAGTAATAAAAAACAGAGGTTTTATCATTGGGCCAAAAACCTCCACACACAATAACATAGAATACTCTGTCAAGTATTTGTCATCAGTTAGGAACCTGGGACCTTGATTCACAGACAGGGCTTAGATTAGCCAAAAGTAGGCCTTAGTTCAATTAGGACATTCAAGTAGCTTTTATAATCCTGTCTTAGAAAAAAAACATTATTGGTGTGCATCTGGAGACAAAACAATGGCACTGACATATCAGTGCCACTGTTTTTAAGTTACATTCATAACTTCAGGTGCTCAAGTAAAAAAAGGGCACCCCTCTTATAATTATTTATGAAATAAAGTTACATATTATTTTACACTATACACTATTAGTGTCACAGTCACCAGTTAGAGTGCCCGTGATTGCCACCAGAGGGCACTCCACACGGGACTATTGTTATTCTTGCACAGACTTCATTTCCCCACAGTTCATTGCCAGGTCTAATCATCCATGATTGTTTACAGGGGTGTCTCATTAAACTCATTACCTCTGAGGTTATATAAAGCCTGGTTTTTCAGTCACTCTTTGCTAAGTCTTGTATGTGTCCGTACTGCATTTCTGAGCATTCTCCCTGGTTTCATGTCTCTTGTTTTTTTTTTTCAGATTCTCTGCCTGTTCCTCAGGATTTCTCTGTTCTGCCTCTGCCTCTGCCTCTGCCCTGGACTCTGTTATTGTTTGGAATGTTTGCCTGTGTTTTGACCTTTGCCTGTTTTGTGGATTACGACTGTGAATTACCCTTCTAATAAATACTGTGTTTGGATGCTCAACCTTCACGTCTCAGAGCAGTTACATGACAATAGGGCTGTTATAACAATTAAATGAAATCAGTATCAACAAAATCCATCTTACCATTTATCCATTTACACTGCAATAACAATTATAATGTTATGAGATTAATGTTCTAAATATAACATTTTGAATAGAGAAATATGAAATGTTGAGAAACATGAAACTAAACCTTCATTTCATTCATAAAAGATGCAAGCCTGCATCCCAATGTGCATACTTTCCATCCTATGTGTGATTATGTGAGATTAGAATAAGTGTGTCCCAAAGCATAGTATGGCTTAACTCAACTTTTCAACATGTCCTCCAACCAATACGCCCATATAGGTCGTTTGTCACTTCCCTGAAATCCGTCCCATATGAGCGTTTACTAAAGTTGCGCCCCCTTTTATCTGCATCATATTTCGGGTTTCGCATAGCTCCATTGGTAGAGTATTGCAATATACAACAATATGCAATCAACGACGGTCATACATCATTTCATGACGACAGACATAACACAACACTGTCATTTAATTTTACGCCAGCTAGAGGGCGGATGACTTTAAAACGTAAATATATGTCGTAATAAGGTGTTTGAAAAAAGACTGATAGGGTCGTTTTTTGGAGGAGGACAGTCTCCAACTTTTAGACATACACTCACAAACTTCCCTAAGAACTTCCTCTCGGGGAAATCCCCACCATCATTTTGAAGTGCGTTCAACTTCATTTTGCCCACAGACCCTCAACCCCTTGATTTTGACAGAGGGAGCAAGTCTACTCAATATCAGGCACTTCAGGCAGATCTATAGACAACAACGCAACACGATGGTGACGTCACAGCATAACTAGTTTAATTTAACCCCATCCTACACAACTCTAGTGTATGATATTGGAGTTATTTTGACATTCAACAGCATAGATACCTTAGAGGGTTAGTTCACCCAAAAATGAAAATTCTGTCATTAATTACTCATCCTCATGTCATTCCAAACCCATAAAACCTTTGTTCATCTTTGGATTTGGCATATCATCATGCTACTACATTTCTCTCCAATACAGTAGGAAATTAAATGAAATGTGGAGGAACTGTTGTCACATTTTGCAGTCATGGTGATATTCGAGAAAATCAGAATCAGAATGAGCTTTATTTGCCAAGTGTGCACAAACACACAAGGAATTTGTTGTGATTTTCAGGAGCTCTGGTTATATACAGTACATTCATACATACATTGGTGCATATGTATATAAATATACAAGAGAATAGAAAAAAACATTTAAATAAGTAAGATTAAGAAAAATAAGAATAAAAAAATAAATTAAAAAACGATAAAGTAATATACATCAAGGTCAAAACATACATATATGTGCATCATGTTTTATATACAACTGTTGTATAAATAAAAATATGTATTTACATGTATGTGTTTATTACCTAATACTCAGGTGTCAAAAACGCCATAAGAGTACTGAATTATGAATTATAAAAACAGGTAATTGTGTTCTAGCTATTTAAGGTAGAGATAGCCTAGAGAAAGAAACTGTTTTTATGCCTAGATTTTCACAGAGATCTGTAATGTCTGCCTGAAGTGTGGCCTGGGTGAGAGGGGTCTTATCTCTGTTAACATTAAGGCCATTCTTCTCTTGCTTCTGCTGTTTATTGTGGGAGAGAAGTACAAGGTTGTCAGCAAAGTCCAGGTCCTCGAGCTGGATTCACAAGGTCCACTGAATTCTGTTCCTTCACTGTAGTGAATTCCTTCATGATCCAGTCAATGGCAAAAAGAAACAGGGAGGGTGACAACAGGCATCCTTGTCTAACTTCTGTTTTCACCTGGAAGCTGTTGGTGAGTTGCTCTCCTTGAAATCCAAGATTTTCTAATCAGGTTAACCATAGTGTCGATGGAGCCTCCAAAGGGTCTCTCAATCCAAGCTGTCAAACGCCTTCTCATAGTCGACAAAGTTGATATACAAGAAGGAATTCCACTCCAGGGATTGTTCAACTATGATGCAGTGCATTGCCATCTGGTCAGTGTGTGATCCATTCTGCTGGAAAACTGCTTGTTGATCTCAAAGCTGTGGGTTGACAATATCCTTCCTTCCTTCCTTCCTTCATCCGTAGTTCTTGGCAGAACTATGGCATCTATGCTAATATTAGGCTGTCTCTCATCCTTATCCCGAGGAACTGGATTAAATATTTTGATATATATTCACTGTGAATCAAACATACTGTTCTACTGTTTGAACTACAGAAACGTGAACCAGTAAAATGGACACGCCAAATTGTCATCTTGGTATTGTCATGTATACTCTGTTTATATATTTTCAATTAAATTCAAATGTCAACATTATAATTTAGAGTGATCTGTTATCAGAATTGACTGTCCAAATTATGTAATTTCAGAAATGTACATAAATAATCACACAGTTAGCTAACAATGAAATAATTTAATTTACAATCACTGTTAGCAAATTAATTTAGGGTAGAAACAATGAGCTCGTAGAAGTAATCATTACATGATAACAATAATTAGGATATACTGAAATTTGGGAATGTGCATGTTGATCCAGAGTTTGCGTCGTCTGAAGTCCTCGCAGCCGGCATCTCTTCAAAGGTCCAGGGATTGTTCAACTATGATGCAGTGCATTGCGATCTGGTCAGTGTGTGATCCATTCTGCTGGAAAACTGCTTGTTGATCTAAAAGCTGTGAGTTGACAATATACATAATAATCACACAGTTAGCTAACAATGTACAAACCCGATTCCAAAAAAGTTGGGACACTGTACAAATTGTGAATAAAAACAGAATGCAATGATGTGGAAGTTTCAAATTTCAATATTTTATTCAGAATACAACATAATGACATATCAAATGTTTAAACTGAGAAAATGTATCTTTTTAAGGGAAAAATAAGTTGATTTTAAATTTCATGGCATCAACACATCTCAAAAAAGTTGGGACAAGGCCATGTTTACCACTGTGTGGCATCCCCTCTTCTTTTTATAACAGTCTGCAAACGTCTGGGGACTGAGGAGACAAGTTGCTCAAGTTTGGAAATAGGAATGTTGTCCCATTCTTGTCTAATACAGGCTTCTAGTTGCTCAACTGTCTTAGGTCTTCTTTGTGGCATCTTCCTCTTTATGATGCACCAAATGTTTTCTATGGGTGAAAGATCTGGACTGCAGGCTGGCCATTTCAGTACCCGGATCCTCCTTCTACACAGCCATGATGTTGTAATTGATGCAGTATGCGGTCTGGCAATTGTAATGTTGGAAATTGCAAGGTCTTCCCTGAAAGAGACGACGTCTGGATGGGAGCATATGTTGTTCTAGAACTTGGATAAGCTGCCCATGCCACACGCACTCATGCAACCCCCATACCATCAGAGATACAGGCTTCTGAACTGAGCCCTAATAACAACTTGGGTTGTCCTTGTCCTCTTTAGTCCGGATGACATGGCGTCCCAGTTTTCCAAAAAGAACTTCAAATTTTGATTCGTCTGACCACAGAACAGTTTTCCACTTTGCCACAGTCCATTTTAAATGCCTTGTACATTGTTTTGTATATGAGCCAATTGACCTAATAAGTTGCAAATTGGTCCTCCAGCTGTTTATATGTACATTTTTACATATAACATTATATATTACTTATATGTACATTTAACTTTTCCGGCCTCTTATTGCTAACTGTCCCAACTTTTTTGGAATGTGTAGCTCTCATGAAATCCAAAATGAGCCAATATTTGGCATGACATTTCAAAATTTGATTTTAACATTTGATATGTTATCTATATTCTATTGTGAATAAAATATAAGTTTATGAGATTTGTAAATTATTGCATTTCTTTTTTATTCACAATTTGTACAGCGTCCCAACTTTTTTGGAATCGGGTTTGTAATAATTTAATTTACAATCACTGTTAGCGAATTAATTTAGGGTAGAAACAATGAGCTTGTGGAAGTAATCATTACATGATAACAATAATTAGGATATATTGAAATTTGGGAATGTGCATGTTGATCCAGAGTTTGCGTCTTCTGAAGTCCTTGCAGCCGTCTTTTCAAAGGTGTTGGTCATCTGAAGTCTTCATAAGAGGCTGGATCCAAACTGAAGCAGGTGCAGTCTCTAGTTACCTCAGGACGGGCGTCCCGAGATAAAACAGAAAAGCAAATGGAGAATAATTAGCGTAGCTGCTGTTCATAACATTAAGCAAAGATAGTCATGTGCAATTGATCTGATATGAGATGCATTATGTGAACGCTTGGTTAAAGAGATGTGTCTTTAATCTAGATTTAAACTGGGGAGATTGAGTCTGAGCGTTCCTGAACGTTATCAGGAAGGTTATTCCAGAGTTTAGGAGCCAAATGTGAAAACGCTCTCCCTCCTTTAGTGGACTTAGATATTCTAGGTACAACCAGAAGTCCAGAGTTTTGTGATCTTAAAGAGCATGAAGATATAGGGCGATAGAAGATTGGTTAAATACACAGGAGCTAAACCATTTAGGGCCTTATAGGTCAGTAGCAATACTTTATAATCGATACGGAACTTAAGAGGTAACCAGTGTAGGATGACAAAATTGGTGTTATGTGATCATATTTTCTTTACCTGGTAAGAACTCTAGCAACTGCATTTTGGACTAATTGTAGATCTTTCTAAGGTGGAAGAAGGCTGTTTTTGTCACAAATGAAATATGATTTTTGAAGGACAAGTTGCTGTTATAACACCCAGGTCTTTAGCTGTCGAGGATGGAGTCCATCTAAATGCAGATTGTAGTCTAAGAGATTGTTTTTGGTCCAGTGAGTACCTCAGTCTTATTTGAATTTAATTTAAGGAAAATTACTGGTCATCCAGTGTTTTACTTCTTTAACACACTCTGTCAATTTGGATAATTTAGAGATTTCATCTGGTCATGATGAAATTTATAACTGAGTATCATCGGCATAGCAGTGGAAACGAATTCCATGTTTTCTCATAATATTACCTAGTGGCAGCATATATATTGAAAATAGCAGAGGGACTAACACAAATCCTTGCGGCACTCCATAATTTACTAACGTTATCTTAGATTTTTTGTTTAAATAGACAAAATTGTGACCGTCTGATAGGTACTGAATAGGTATTAAACCACCTTAATGCCTGTCCCTGAATAACAGTGTAATTTTGTAGTCGATTATTTTATGTATTTTATGATCTATAAGATTTGAAATGGGTCTGTAATTTGCTAATACATTTGGATCTAATTGTGGTTTCTTAATGAGGGGCTTAATAACTGCTAGCTTGAACGGTCGTGGGACATGACCTAGAGATAAAGACGAGTTAATAATATTGAGAAGAGGCTCTTCTGCTACAGGTAACAACTCTTTCAGTAGTTTAGTGGGTATTGGATTTAATAAACATGTTGTTGGTTTTGACGCAATCATAAGTTTATTTAGTTCTTTCTGTCCTATAGTTGTAAAGCACTGCAATTGTTCTTGAGGGGCAATAATTGAGGCTGAATCATAAAATTCTGTCAAAGGTTGTACAATTGTATTTCTGATGCCTTCGATTTTCTCAGTAAAGAAATTCATAAAATCATTACTACTAAACTGTAATGGGATATTTTGTTCTGGTGATGTCTGTTACTAAACAAGAACTTCGGATAGTTTTGGTTATTTTCTATTAGTTTGCGGAGATGCTCGGCCCTGGCTGCTTTTTATAACAGGAAGAGCTGTCTTTCCACGTGATTCTGAAGACCTCTAAATGAGTTTGTCTCCATTTGCGCTCTAGATTACGAGTTTCTCACTTGATAGCGTGAGTAATACTGTTGTACCATGGTGCAGTATTTTTCTTTCTAACCTATTTTATAATAATAATAATTCCTTACATTTATATAGTGCTTTTCTGGGTACTCAAAGCGCTGTACATGGAAGGGGGAATCTCCTCAACCACCACCAATGTGCAGCATCCACCTGGATGATGTGACGGCAGCGATATTGTGCCAGAACGCCCACCACACACCAGCTTATTGGTGGAGAGGAGACAGAGTGATAAGCCAGTCAGTATATGGGGATGATTAGGAAGCCATGATGGACAGAGGCCAATGGGCAAACTTGGCCAGGATGTCGGAGTTACATCCCTACACTTTTCAAAGGACATCCTGGGATTTTTAACGACCACAGAGAGTCAGGACCTCAGTTTAACGACTCATCCGAAGGACCGTGCTTTTTGACAGTATAGTGTCCCCATCACTATACTGGGGTGTTAGGACCCACACAGACCACAGGGTGAGCCTCACTAACACCTCTTCCAGCAGCAACCTAGTTTTCCCAGGAGGTCTCCCATCCAGGTACTAACCAGGCTCAGCCCTGATTGGCTTCAGTGGGCAACCAGTCTTGGGCTACAGCAGTGGTTCCCAACCACATTCCTGGAGGACCCCCAACACTGCACATTTTCCATGTCTCCTTTGTCTGACACACCCATTTCTGGTCTTGGAGTCTCTGCTAATGAATTGATGACTTGATTCAGGTGTGCTTGATCAAGGAGACATGCAAAATGTGCAGTGTTGGGGGTCCTCCAGGAATGTGGTTGGGAACCACTGGGCTACAGGGTGATATGGCTGCTTGGCCATTTTTAATCTGATGGGTGCAACAGTAACTAATGTAGTAAAGAAAATGGTGCACATACTGCTAGTCATATCCTCAAGTTCATTTGTGTGTTTGGGTAAACTGAGCAGCTGAGACAAATCAGGCAGGTTATTTGTGAATTTATCTATAGTTGTCAGGAGAATTGTTCTACCTAATCGATAACGCAGCGCAATATGGTAAATATCAGCAGTATGCAGTATGCATGTTACAAGGTAGTGATCAGTGACATCACTTTGCAGTAGAATTTCTATATCGTTAGGATTGGTTCCATGTGATATAATTAAATCTATGATTAAGACGGTGAGCGGGTCTAGTGACGTTTTGTTTGACCCCAAAGGAGATTAGTAGGTCTGTAAATGCAGCCTATATACTACACACTGCAGTAAGAGTTATAGTATGCCATTCCAGACATAGCCAGAAAGAAACTGTAATAACATCCCCTCCATCAGTAAAACAATCACTGTTATGCTTTTGACACAGACCTACATAGAACATAATCTCACATGCTGAAGTAAGCGACAAGCTTGCATTTGCAGAATAATGCATTATTCAGACCTAAGCGCACCTGCTGATATCCATTAGTACATCTCAGAGACCTGTGCCATCAGAGGAAGGGCCACTGGGGGCTAGCAACTAATTAGGGCACTTCAACTCTGTAAAAGTCATTTGATGACACTGATGTGAGAGATTGATATTCATGCTTCACCTCACTCTCCGTCCACTCAAGCGTGCTGTTTACCTCCCGAAGCAATTAGACGCCAAACAGAGACAGCAACTTATTTGCATTGAAGATACAATACACCACCGTCAGTCTATCAAAATAATCAACGGCTTTCTAAACACTTTCAACAAGGTCAATTTAAACACAAAATCAATAAAGGAGTTTGAATTCACCATTGTCTCCCCTGAGCAGTGTTTATCTGATGTTTTAGGGGAAACTACATATGCAAAAGCTCTTAAAGTTTTAAAAATCAGAAAATGGAATCAGGTAGATATAAAGATAAAGTGATGCACAAATTCCCGCAGAAAATCTCAGGAGCTGCCTAATTTCACTCTGTGTGAAGGAGTGTCCTAATGACATTGTTTGTCTCAGAAAAAGAAAACAAGTCTACATTTTCACTATTTTTCTTTCATAGTGTTACAGTGTCCTCTAGTGACAGAATAGGCTTTGGAACATTGGCAAAATATGATAGTGTTGACATTAGACATTAAATATTTTTTTTTTGTCAACACTGATTTTTGTTTGTTTGTTTTTTGTAGTAGTAGTAGTAATTATAACCTAACAAATTAGCAGTGCCATGGTACCAGACAGTAACACAATGGTACTTTGCTTATATAATGCAGTACATATTTACACTAAAAAAAAAAGTACATTACAGGCAATACAGGCTGTAACACAGTACATACACTGTACCCCTGTACTTCAATGCAAATCTGTTACAAGCACTACAATGTAAATCAGTTACAAGTACTACAGTTTCATTTTTTGTAAGGACAAAAAATGACTGGGGCAGTGCCATGATACAGTGATGGCAATACTGTGGTAATCTGAAATATAGCCTACTACTGTACTGAAATTCATGTTTTTTTTATGGCATTTAGAAGATACTTACAAGAATACAATGGTACTACCATGATACATGTCCATAAAATCCATGATACTACCATTGCAATTTTAGTATTCTCGAGTAGCAGTGAAATGCAATGGAGCATTAGCACCATAATGTTACTATCATTGTACCATAATACCAACAATCTTTTTTTTTTTTTTTTTTTCAAAAAAAGCTGATCAACTCACTTTTTATTTAGTGTTTATGAAGCAGGACCTGAAATTTTTTTTTTTTTTTTTTTTTTTTTTTTTTACCACTTTAAATACCACTTGCTTTTTGATTTGGCACCATGGCACTGGTATTCTCAGAAATATCTTAAAGTGCCATGCAAATAATAATATGTGCTAAGATATGCAGTCACTTTTTAAATGAACAAGACTTAGATGGCTTATTTATGAATTTATTAAAAAAATAAAAAAGGACAATGTCATTAAGTTCTATTTTCAAATAAAACAACTGACATATTGTATAAAAAAAGTATTCCATAATCTACCCACTGGAACCCAGAATAAACATAAATAAATGAAGTCACTGTAAACAGTCATATCTACTAGGGCTGCCTTAAAAAGAATGATTAAAAAAGAAAAAAGAATAATTCCAAAAGTCCAGTAAAACTTTTTCCTTTCCCCAGAATAGAATTACCCCCCAATAAATTAACACCAGTTAACACCTACAGCCATTATGGAGTCTTGCACACACAATACAAAACTTTAAAAGAGAGAAAAAAAAAAAAACATACAGTTGAAGCAAAACCATTCACTCAACAAACAAAAGAAGTCTGGGCAGCATTTTTTTTTTTTTTTTTTTTTTTGGTTTCATTAGAATATTAGAATAACGCACTTGTGGTTTCATAACAACAAGACTTTCTAATGTGAAAAACAGACAAATACAGTTATATAGTTATATAAATACATCAAAATAGGTTAAAATTGTAAAAACATTCTTAGATGTTACAAAAACATTAATGCCAAATAAAATCCTGGGTGTAAAAACTTCAATAATTTAAACATAAAAAGCAAGCACTCTCACATTATGTTCCAGCCCTGATTACACTATTTTTCTGCTTTAGTTTCACACAGTTTATTCATTTTGTCCATTTGTTCCAGCATCAATGAGTAATTATGCTGGGTATAATTCACTAAAATGTATAAATACTATATAAAAATGTATGTACAGTACCCATTATTGTAAATCTGAAGAATAAGTTAGTGTTAAGCGATTTACATTATTTACAGAATTAACTTCCGTGGAAATAAGACTGGAGTGGAAGATCTGGAGTAGCAGAAAATACAGAAGTCACACAGGTGCCAGTCAAGAATGACAGTTACTAAGGCTTTGAAATGTGCCCGCATTTGCCAGTCTTAGTCAATGTCACTGAGGTCACTAACAGGTTCATCTTGGACATGACTCAGATGGTTCATGGCGCGGTTGAAGGCAGTCTGAACAGCCTTGCGGATGGCTGAGGTGCGTCCCTCCATCATTTTAATCTTGTCAATGGTTTTGTCAATACCGAGAGGAACCATCTTGGATTTAGGAAGCCACTGCCTGGAGAAGGAAAACAGCACACACAATCTTATTTGATAATCAAGTTGTTAATTTAATGTTTGTTTAAAGTACAGTAACTTTTTTCTTATTTGTTCTTATTTAATCGTTTAATTGTCTTTAATAATGTTTGAACTTCATAATTAGTTAGGTATAATTAGTTAACTACTTGTAGTTCTTGCTGTGGTATCAAAATTGGAAAGGTGAACCGTGAAATTTAACATTTTGGTGTCGCAGCAGTGGCAGTGAAAATCATGGCAGGGCAAATAACAAAATTAATATTCAACATTTTACTGATCTGCCTGCATTGACACTATTGTATGAGAACTGAACTGAGCTGGACGATGACATTTTTCCAGAGCTGCTGTATAGATAACTGAACTATAATTAATAACTAATGATTTTTACAATGGAAATAAATCAATACTGAACATACTTAAGCCAGACACAATGACAATATTTTCTTCTAGAGCTGCTCTACAGACAAAAAAAAAAAAACCTTTGTTGCATTATTTTCCTGTTATCACTGTAAAGCTGCTTTGAAACAATCTGCATTGTAAAAAAAATACTATATAAATCAAGGTGAATTGACAAATTTGAACCAACTGAGCAAGTAGTAAAAAAAAAAAAAATCTGTTGAGCCCATATGGTGTTTTTGTTAGTAGGGGTGAGCATGTCAGTGCTTTGTAAAATACCTAGAGCAGTGACAAAATATTATTAGTGAATTACAGCTGGTCATGTGATGTCAACATGGCAGTGTCCATTAGGGGGCAACCCCCTCCATGTAGAAAACAGCTTTTTCTCGGAAATTGACATCCCTAGAATGTTCATCTCATGTGAGTGTAGATCATTTTAATAATATTTATCATAAGTGCTGTTCATTTCTTTGTTTTTACTAATTAACAACTTTTAAAATATAATTACGGTGTAGTACAGCCACACAATTTGAGATGTTGTCTGTAGCACAACAAGGACAAGTTAACTACAGATGTTCAATACTTAGAAGAACTGTTAGAAGAACTAGTATATAATAGTGATGCTTAACTTGGCAAACACCAATAAATAACACCTAAAAAATCTCACCAGCTACGTTTGTTGTCAAAGAAGAGAACAAGGTATAGTTTCTCTTCGGACTTGTACTGCATCTGTTCTCCGATTCGTAGCACATCCAGTGGGGGCATTGGGATGGAGACTCCATTGTGCTGGCACCCCACTCGTGGCATATGAGGGTCTATGATCTGTAACAAAACAATAACTTTAAAAACATGATGACTATCCTGGAAACAGAAAAATGACAAGGGCTTCTTCCTAATAGTCGACCGAGTGTTAGTCGATGAGAAAAGGCTTGGTCGGCAAAATTTTAATTAGTTGGTTGGTCACAATAGAAAAAAGCTCCACAGAAAGTGGCAAAGGAAGTGGGATAAATCATTAACACGGCTAGTCCATGTAGTAATTATGTCCGGTAGGAAATCCAAAGTGTAGTAGCCTAACATTAGACACTTTCCATGGCGGCTCACTTTAACATTAATCTAGATAAGTTTGCGCTATTATTAGACACATATCCAGTTGTTAGTGCAGAGTGCGAAAGGTAATTTAGTACCGCGCTAACAGCATGATGTTTAATTTAACATGATTTCTCCGTATAGGCTATACTGCAGAGATAACGAGTCCTTGAAACACAAACCATTTTCTGATGGTTATTATTAATTTTTCAACTTTAAAAAGTTCAAATGAACTTAATCTAGTGAGTTTTAATTTGCCACTCTTATTTTAGTCTCAGCTTCAATCTGCACACAGATGGACTCAGTCCATTCCTTAACCATCTCATGCATAATGCACATGAAACTGAAAAGCATCTATTAAGATTTTAGAAAAAGATTTAATCTAACCAATCGGCTGTATGCCCTCACTCCCAACTTGCGGTTGGGAAACTGTCAAGAAACAGTCAAGAAACTGTTGTGTGACAAGTGCCAAGGTTTGTAAGGTTAGCAACATTCAAATTCTTGAAAGATATTGGGAGTTTTGTTTGAGAATACAGCCAAAAGCCCGGGTATAACTGGCTTTCTACTTTCCACTCTATCTTGTGCCAAGTTTAGCCTACAAGCCTTTCAAAGTATACTCCACTGACTGATAGTGTGGCAGGACATGTTCAGCACATGCTGATGGATTGTGCTGATGACAAAAATGTGCTGATATACACTGTCTGATAACTGATAACTTAGTGTCGTGTTTTAAAATGTTTTGGCATTGTATCTAAGGCTTTAAACGTAAATACACTGCTGCACTCAGAGTCCGGCCGAATGAGCAAGTAATCCAGAACTATTCATAATATTTTCGTGATTGCCTAGCTAGGAGAAGTGCTCCTAAAAATTCAAGGAAAATTATGAATCCAGTTTATATTTTGGAATATTATAGAAAGCATGGGAGATGCATTAGGAATGACCCAAATTTCAGCCACATAAAAATTTCATCTGAAAATGCAAAAGAGATAAATTCTTGTCTGAAATTTTGCACAGAAACCATTACTTTAAAATCCAATAACAAAAACAAATAACATGCATAAAAAGTGTGAAATGACCCCTGTTTTATGTAAACAGTGACTAATGATAGATGCTATATTAACGGCAATAAAGTTGAGCAGTTGAGACATGCACACCTACTTTCTCTCTCTCTATATGTGCGTGTAAGAGGAGAGACTCTCATGGAGTAATCCAAACAAGTTCAACAACACAAAGATTCAGCACTAAAGCTTATGAAAGCATACTGCAATTAAAATTAAATTTAGGTCCCTGATCGTTTATTACTTAGTTATAAGTGCTTTAATAAAAAGAAGTGTTTATTCTTGTGCAAAGGCTGTTTAACTCTAAATTATTGCTATACATGATAGAAGAGAAAACAAGGTCACATGTTTTACTTGTGTCTATAAATGTCAAAACTTTGACAATTATAAGTATTATAAAGAATGAATAAAACAATGGCCTGGTTTCACAGACAGGGCTTAGATTAAGCCAGTTCACCCAAAACGATTAGTTCACCCAAAAATACAATTCTGTCATTAAGTATTCACCCTCATGTCATCCCAAACATGTAAGACCTTCGTTCATCTTCGAAACACAAATTAAAGGGTTAGTTCACCCAAAAATGAAATTTCTGTCATTAATTACTCACCCTCATGTCGGTTCACACCCGTAAGACCTTCATTCATCTTCGAAACACAAATTAAGATATTTTGATGAAATCCGAGAGGTTTTTTTAATCCTCCATTGAAAGCAACGAAGTTAACGTCATTCAAGGTCCAGAGAAGTAGTAAAAAATCATTAAAAATAGTCAATGTGACTACAGTGGTTCAACCTTAATGTAATGAAGCAATGAGAATACTTTTTGTGCGCAAATACAAAACTAAAATAACTTTTTTTAACAATTTGAACTGTTGTCATACGCAGTTAACAAAGTAGTGAATTCAGTGCAGGCTTCCGTGTTTACGTCCGAACGCCGGCTCAGTATTAACCAACACTGTACACGTGAGCAGCACGACACATACGTGTGATGGTCAATGATGAATCAGCGTTCGGACGTAGAACACGGAAGCTCTGAACTGCGTTCACTATATCAACTGCGCATGACAACAGTTCAAATTGTTGAATAAAGTTGTTATTTTAGTTTTTGCGCTGAAAAAGTATTCTCGTCGCCTCTTAACATTAAGGTTGAACCACTGTAGTCACAATGACTATATTAATGATGTCTTTACTACTTCTCTGGACCACAGAAGGTGCAATGAAGTTGCTGCCGATGTGTTGTGTTCAGAAACCCTTGGATTTCATCAAAAATATCTTTAATGTGTGTTCAGAAGATGAAAGAAGGTCTTACAGGTTTGGGACGATAAGAACTTAAAGTTCACCCAAAAATGAAAATTCTGTCATCACAAGTAGTTCCAAACCTGTATGAATTTCTTTGTTCTGCTGAAAACAAAGGAAGATATTTGGAAGAATGTCAGTAACCAAACAGATCTCGCCCCCTATTGACTACCATATTTATTTTTCCTACTATGGTAGTAAATGGGGAGCGAGATCTGTTTGGTTACTGACATTCTTCTAACTATCCCTTTAATGAAAGAAATTTCATTTTAGGGTGAACTAACCCTTTAAAATATGTCTGTGCAAGTTGCTTTCATTTAAGAAAGCTCAAACATGCATTTTAGTCTGGAACTAGACTTAAGCTTCATCTGTGAAACTGGGGAACATGACAATTTATGTTCTTGGATGTTTAAAAGCAATTTTCTGGAGATGGGTTTCATGAGTATCAGTAGATAGACAATAGGGAAGCTTGCAGGATTGATAAGAAGAAATTGTGAGAGAGAGTGAAAGACAAGACTGCAAGACTGAAGCCACAAGCACCAAGTGGAGTGGCCAAAAGAGCATTAGCTCAACTGTTTACATTTTATGTTAACTTTGCAGGAAGGTGGTGCTCAAGGAGATGGACTGGACACGTCTGCACTACAGACACTACTCCCAAGACCTCCACTATCTCCTTTACATAGATGAGAATAAGGAAGGAAGAAAGGAAGAGAGAGAGAAAAATAGTCCATTTCTACACATGCACACTCAGACTCACCAGGGCAGGGTAGGAGGGGTATCCACTACATTTAGCCCAAACTAGTTTGAGAGGCTCCAGGATAACTGTTGCAGCACTAGTGGGCATCCAAATACTGCTGTTGCCAACTTCTATGAAAGCAGGAATATCAACAACCGAGTTATGATGGCGCAAACATTCAACCATGATAGTGTCAATTACTTCAAAAATAAGGTTATTAAATTTCCATTAGGGCTTAGTGATTGCCAGAGGAAAAAAAAAAAAAAAAAAAATCAATACTTTAGATATCATCTTGTATTTACAGTGAAATGTCAAGATTTTTTATATTAAAAAAACATTGTATGTTCTCAAAGGAGCGAATTAGTTTTCCGGGTTCAGACGTTATCCCTGCACCACTCTATTTTGGTTGGCAATGATCAATAAAATAGAAATGTTGTATAAAAACAATATCACACTGTACACACAGCTGTGATTACACTTTTCATTGATCGCAATGGACAATTTGCACAGGTGTTAAAAACAGACAGTGTTCAATCAACCATGGCAAACACATCAGTAAAAACAATAGAGATGGATGGATACCTACCAGCAGCTATTCTAGCAGCTTTGGCGAAGTTTCTACTCTCGATGCAAGCAATAATCTCACTCTTGTCCTCCACTGTGTTCCTCCGGATGAGGGCTGGCTTTCCCTTCCCACACTTTGGAAGATTAAGGGCGATACTGCTAAAGACAGATGAGAAAACATGATGGTGCGGGGTAGGAAATGAGATCAAAAATTGACAAAAAGCCTCCATATGAAAATAAGAATAGTGCAGGGTTACAGGGATGTGCATTTTGACTACTTAAGCAATTGACAGATAAATCAGCTGAGAACTCGAGTACTTTTGGGTGCAATATGTGTTCCTGTAGCTTATACACTTGAGCATGGTGCTAACAATGCCAAGGTCATGGGTTTGATTCCCAAGGGACACGTGAACTGATAATAAAAATGCTTTGGATGAAATGAGCAAATATAAAAATGTTCCAAACAGAACATTGGTGCTGAACTGTACTGAATGTCACTATGTTATACAGTTGCTGTCCCAACTCTAACCAATCGGACCACATTGCACTGCTCAATATAAAAATGAAAATGTTAAAATAAACGGTTTACTTGAGTAAAAAAAAGTTTATTTTGTCAGACAACACCTTTTCAATACAGTGCAATAGGAAAAACATCTTGGATTTATGCTCATGGTCTTTCATTTAAAATATTCACCAAAAAACAATAAATAAATAAATATATAATGAACCTTCAATTAAAAGTAAACTTATTTTGCTGCAACCAACTAATTGCCAAGAAAACTGCTCTAAATTCTCTCTTATAACACAAAGCTGATGAACACATGGCAAAACCTTTGAGCACATTCTTCCGCAGATTTTTGTCTGGATCTTTCAGAGGTTTATGCTTGTGGAGTCTCTTCTTCATCTCATCCCACAAGTTTTCTATAGGGTTTGGGCCAGGGGACTGCTATGTCCATGCTAAAATCTTCATTTTGTGGTCAATGAACCTTTTTGTTGTTGCTGATTTTGTGGTGTGCTTTGGACCATTATCCTGGAAGTTCATATCTTCCCAAGATTATGATACCATCCCCCAGCTTCACAGACAAGGCTTAAGGCTAGTCCTAGACTAAAATGCATGTTTGAGCTGTTTTAACTGAAAGCAACTTGCACTGAAACATCTTAAAATATGTTAGTGCCATTGTTTTGTCTGAAAGATGCACAACAGTAATGTTTTTTTTAAGGCATGTTTATAAAAAGCTACTTAAATGTCATAATTTGAACTAAGCCCTAAACCTGGCTTAAAGGGTTAGTTCAACCAAAAATGAAAATTCTGTCATCATTTCTCACCCTCATGTCGTTCCAAACCTGTAAGACTTTCATTCATCTTTGGAACACAAATGCTTCAAAAAGTTTATAAAGAGATCGTAAAACTAATCCATATGAATCGAGAGGTTTAGTCCAAATTTTCTGAAGAGACACAAATGCTTTATATGATGAACAGATTTAATTTAGGCTTTTATTCACATATAAACATTCTTCAATGCACACATCAGTTGTGGTAAACAGAAGCTCAGGCATGTTTGCTTGGCGAGTGCTATGCGAGAACCATTGAGGTTTATTCTCGCGTTACGCAGCACGTTTGAGCTTCCGCAAGAGGTTTGTGCTTGCACAAAAAGCAGGTTCGGTTGAGCTTCCGTTTGTTTGCTGATCAGTGTTTATGTGTAAATAAAAGCCTAAATTAAATCCATTCATCATATTTGAGTCTCTTCAGAAAATTTGGACTAATCTACTTAATTCACATGGATTAGTTTTAAGATCTCTTTATGAACTTTTTGAAGCGTCAAAGTGGTAGCTGTGTAGCTGTCTATGGAGGGACAAACAGCTCTCAGATTTCATCAAAAAGATCTTTATTTGTGTTCCAAAGATGAACTGACCGGTTTGGAACCGGTAATTACAAGGTAATTAATGACAGAATTTAAATTTTTGGGTGAACTAACCCTTTAACAATCTAAGCCCTGTCTGTGAAACTGGGCTTATGTGTCCCTGGCATTTGGATAAATAAGGCATTTTAAATAACCAAACATAAAATCCACTAATATTTTCCAGAAAGAAAAAAAATAAAAAATAAAAAATAAATATATATATATATATATATAAATAAATACATAAAATGTACTCCACATTTAATTTTTGTCTAATTTTACTTCAATTGAAGGTTTGATTTTTGTGAATATTCTGAACTAGACTAATAAAAACTGAAAAAAAACACTTTATATTATTGTAGTGTATTGTAAGTGAGACAGATTGTTTTTAGATGGATCTTAAAAACATGGACTGAATGAGAAAGTTGAAAGAAAATGTTAAAGAATGTGAATTGTCACATGACAAACATTCCCAGAATGAAGCACCCATGAGCCAAAATGGCAGTCTGCAGGTTGTATATTTCAATTTGTTTATAAACCAGTCAAACAACTGCCATTTGTTTGACTGGTTTTTCTTGGAATGTATAAGAGAAACTGTATATTATAGTTCATTAATTGGACACCATTTATTTTGTCTTCACTAGTTCATTTTAAATGTTCCTGCAATGTACAAAAGCAGTCGTTTGAGAGACTACATAAGTTAAGCACAATGTTATTGAAAATAGTTTTAGATGGAATATGTCACCCTCTCAGAAGTACTTAGTAAACTACCCACCCTGCTGCTGGAAGACATGCTGGATTCAGATGCGCACCTACGACGAGGCTCCAACTGCCTGCTAGAAGACAATTCCTTCTCCGGATTCAGGCCAAAACCGTTTGACAACCCTGACAGACAACAAAGAAGAGGGAGAAATATTCATTTGCATTTATATCAATCACAACGGTCTTGCCCTTTTTGACACATTTCCTGCAGATTCTACCTGTGTCCAGCCGTTTGATGGGTGATTCGTCCTTGCTACTGTCCCCACTGGCACTCCGTGGCCTTTTTCTGGTGTGGAGCAGCGTCTCCAGACGTGGTATGACGACTGACAGGAATGTTTTTGTACCTAGCCGAGAACTGCCCTTGGGAGTTTCACCATCATTCATGGGCTTATGAGGGCTTGTGCTTTTTGATTTGCGGAAAAGCACAGAAGTCCGTCGGTTTACTGGGCTTGATGGCTCAGCCAGAGTTGATGTAGCTACTACACTCACATCACTGTCCTCTATCTGCAGATGGGAGTGTCCATTGAGTGGTTGGGAAATGCCATCCCTTTGATGTTGGCGTTTGTCGGGACAGGGTTCAATAGGTTTCAGTGTGGGTGGCTCAGAGTGACTTCCCGTGTTAATGAGGGGCAGCAGAGAAACAGATGGCTCAAGCTTAGGTGGGACAGATTTATCGCCTGCCATGAAACAAGGAGATATTGTCATATAAACTGCCAATGCATGGCAGAAGAAATTCAGTGAAAAACTAGATTTGTACATTTTCTCAGAAAAAACCATGATTGGTTTCAACCATGATCAAACTCATCTGCTTGTAATTTTCTAGCAATCCTGAAGACCATGATTAGCTGTTTGATTATGGTTAAAGCAGGACAGTGGCAACTAGGAACATGATTGAAGAACCCTGTACTATTCCTGGGGTTTTGCTATGTGGTTGCTGCGTAAATACGCTAAATACAAGTTCCAAAGGTGTTCCAAAGAGTGTTCCATAGTAGGGCTGCACAATATTGGCAAAAACTGACATTTTGGTTTTCTGTGATATACATATTGCAGTATGAAAAAAAAAAAAAAAAGAAGAAAAAAAAAAAAAAGGAAATTTCACCAGATGACTTAAATAGCTCTGTTCGGAAAATTTGTAGGGGAATGCATCTGCGTTACAAGTGTTTATTTTTCACCTTATAGACCATGGTCTTCCTTTAGTTCACCCAAAAATAGAGGGACAGAATGCTGTCAGATTTCATCAAAAAGATCTTCATTCCGAAGATGAACGAAAGACTTACAGGTTTGGAACAACATGTGGGTGAATAATTAATGACAGAATTTTCATTTTTGTGTGAACTAACCCTTTAAAGTAAACGTTCACCCAAAAATGTAATTTCCTGATTAAAAAAAAAAAAATCCTGATTATTTACTCACCCCAAGGCCATCCAAGATATAAATGACTTTCCTTCCTCAGCTGAAGAGAAATTAAAGGGTTAGTTCAATTCTGTCATTAATTACTCACCCTTGTGTCGTTCCAAACCCGTAAGACTATCGTTCATTTCCGAAACACATCTTCAAAAAGTTCATAAAAAGATTGGAAAACTAATCCATATGTATAGAGCGGTTTAATCCAAATTTTATTAAGAGACTCGATCGCTTGTTACGATGAACAGATTGAATTTAGGCTTTTACTCACATGTAAATATTGATCAGCGAACATAAGCAGAAGCTCAACGGATCCTGAATAATGCACAAGAAAAAAAACCTCTTTGAAAGTTCAAATGTGCTACGTAACACACAAGAATGAACCTCATTGGCTACGCAGCATGTTTGTCACAACATGCATATGTCACATGAAAGGTTGTGAACTCAACCTTCTCATGAACACTTCACAGAGCTGGATCAAGATGAGCATTTGTAGTAAATTTTATTTTTGTTCTGATCGTTTCGCTAGAGAAGACCCTTATTTGTCGGCTGGGGTCATGTGGAGCTATTTGAAGCTGCCTAAATGGATTTTGGACCGTCATAAATGGTCTACATTGGGCAACATTCACTTGGAGAAAAATCCTGGAATGTTTCAGTCCAAAATGCTTTCTCTTCATCTGAGGAAAGAATATATCTTGGATGGTCTTATATATATATATATATATATATATATACACACACACACACACACACACACACAGGTGCTGGTCATATAATTAGAATATCTTCAAAAAGTTGATTTATTTCACTAATTCCATTCAAAAAGTGAAACTTGTATATTATATTCATTTATTATACACAGACTGATATATTTCAAATGTTTATTTCTTTTAATTTTGATGATTATAACTGACAACTAAGGAAAATCCCAAATTCAGTATCTCAGAAAATTAGAATATTGTGAAAAGGTTCAATATTGAAGACACCTGGTGCCACACTCTAATCAGCTAATTAACTCAAAACACCTGCAAAGACCTTTAAATGGTCTCTCAGTCTAGTTCTGTAGGCTACACAATCATGGGGAAGACTGCTGACTTGACAGCTGTCCAAAAGACTACCATTAACACCTTTCACAAGGAGGGCAAGACACAAAAGGTCATTGCAAAAGAGGCTGGCTGTTCACAGAGCTCTGTGTCCAAGCACATTAATAGAGAGGCGAAGAGAAGGAAAAGATGTGGTAGAAAAAAAGTGTACAAGCAATAGGGATAACCGCACCCTGGAGAGGATTGTGAAACAAAACCCATTCAAAAATGTGGGGGAGATTCACAAAGAGTGGACTGCAGCTGGAGTCAGTGCTTCAAGAACCACTACGCACAGACGTATGCAAGACATGGGTTTCAGCTGTCGCATTCCTTGTGTCAAGCCACTCTTGAACAATAGACAGCGTCAGAAGCGTCTCCCCTGGGATAAAGACAAAAAGGTTATGTTTTCTGATGAAAGTAAATTTTGCATTTCCTTTGGAAATCAGGGTCCCAGAGTCTGGAGGAAGAGAGGAGAGGCACACAATCCACGTTGCTTGAGGTCCAGTGGAAAGTTTCCACAGTCAGTGATGGTTTGGGGTGCCATGTCATCTGCTGGTGTTGGTCCACTGTGTTTTCTGAGGTCCAAGGTCAACGCAGCCGTATACCAGGAAGTTTTAGAGCACTTCATGCTTCCTGCTGCTGACCAACTTTATGGAGATGCAGATTTCATTTTCCAACAGGACTTGGCACCTGCACACAGTGCCAAAGCTACCAGTACCTGGTTTAAGGACCATGGTATCCCTGTTCTTAATTGGCCAGCAAACTCGCCTGACCTTAACCCCATAGAAAATCTATGGGGTAATGTGAAGAGGAAGATGCGATATGCCAGACCCAACAATGCAGAAGAGCTGAAGGCCACTATCAGAGCAACCTGGGCTCTCATAACACCTGAGCAGTGCCACAGACTGATCAACTCCATGCCACGCCGCATTGCTGCAGTAATTCAGGCAAAAGGAGCCCCAACTAAGGATTGAGTGCTGTACATGCTCATACTTTTCATTCATACTTCAGTGGCCAAGATTTCTAAAAATCCTTTCTTTGTATTGGTCTTAAGTAATATTCTAATTTTCTGAGATACTGAATTTGGGATTTTCCTTAGTTGTCAGTTATAATCATCAAAATTAAAAGAAATAAATATTTGAAATATATCAGTCTGTGTGTAATGAAAGAATATAATATACAAGTTTCACTTTTTGAATGGAATTAGTGAAATAAATCAACTTTGATGATATTCTAATTATATGACCAGCACCTGTGTGTGTGTGTGTATATATATATATATATATATATATATATATATATATATATATATATATATATATATATATATATATAATATATATATATATATATATATATATATATATATATATATATGCTGGTTTGAAATCGGGTCCCTAATGAACAAATAATTGAAATGGGAATATTGGAATAATCAAATATCTAAATTAAAAACAGAACTAAAATTAATAATAATTTCAGTCTGCATTTTTTAATCATTAGAAACTGGAGTAAGATTAAACACGTCGCTAAAAAACGATGTGCACTTTACAGAAACGCAAGAAAAAGACCTGCAAGCAGAATATGTTCAATCATGCTGTTGGATTCCGTTGTTGGGCTAACAGGTGGTTCATTCAAGGTCTTGGAGTCTCTATTAATGAGCTGAATAAGAATGATATAAGAAACATACAAAACATGCAGTGTTCTCCAGTGTGAACTTCAAGACTAGGGTTGGGAACCATTGAAATTCAAGGTGAAAAATTATATGTCTGGCTGACTACAAAAGTACTATCACATATGGATAAAAACAAGAAGTTGTTTTTTTTTTTTGTTTTTTTTTTTATATTTTGGGGCATTTTTAGCTTTTATTGGACAGGATAATTATATAGAGTAGAGGGGGTTGGGATAAGAAAAGCTGGGACTCGAACTTGGGACAATGGTGATATGTCAAAGTGTTGCCCACAAGGCTGGCTTTGACAAATGTTCAACTGGTTAATAGCAAAAAAACATTTACACCAAGATTTTTCAAACAAACCTTTTTGAAGGATATGGCCAGCTTGTTCTTCAGCATTCTTCAGTTCAACAGCAGGAAGAGCTTTCCTCAAACTCAGCTCCATCCTCACGTCACTGATGATTTTTTTGAGAAGCTTCAGTCGTCTGCTCCGTGACGGGCTAGATTTCATTGCTGTAGTTAGATCCAATTTTTCCAGTAGCTCCCTCAACTGCTCTTCAAATGACATGTGCTCCCGGTTGGCTGGAACCAATAAACGGTCCACTGAAAGAGGAAGTAAAATTGTTTGTTGAAGCCTATTTTTCTGATTGATTTGTTAAAATGTAGGGATGGGAACTGCAAGGAATTTAATGGTTCTGATTCTTAGTTTCGAGGAAGCACTAAATTGACCAATAACAGTCAGTATATGTAAGAGTGACATTTGTTCAAGAAATGCCATTGCTTAGACACAAAGACATAAGCTTGAATAAAATACTCTTCTTTTGCTATACTTTGAAAAACAGAAAAGAAAAACAGTGGGTGTGTGTATCCACATTTTGTTTTACACGTAAACACCTCAAATTATCTCACAACTTCACATAAGGTGCAGTGAGTTTAGATTGCTTTGTTCACAAGCAATTCCCTTTTACATGCAGGTTCACATCATTTTGATATTGAGATACCATTGTGGCTACAGATGAATTGTCACAAGCACAAATTGTCACTGTGGCTGATGGACACAAAAACTTTGTACCAGTATACTAGTATAGTTTTGTGCATTTACCATCTTCCCAGGAGAAAGGTGCAGATGGCTCAATCTTGGGTTGTTCAAGCAGGTGCATGCCAGTTTCAAAATCAAAGCCGATTCTCTGAACATCTCGACGAGTTTTCCTGAGCACAGCTCCACCCTGGTCTCTCAATCTAACAGCTGCCCTGTAGAAGAATGTATCCTTTCCATTGTACTTCATGCAGTTTTCAATAATGAGATTGAAGTCTGCTTCAAATTCATCCAGATATTTGTAGCCTTGTGCATCAATGCGCTTGCTCATGGTGGAAAAATCCATTGGGTGTATGATGTGGTCCATATAGTCAGGCACCTGTGAGCAACACAAACAAAATAAGGATGAAATTGAAAATGAAATGATCAGTGATAAAGACTCTCAAGTCTCTTCACATAAAATAATCTTAAACACTGTCTTTTACCTGTATTTTCAAGTCATAGATCAATAGAGGAATCATCAATAAATTTTGTATGTGCTCAAAAATTAGGTATTTGCAGAATTAAATTATCAGAATCAGATCAGTAAAGGATAAAGTGGCAGTGGTACACCACTACTTGTGAATAGATTTCATCATGCACTATGTCAGTGTGTTTCAGAGTGTTAAAAACAAAAAAATAAATGCAAATGAAAGAAAGAACATTACAGATGCTGTGCAATGAAATTAGTCCTCTGGTTAGTTCGGTTATCCAATCACATCCACAAAGTAAGTCAGTTTGTTGGTGTGCAATGAGGGATGTATTTTGTTAATGTTTCTTCTAAATTTATTCACCTTAATTGAGCGCATACATTTTTTTTTTTTATCCATATTTTTACAGTTTATGTGCATCTTGGCATTTCCATCCAGCGTTTTGTATGCAATATCCCAAAATGGAATGGATGGAAACAGCTAAAGAGTGCAAAACAAAACTGACTTGATCAGAAGCTGTTGTTGTGCTGTCTGTCTCCCTTCTTCCCCCTTCACTTCACAGCTTACCACGCCCACTTTTTCAAAAAGCAATTTTCAAAACTGCATTGAGAATTATTCATAGTTTTCAGTCACGTGACTGTAAAGACTAATAAAGGATTTGTTGATTTGGGTTTTATTTTAAGTTGAGTTGTGTTGCACCACTTAATTTTAAACACAGATTAACTAAGCAGAAAGACCGTTTGAATTAAAGGGCTGATCAAGCAGCACAGGTGGAGGATGAACCGACGCCAGGCTAAAGAATCCTTAGTGCAACCCACCCTTAAAGTGCCTTAATGTAAAACAGTGATATTAAAAGATCAAATTCAGTTTAACCCTTTTTGATGATACAGGCGAGCAGATGAGCCCAGAATATGAATGCAACGCGTTTTCTTTATAATGGTTTTCGATGGAAAAAATGCTTAACAAGAAACCTTGTGTTGCATTAATATTCTGAGTTCATTTGTTTGCCTGTACAAAGTACAGTGCATAATCAATAAGGTGTATTGAATTTGGTCTTTTAATATCACTGCCTTACTACATTAGATCTTACTACAAACCTGGTAAAAATGACTGGCAGGCAATGGAGGAAAGGGTGTGTCACATGAAAACTATGAATTGAAACTGATAAAGGGGATTCATGGCCTGTTAATGCAATATTAAAGAACCAACAAAATTCAAGTTCAGTGCGACATGTGATACCCATATGCAGGATGACCAAACATGGCAAGCCAAGTCGGGTGACGATGACCATGTAAGTAACATGATTGTCTCAATGATTAAGTGTAAGTGTGGAAATATTAATACTTGAGATACTGTTGTTGTATGGTGAGAATTGATCCTCACATAAAAACACTGATAAATGTTTTAACAGTAATTTTAGTACTTCTATTATTTATCAGCTTGGAGAAGAAATTATTTATTAGCTTTGGGAAGTGAAAAAAATGAACTTGCAGCTCTCATTGAAACAGAGAGAGCTGACACAAAGTTTAAAAAGAGATAGAAACATCAAACACAATGTATAAAAAACAACTAAATGTGACAGTTTATGTATTTATGTGAATATTGTTTTATGTTCACTTAAGTTGCTTTTTATGTTCTATATTTGATAATAAATTATAAATAAAAACAATTATACTGTATTGCTGAAAGCTATAGTTACTCATTTTCTCCAGAAATCAAAAAAATAAAATAAAATGGAGGCATCAGTATCAGCATCGGTGTCTGGCCTTCATTCACAGTACTTAAAATAAAAAATATGCCATTAAACAAATACTTAATACTTAATGTTGGATACGATTCATCGGTTTCAAATGTTTGATCATTCCTATAATGGTCTTAATTGCGGCTAGACTGATACCTTCAGAGTGTATATGGTTCACTGTATTATTAATTTACATATTAAACATTTGTTGTGTAACCGGATCATGACCCACTGATTTTTATGCTATGTCTCTGACCTCGCACAATTATTCATGTTGTTCACGTGTTTGCTATTATTTTTATAATTTTGATATGTTGGTAAAAAAAAACTTTTTTTTTCTTTCAATGCATTCATTTAGCTTAATTTATCATGGATCATAGACTCTTTATTAGGCAACTATTCATTATTTAAAGCTATTAATATAGGAGCTGTTATTAAGTCACAATTACATTTCTCCCCTTTTAACTGATATATATTCTCCAAGCAAATGTTTTGCTTGAAAAGTGTGCTTGTGCCATTTCTTTAAAATACATTTCTTTAAAATTTGCATTTGCTTTGACATTCTTTTGGGGACACTTAAGTCACATTAAAATGTATCAAATACTTTTTGCATGTAGACACTGTATACATGGTGAAATGCCTTCTGACTTCTTTTAAAGTTAAGGAAACTACAGACCAACCTCTTTAATGCTGACAGGCTCTGCAAAAATGCGTGCCTGGTCTTTCTCCTGTAACTGATCAAGCACAGCTCTCAAAAGGACTGTGAAAGGAGTGAGTTGGAACTCCATTAAAGTCTGCTGAAGCATTATCTGCAACAGAAACGCAAGAGTCATCATCAAAGAACACGTACATGCAAACAGTAAACATTAGCAATACAAATGCTTGTCTTGACCTAAAGCATACTGTTCTCATACCTCCTCTCTCTTGAGTTTCTCTCTCTTCCTAATCAGCTCCAGCAGGAGTCGTGCTCGCTCAAGGTCATGTCTCAACCGTTGCCACTCCTTCAGCTGCTCCTTCAATGCTCGAGTCTCCTCCTCTGACTGTTTCTGTCAGTACAATGTTTTAAATAAACTATTATTAAAATTCAAAAATTTGCATCACCATATTCAAGTGCTTAGTAACGCTGCATAAGGGGATATTTACCGGCTGTGTGTTTTTCTGGGAATGTAGGCTAGTTTGGAGGCGTCTGTTGAGTGGCACTCCATTTCTTGATTGTCTTTTAAGGGTCCAATAGTTCAAGATAAGTTCGCCAAATTCCGCCTTCTTCTGTAAAGAAACTTGATTGAGGATTGTGTTTAACCTGTAGGAGAATGACAGTGTACAATGAAATGAAATATTTTAAACAATCTTGCGATCTGATCTTGTAGCTATTGCTTTAAAAAAAAAAAAAAAAAAAAAAAGCATAGTTTTAATTTTGCACAATCATTGTTACGGAATGGCTAAAAAAACTTTTTTTTGTATCCTTTTGGTGATATACTATATATATATATATATATATATATATATATATATATATATATATATACATTTTTTTGCACTGAAATTGGGGATAGGGATAGTTCACCCAAAAATGAAAATCATTTACTCATCATTTACTTTCCCTCATGTTGTTCCAAACCCATAAGACTTTCGTTCATCTTTGGAACACAAATGAAGATATTTTTAATGAAACCTGAGCGATTTCTGTCCCTCCATTGACAGCTATGCAACTACCACTTTGATGCTTCAAAAAGTTCATAAAGAGATCATAAAACTAATCCATATGAATTGTGTGGTTTAGTTCAAAATTTCTGAAGAGACAAGATCACTTTATATGATGAACAGATCATATAGGCTTTTATTCACATATAAACATTGATCAGCGAATATAAACAAAAGCTCAACCAAACCTAATGGATGCGCAAGAACAAACCTCTCTTGTGGAAGCACCAATGTGCTGTGTAACACACGAGAATGAACCTCATTTGTTCTTGCATAGCACACGTCAAGCAAACATGCTTGAGCTTCCGTTTACCACAACTGATTTATGTGTTGATGAATGTTTATATGTGAATAAAAGCCTAAATTTAATCTGTTCATCATATAAAGTGACTAAACCACTCAATTCATATGGATTAGTTTTCTAGTCTCTTTTTTCATCTCTTTATGAACTTTTTGAAGAGTCAAATATCAGTAGCGTAGCTGTCTATGGAGGAACAGAAAGTTCTCAAATGTTATTAAAAAAATCTTCATTTGTGTTCCAAAGATAAACAAAAGTCTTACAGATTTGGAACGACATGGGGGTGAGTAAATGATGACAGAATTTTCATTTTTGGGTGGACTAACCCTGTAAAATGGTCTGATATCTCATAAACTTTTGCAAAATCAACAGATTGAACATACCTTTCAGATGAAAAACTGGGTACAGACACAGATGGAACTGGGGCTACAACATCTACCTCATTGTTTTTAAGTCTCTTCTGCTTTTTTAATCCTATCCTGCTGCTCTTTTTGTCCACCGACTGACAAAGACTGTAATTTGTTTTAGTGTCATTATATATTGTAAGCGGCCTTTTAATGGAGCCGTTTGGGGTGTGGGCCCCACAGTAGGCTGTCTTTTTTTACTGAGAAGGTGGGTACACCTGAGTCAGTCAACTCTTTAATAGGCTCCATTTTCATAAAGAGACCGGCCTTCTGCGCACAGCTGACATGGAAAGCAGTGTAGCAGTTGGCTTTGTGGCACTGGATACAAGCCCCAACACCTTTTTCTTTACAGAGGTAACAGGTAAGCTTCCATCGAGCAGGCGGGATGTTTGCAACACCATCGATGGGCTCAATGAAGACCGTATTGGAGAACCCAACCTCTGGAACCCATAAAGCACAAACCACATGACCCCATCGGTCATCTTCCGTCTTTTTGACCGCTCCTCCCTTGTTAGGACAGAGGATGCAGTTAGCGGGTTGTGTAGGGGACTGCAGACAATGTCGGCAAAGCCACTGGCCCTCTGGAATATACGGAACACCATAACAATCCTGATGAACGGCTAGGTTGCACATATCACAGAAAAGAATGGCGTTGCTGTCCATGCAATCTCCATCCATACATATGCAGCAAACAGCATCTTCATCGATTAAGGACTGGAGGTTCTGTTGGCCCTGACTCTCTAAGAATGATTCTTTTTCAAAACGGTCAAGAAGGAATTCGAAGGCATTGGGGGAAACCTGGTTAAGACCTTCACACTTTCTTTTCTCATTGACTAGCTCAAGCCAGGCATAATCTTCTTCATCCATATCATACTCCACTTCCTCATTCAGCTCTTCTAATGTTTTCTCCTCATACTTGTAGTATGTAGAAGGTCTGCGTGGGATTGCTGGGAGATTGTAATCCACTGTGCGGAATTTGGGCTCGGGAAGGGTGCAATCTTGTACCAAAGCCTTTTGTGCAGTGACAGCAGCGTTCTTTTTCTGCTGGTTGTTTCTGAGGCGTGCAGAACGTACCAAAACCTGCTGGTGTTTTTCAGCATTCTCCTTATTGCTGGTGCACTTTATAATTTCCTGTGCCATGGGATCCTCATCCGTGATGATGTCGAGCTTGTCAAAGATGCTGATCCGGTGTAGCCGGCCATTGACTTCTAGTTCCACCATCCTCTGGGCCTGAGCGTAAGTCAGTGTTTCGCGGTTTGGAGAAGGCAGCCGCTGGGGGATGGATACTTTGTGAGGCAGAGATTTTCTTTTCATTGGGGATCTTTACAAAGCTGAAAACAGAAAACAACTACTGTTATCCATACAGTGCAGCTGAATTAGGTGTAGATGCATGCCTCAAGTCAAACCATGCATATTTACTTGACTGCTTCTAAAAAACTTTTCCAATGTCATCAAGGAGGAAGTTATTCAAACTTACTGTTACCATAGTACAATGATAGTATCAGATAGCAATACCATAATTTTAATGTATACCATGGCAGTGAAGTGCAATGTATTTCTAATTATACTGTGGTAAAACCGCAGTATAATTAGAAATACATTGCACTTCACATTGCACTTCAAAATGCCTACCTAGACAGCATTTTAGGGATCATAGTAGGCGATCCCCAAACGTGGCCCTGATGTTCAAAAAGGGAAAAAAAATGTTAGCAATGCACATATAATGAACAAAAAGTTTATTATATGTGCATTGCTAACATTTTTTTTCCCTTTTTGAACATCAGGGCCACGTTTGGGGATCGCCTACTATGATCCCTAAAATGCTGTCTAGGTAGGCATTTCCTTATGTTTTGAAACACCATAAAGATGCACATTCAAACCTTATTGCTTTATAACCCCGTGCATTATAAAACAGGTGCACCACTGCAAATCGCAAAACATTGACCGATATTTAAGGATCATATTACCTCTGATCTGTTGGATAAAGAGAGGAGCAGCTTTCTAAAGCGATGGCGAGATGGCCTGCAGTAATTCCGTACACAATGTTCTCATCCAAAGGCCACTGATTTAGTTCTGCATGGATAAATCTGGAATGCCGCAAAACCTTATCCACAGCGGCCGCCAGGACTATAGTACTGGACTAATAATCACTAGGAAAATCACTGGTTTAATTGCCATTCAAAGGCAGTATCGTTTCCTTTCCTGCAACGAGCGGCGATACGACTCTGCGCCTGCAACCAACAACAATGCGGATGGTTCACTACGAATAGACGTCCCATCCGCAACGCACTACGTCATGACGTACTATAGGGCACAGGCTAGACAACATTACTTCATTGTTATGAACATTATATTTCATAAATGTACTTCTTTCATTTGGTTCTGTTTCCAGAACCAGTTTTTTAAGTTAATTTTCATCTATAATATTTTCTTTCTAACTTCCCAAAGAAAGAAAGAGCAAGGATGATCATAAAACATGTTACTTAGTTTTATTCATTTGAGTTTATACTACTGTTTTGTATTTGCAATGTTTGTTTTCTTAATTTATAATATAACAATAGTTATTGTTTGTAATGTTATGCATTTTCAATTGTTTCAACAAAAATCCCAACATATTTATACATACATTTTTATCACTTAATTGCAAACAGGAAATATACATGAATAGAAAGCTGGTTAAGGACCATAGAGTATCTATTAGCAAAAATACAGAAAAATACCACGTTTTTACCACCGGTTAAACATATTTAAATATCAAAGGTTCTGGTGTTTTGCCCCACCCCTTCTGGTGCCTGGCTGCCCCTGAGAGAGACCCTCGGGTCAAGAAACCCCGTATGTTTGCTTTAGTGAACAAGCTCTTGTCATTTTATAGTTTTCGTTCAGTGGTTAGATTGTCTATGCATGAGTTTGCAAAATGCAAAAGCAAGTGCTTCGTAATTTTATTTACATGATTATGACCTTTCGTTTGCTATGGGATAGAATAACTGTAGTTTTGTTTTGTTAAACCCCACCCACCGTATCGAAAGCCTCTATGACGCCATAGAACTCTGTTTCTTCCGTCTGACGCTGTGTGGCGCTACTACAGCGCACTGTTTACGGCACAGGAGACAAAGCAACCAAGTCAATTACAACACTGGATCAACCATACGCTTTACTTAACCATTTCACAGCCGAAACTCACTTAAGTAAACCTCAGGACACAAAGGTAAGCGATACTTATGTCTTTAATCGAGTGTTTTACATTGTCTCAGAAAGACGCATGCATGATTTTGGTTTAGATCCAGTGACCCAGGTAGTTCGACGAGCTTCTCTGTTTTGTGCGACCAGGATCCGGTTCTGCCTCATCAGGTTATGTCCTGTGTGGCCTAACGTAGCCACACCATTGAGTTGTCACTAAGTCAAATATCATTATTATACGTCTTTAAATGATTCAGTGTAAGGTATTTTAAATCCCCAAGCAGTCGTTTTTACAAATTAAATGTTAAGGAAATACAAGCAAATAAATCGTGTCGCTTAAATCGTTATGGCAGGAGAGAAGTGTTTTCCTGTTGTTTTGTCTGCGAGCTAATGCACTAGCCGCTAGCATGTGTTGCTAGAGCTAGCGCATACATCTCGTCAGGTCGCGAGAGCGTGTGCTGATGAGTAGTAACGTTAGCTCCAGCAGCACTTTAACTTCCTCACTAGAAACGACTGGCAAACTACACGTTTAAAAAAAACTAAAAAAAAAAAAAACTACATGTACATATAATGATATACAGTCATTATTATTACAGTAGGTTGCCCAAATGTAAATTTTTGGTTATTCGTTTTATTTATGCCTTAATATATCGTGACAACTGACAGAAAATGTAAACGATATTTATTAGATTCTTTACACTAATTCGAATAGTAATAGTTTATATAGAAAAAAATATTGGGTTCCTCTTAAAATCAAGGATTACATGCTCTTTAATCAATGAACACTGTTGCAATTCAAGAAATTAGGTACGTGTGAATATCACAGTAGCTTTCTCGGACCTCTGTGTAGTGCACAAATCATTACTGATGCATTTTGGGCTGCTGCGGTAAAGTAATTTCATTTGCGGTGATTTTGAGTTGCTCAATATCACAATAACACAGTGATATATATATATATATATAATATATATATATATATATATTATATATACAGTATATATTTTTTGGCTATATAAATAAATGTTACAATGTAGTTAATAATTAATAAGTATTATTAATCCATACACTCTTAATGAACATGCAAGAGAAAAACGCAAACCACACAATGCATAAACAAGAACTGACCAAGAACAACTGAAACACAGGGCTAAATAAACAGGGGTAGAACAAAGGAAAATAAACTATGTGAAACTAATACGTAACTATAGAAACAAACAAGGACATCAATGCTTCCCACGGGTTTGAAATATACTTGCGGTGGTAACCGGGTGGAAAATCCTCCTATTACCCATGGCACAAAAATTATCTACAACATGTGACAGACAACAAATAATGTGTGACTTTAAAAACTAAAACAAAAAAAATTATTGAAATTCATTTTGATACAGATTATGCTGTGTTTTGGGGGTATGAAGTAGGCTACTTTTTATCCATTTACTGCAAAACATTTATATGCATATGAAATATTACATTTTTATGAAAAAAAAAAAAACACTTAATGATGATAATGATGATCAAAATTAAATAGGAGTTGTTTCTGGATATTGATCTAGGTTTTAGAGGTAGAATTCTGTCATCTGCTGGATAGAGAAATCTGTAAGAAATAAATTTTTAGTGTCATTACCATATACATCCAGCAGAGGACCCATACATTTTTCTGGGTGTGGCCAACTGCTCTTATAAATGCAATGTGAAACGAACATGATTATGTACACTTGCGCGCACGCACCAGGTCTTTGTCTGTGAAATATCCACCGCATCTCTGATGGTCTTTGTAGCACATGTGGAATTGTCAGTGGGAGTAAACAGTTCTCACGTACAATGAACGAGCAGGTACGAAACGCGTAGAGCGAAGGGAGACTTTCCAATAGTTAGGGGCCTTTCACATGTTGCGTCTTTTGCGCACTCAAGTTCGTTATTTTAAATGTAGACGTGGGACGAACGCGCTCAAATAGAGATCGAAAGCTCTGCCAAGATGGACGAACAGCTTATCATAGCTGTACAGGGTGGGTTTTTTATTTATCATCTCCATAAGTAGTAGTATAATCTAGTATTAGAGCTAATGCAAGGTCTGGAAATCCATTTATCCTTTGCTGAAACTTCTTCATCTTCATGAAGAACGTGGCTCATGATTGCTTGGCAACGAGCGTTTTTGAAAAGAGGAGAAAGTGGCGTGGCTGGCGTTTTTAGACGCGACATGTGGACAGCTTCTAAGTTGAATGTGGATGGTTTCATTATCTCGGGCGGATAAAAAAAGTATAAGGGGATAAAAACAATAAAAGCAAAAATGTGCCACCAAATATAATTGGGCGTCCGTTAATATACCTGGGCGGTAAAGTCAGGTAAAGTCTATGTGTGGGAAGCACTGGACATAATCATTAATCAGTGAAACCAGTGGGGAAACAGGAACTAAAGGAAACAGAATGTCAAAATAAGGGTCCACACACAACATAACATAAACCTGATAGTACACTCGTTGGGCTAATATTATTATATGTATAACTGTTGGTTACAATCCTCAAATCTGACTGGACGAGAGGCTTTCTAAGGCCCCGATCAGAAAGAACATGTTTTTCAGGTCTGAAAACGTGAGGCGCACCACACTGCCTTTTTTGGTCGATTTTAGAAAAAAAAAAGAGCAGTGCGCTGCATTTTTTTTATGTTGCTAGGCAACCACTGAATCAGCTGTCCTGTCAGTGTAGCGCGAGCGCTCTTTGGTTTGCTGTTAAACTGTTATATTATTTACTTTCAGTTTGTGAAGTCATAGAGCTCCGGGTAACCCGCGAAAGCCACAAGTTTCTCCTCCATCATTGCAGTGTCCAAGCAACTGTAAACTTTCATCAGCACAACTGAAGACCCGTCTCTCCATTCATTCGATTGGACAATGAAAAGAAAACACGAATGACGTCGGGCTCTTTTCTGTTGCTTTTTTTTTTTCAACTTTAAGCGCTCAGAGCACTCCTGCAAAAACGCGAGGTGCGGCAGGCAGCTAAAACGCGAGGCACCCGGGGCACATAAACAGCGCGCAAAACGCTCACTGCCAATAGAAAACAATTTAAAAAAGGCGCCTCTCGCTGCAAAAAACAAGTTCTGTCTGATCGGGGTCTAAGAGTGCTGATATTTCCCAATAGTATCCAGCATCAGCACTGCTTTTGAGCACTGCTGTCTTTGAGTGAGTCATTAAACCTTTCATTCAACTAATACATTTAAAAACACTGATTCATTCATTAATGAATCAAGGTGTTTAAATTATTTTGACTTTGAGCACAGGCTCAAACAACCAGCAGTGTGTACCCTTAAATGTTGAAAAGATGCTACGACAAAGACCGCTTTCCTCTTGAGAAATGGCAAACATATTTTTTTCACAAATATGACTTGACCTGAAGAAGGACAGACGCAGGTAATCACACAAGCTCAGTCGATCTTTCTGGGTGTTTTCACTCTTGGGGCCCTATTTTAACGATCTAAACGCAAAGTGTAAAGCGCACGCCGCAGGTGCACTCAAGGCGTGTCCAAATCCACTTTTGCTATTTTAACGACGGAAAAACGGTCCGTGCGCTGGGGCGCATTTTGGAAATGGGTTGTCCCTATTCTCTTAATGAGTAATGGGCGTAACGTTCAATAAACCAATCAGAGTGTCATCTCCCAGTCCCTTTAAGAGCGAGATGCGCTCGCGCCATGGCGGATTGCTATTTACATGGCGGAATTGTTGGCGGAAAAGCTGAACGCTTTTCAAGCGAAGAAACCGATCTGCTCGTGCACGAAGTTAAGCGCGCGAGCAGATCATCTACGGGACAAGCAGGAATCCACCAAAGCTTCCCGAGGTGAAGAAGGCGTGGGATGAATTAGCAGTGATTGTGTCCGTTATAAGCTGAATTGAAAATAGGTAGCCTAATTCTAATACACGCAATGACTATTCATCATTACATTTTTATATTTATGTAGCCTACACAATAATATTCTTTTACACTGTAATCCTTTTGTTTTTAATATTTGGCATGTTTGTGTGATGCGCATCCCTGTGTGTAATAAGCAAAGTCAATGCGCACTGTGGACGCGCCCAGAGGCGCAGTTTCTACCAACGCGCTCTAACAAAAAAATATTGCGCCATTGACTTTAGACTTTAGACCAGGTTTGAGTTGGTCTATGGCGCAGTCTATTTTCAGCTCCTTAAAATAGCAATGCGCCAGCAATGCGCCTGAACACACCTCTTTTTTAGACCAGCACGCCCATGGGCGCACTAACTGGCGCAAATGCATTTACTAATTTAAGGACGTGGCGCTGAACGGGAAAACGCGAACGGCGTTCAATTTCTGTACCTGAAAGCTGTTGGATACCTGAAAAACCTGTAAAGCATTGTTTATTTTATTTGTATCTTAGCTCTCATGTATTTATTTGTGCTGTTTCTTGTAGATTAGATTGTTAGATTGTTTTTATTTTCTTTCTCTTTATTTGACAATTGAATAGAAAAATAGAATCAGCAGTTGAAATTATTTCAGGGAATATTATAATAGAACTGCATGTTCAGGTAGCAATGTTTTGAAAAACTCAATGTCTATGGTAACATCCTCAAAACAAAAAGTTAAATGTAAAATGTAAAATGTACATATGATAAAAATAGTAAAATGATAAACATCACATTTCAAACATCACATTCCTTCGGGCAGGCAGAATTTAACTAGCCCCAATAAAAAAGACAATTTTTTAATGTAGAAAATTAGGAGTCAAAATATCAATCAAAAACACAAATGTGCATTTTGGCTCTAATTGCACAGAAATTTCTATGAATTTCTATTCTGACCTGTCTTTTTTAGAAGTAGGAACTGAAATACCAGTGTAAATCCATGGGCCTCTTAACATTTTCACACACAAGTATAATTGAATTTCACAATTTTCTCCACTGACCAGTTTATAAATGTCCCTATAACTCTATCATCTGATAGAGATAGAGACTCTATCAGTCTCTATCACTTACAACAAAAAATTAAGAGTGACACACTTTTAGCAACACACTTTTAAATTAACATTTATTTAAAGTAAAAGTTCTTCTTTGGCAAAATTACATTTCCTTAATAGTCTAAACACAATCTTAAATTGTCACTGTTCTCGTCACTGCAACTTCCTGAACACACACACAAGACACTAAATATGTTGAACCCAAGCTAAGGCTGGATATAGGCTTTATTAGTTTACTATCTTGTACACGCATTGCTTCACAGAGTTGCACAGCCGTTACCTGGCACGTGATCCAAAAAAGGATCTGAGTCCTTTTTCAGGGACAGTGTGAACATAAAGAGAACTGGGTCCTTTTTCACTTGGTTCACCTCGTGGTCCACTTAAAGGTGTCTGAGTTCAGTTCTTTTAAAGGGGACCTATAATGCCCCTTTTGCAATATGTAATATAAGTCTCTGGTATCCCCAGAATTTGTCTGTGAAGTTTCAGCTCAAAATATCCCACAGATCATTTATTAACTTGTCAAATTTGCCCCTATTTGTGTGTGAGCAAAAACATGCAGTTTTTGTGTCCCTTTAATCCTCTGAGGTTTTTGGGTCCCTGGAGAAGTTTTGACATGCCCTGATATTTGTGCTTTTTTCAGTTGCTTATAAACCTATTAATGGCAAAAGTATTCAGCACAAACTAGGCTACCATAATATGTGAACACATGTATGTACATGTTTGTATTTTTGAGAGAATAACGTTTATGCGTAGTTATTGAAAAAACATAAAATTTAAGTCACTGAAATAAGGCCACAAAACACATACTGAATATGTGTTCACAAGACTGTGTACTGAATGTAACATCAAAATGATGTGAAAAGCATCATGCCTACTCATTCACATTAAAAACAACACTGTAAAAAAAATCTGTTAAAAGGGCAGCTGTGGTTGCAATAAATGTAGTTTAAAATAAGTTTTACGGATTTAACTTGACAGTAAAATACTGTATTTCATTAACTGGTAATGTTAATTTACCATACTATTGAAGAACTAATATCTGTTTTGTACCTTTTATAATATACACTGACAACCATCAAACACAATGGTGATGAGAGTCACATGATGAATCAAAGTTCATCACAAGCAGCTTTTCCACCAGCTGAGAAGGACAATACTAATGCACTATGCATATACTAATATATGCATAGTGTCATTCACACAAACACTAAACACCATTGTAACGTAGTTCGTAAATATGGGAAGAAGGAGGCGGGAACCGGCGAACGTTCAACAAAAGTTTAATACCAAAATAAACAAATACAAAACGAAAGTAATGCCGGCAGACCCTCGCGGACATCTGCCGGCCACACAAACATAATAAAACATAAAATAAAGTCCAGGCCTGGTCCTCTCTCGTCCTTCACGGTCGTCGCTCCTCCTTTTATGCTCCCGGAGCTCCTCCGTGAGAGACTCAAGGCCAGTGCGCCTCCCAGGTGATGCTCGTTATCACTTGCGTCACCGGCCTTGCCCCGTTCCCTCACGGCTCTCGCCCGCCCTGGTCGCCACATACCCCCATCGCCCCTCGCAGGCCGGGGGGTACTCCCGAGACTGCGCTCTACTCCCCCCCCGGGGCCTGTCTCGGTGGCCGCAGCACCTGGGGGTAAGGACAGACGAGACGAGAGAAAGGAGACGGAAGCAAGGGGAGCGACAGGACGAGAGAGGGGAGAGAGGAAAAAGAGAGAAAAAAAATTCTTGGTCCGGTTCCCCGACACACTGCCGCTCGGTCCTCAGCCTGCCAAGAGGCTCTTCTTCGCGGTGCCATGCGGTGGCACTGGACGCTCGGTGGACGGCCCGATCCTCGACCGCCTCCTGGCGGCCGGTGATGGCTCCTCCGACTGAGGGCAGCCGGCAGCGAGTCCCCCGTTCCCTGCTCCTCCCCTTTATGGCGGACGGCAGCAGGCTCCGGCCCACGGCAAACGGCGGCGGCGACTCCGCTCCCTCTTGGACGGCAGCCACCCCACCTCGTTCCAGGGCACGGCCTCGAGCTCTCCGTCCCACCTGTTACTAGGCTCCAGCACCACCGCCTCGGGCAGCCTCTCGCGGTCTTCACACTCCTGTGCTGCCCGAACTCCGCAGCACCGCGATCCCCCTCAGCAGCGAGGGCTCTCCGACAGCATGTCCCTCCTTCCTCCCGGGTTTCGGCACCAATGTAACGTAGTTCGTAAATATGGGAAGAAGGAGGCGGGAACCGGCGAACGTTCAACAAAAGTTTAATACCAAAATAAACAAATACAAAACGAAAGTAATGCCGGCAGACCCTCGCGGACATCTGCCGGCCACACAAACATAATAAAACATAAAATAAAGTCCAGGCCTGGTCCTCTCTCGTCCTTCACGGTCGTCGCTCCTCCTTTTATGCTCCCGGAGCTCCTCCGTGAGAGACTCAAGGCCGGTGCGCCTCCCAGGTGATGCTCGTTATCACTTGCGTCACCGGCCTCGCGCCGTTCCCTCATGGCTCTCGCCCGCCCTGGTCGCCACAACCATCATGGTAACGCACATAAAATAATAAAAAAAATGCAATAAACATTAATTTAACAACATTAGATGTAACATAAAACCCTAATTTACATAGCTGATTTGAAAAAAAAACTATTTAAAAAAAAAACTAAGAAACCGTTATTTCAATGAAAATACATCAAATGTGAAGTTACGCAAGGAATTATGAGAATATCAAAATAGAAAAGTAACAAGTAAATCATACAAGTAAATTATACAAGTACGTGTTCTTTTTCACTTCCAAAAAACTGTAAACTTTATGGTATTTTACTGTAAAATTACAAATACGGTTAGATCTATTACAGTTATTCCTCATATATATATATATATATATGATATAGGAGTATGGAAACTTTGTTACCCAATTAATAGTTTTTCACTGTAGCATTTTTAGTCTTTTACCATTAAAATCACGACCATATTTTTCCTTGTAATCACGCCTTTGAATGATTACAAAATCATGGCATCCGTAAACGCGATTAGAAATTCAATTATTTGTGCAGCCCTAAAATAAATCCTGTTCAGAGATATGTGAACATCACATACCTGACATTTCCAAGTTGTTTGGTGTTTCTATCCACTGGAGAAAAAAAAAAAGAAGAAAAACTTTCCTGCTTCCAGTCAGTGATCTCAGTATCATATGCATGCAGTCCAATGTGGGTCAATATCTGGTCACTATGATTTTCAAATCTGTGAGATAAAAGAAAAAAACCCTCTGTGACCATGCTGATAACAGGATCATATCAGCTATTGTAACGTTAATATAATGTCCACTCTTAACAGAAAACATGATTTTTGTGATCTCATGCATGCACGTATTATTGCACATCATGTAAAGAAAATTTTGTATAGGCCCATTGTATTTTAAATTACAGTACCAGTCAAAAAATTGGACACATTACTATTTTTAATGTTTATGTATATGTATTAATGTTTATTTTAATGTTTAATGTTAATGTAAGTCTCATGCTCATCAAGCCTGCATTTATTTGACCAAAAATACAGAAAAAAAAAACAGCAACACTGTGATTATTACAATTTAAGTAATGGTTTTCTATTTTAATATACAGTGGCATGAATCTGTGAAAATGAGAATTATTTTAATAAAATAAGAGGGATAATAAAAAATGCATGTTATTTTTTGTTTAGTACTGTCCTGAGTAAGATATTTTACATAAAAGATGGTTGCATTTAGTTCACAAGACAAAACAATAGCTGAATTTATTAAAATAACCCCATTCATAAGTATGTGAACCATTGATTCTCAATACTGTGTGTGGTTACCTGATGATCCACAACTGTTTTTATGTTTTTTGTGATGGTTGTTCATGAGTTTCTTGTTTGTCCTAAGCAGTTAAACTGAGCTCTGTTCTTCAGAAAATTCTTCCAGGTCCTGCAGATTCATCAGTTTTCAAGCATTTTTGCATATTTGAACCCTTTCCAGCAGTGGCTGTATGATTTTGAGATTCATCTTTTCACACCGAGGACAATTGAGGGACTCAAACACAACTATTAAAAAAGGTTCAAACATTCACTAATGCTCCAGAAGGAAACACGATGTATTAAGAGCCAAGGGGTGAAAACTTTTGAATTCAAATATCAAAGTAAATTGTACTTAATTTTTCTGCCGGGAAACATGCAAGTATCTTCTGTTGGTTCCGAAGGGCAGTACTAAATGAAAAACAATGATATTTAAACAAAATAAGAAAAACTGTGACATATTCATCCTGTTCAAAAGTTTTCCCCCGGTTCTTAATGCATTGTGTTTTCTCTGGAGCATCAGTGAATGTTTGAACCTTTTTTAATAGTTGTGTTTGAGTCCCTCAGTTGTCCTCAGTATGAAAACACAGATCTCAAAATCCTACAGTCACTGCTGGAAAGGGATCAAATATGCAAAAATGCTTGAAAACTGATGAATCTGCAGGAGCTGGAGGATTTTTCTGAAGAACTGAGCTCAATTTAACTGCTCAGAACAAACAAGAGACTCATGAACAACCATCACAAAACAAAAAAACAGTCGTGGATCATCAGGTAACCACACACAGTATTGAGAATCAATGGTTCACAAAACTTATGATGGGGTTATTTTAATAAATTCAGCTATTGTTTTGTCTTGTGAACTAAATGCAAACATCTTTTATGTAAAATATCTTACTCAGGACAAACAAAAGATAACATGCATTTTTATTATCCCTCTTATTTTATTAAAATAATTCTCATTTTCACAGATTCTGCAAGGGGTTCACATACTTTTTCATGCCACTGTACTTTAAAATATAATGTATTTCTGGGATGCAAAGCTGAATTTTCATTATTAATTGTGAACAAAAGCTTCACTGATGTGGCACTAGGCTATTTCACAGTAAACGCTTCATAATCTGTTCAATACAGGCCAAAGAAATCATCTAAACCAGTGGTTCCCAAACTTGTCCTGGACATTTTGTATGTCTCCCTCATATATCACACCTGATTAAACTCATGTGCTCATTAACGGAGACAGCAAGACCTGAAATGGGTGTGTCAGAAATGGGGAGACATAAATGTGCAGGGCTTGGAGGTCCTCCAGGAGAGATTTGAGAACCACTGGTCTAAACATTCATATTACCTCTATGACATTTTATGTATTATATTTGTTATATTATAGAGCCTAAATGTTAATGTGCAGTTTAGTACATTGCTTACACATTTTATTTCAGTATTTATTACTTATTTTTGTCGATTTCACTCATCTCAGTATAGTAATATAGTTTGGGAATAGCCAATTTGGCATGTTTACTGATGTAAGTTATGCGTAGTAAACGAAATGTGCAGACGCCCTATTCATTCACACAGAGACACACAATACTTGCAGGATTCATATTTAAACAGTATTTTTTGCGGTTTAATATTCTCAGATACTATATCGAGATTAGAATAATGAACTTAAGAATAAAAAAACTTATCATTCACAGTCATCAGCTTGATCAAGTTGATCCTTGAAATGAAATTGAAAGTTGTGCTCTTTCTCTGAGGTAAATTCTTCCAGAATTATTCCTCACTGCGTCTCAAAATGATGTACATGAATCTGACTAAGCTTGATGGCACTTTTTCGAGCTGATGCGGGCGTTCACTCTGCCTCAGAATTTGCCTTTTAATAAACAATCACATTTAAAAATAAATACTTTTCAGCATACCATTCAAATAACCTGTAGTCCATCTGAATTATATAACAATTAGGCTATTCATCTCGTAGTGAAAACCACGTAGCCTACCAAAATTTAATTAACAGTAGAATTGAAATCTTACTGTAGTTTTGAAATCTGGGTACCGTCTTACGTTTTATAATCGCGTACAGGGGAGGTTCAGTCCCGTCAACGAGGCACGCAAACATGAGCTTTTCTTTGCCTGTTAGCATTTTTAAGACTGTCTTTTTGCGCTCGTGATTTTCTAACATTACACTTGGACACACTGTATTTCCTTACACACTGGTTTTACATGTACAGTTGTGCTAAAAATTATTCATACCCTTAGTAAATATGACCAAAGAAGGCTGTGAAAATAAATCTGCATCGTTAATAATTTTGATCTTTTATTTTAAAAATCTACAAAAAACCAAGCTTTCAATGGAGAATAAAAATTTTAAATGGCGGGAAAATCTCATTATGAAATAATTTTTTTTTCTCTAATACACATTGCTCACAATTAATCATACCCTTTTATTCAATACTTTTTGCAACCTCCTTTTCCCAAGATAACAGCTCTGAGTCTTCACCTATAATGCCTGATGAGTTTGGAGAACACCTGACAAGAGATCAGAGACCATTCCTTCATGCAGAATCTCTCCAGATCCTTCAAATTCCCAGCCCCATGTTAGTGCTTCTTCTCTTCAGTTCACTCCACTCATTTTCTTTAGGGTTCAGGTCAGGGGACTGGGACGGCCATGGCAGAAGCTTTGTTTTGTGCTCAGTGACCCATTTTTGTGTTGATTTTGATGTTTGTTTTGGATCATTGTCCTGTTGGAAGATCCAACCATAGCCCATTATATGACTTCTAACAGGGACAGTCAGGTTTTAATTTTTGTTAGTATTTGATAGAATCCATTATTCCATGTATCTGATCAAGATGTCCAGGACCTCCGGCAGAAAAATAGGCTCACAACATTAAAAATACAGCCGTATATTTCATTGTACACATGGGGTACTTTTTACCCCTGTGTGCACCAAACCCATCTTAAGTGTTTGCTGCTAAAAAAGCAAATTTTTTGTTTCATCTGACCATAGAACCCATCCTGTTTGAAGTTCCAGTAGTGTCAGTTACTTTTCAAATGTTCTATGGTCAGATTAAACAAAAAAAAAAAAGAGCTTTTTGGCAGCAAACACTTAAGATGGGTTTGGTGCACACAGGGGTAAAAAGTACCCCATGTGTACAATGAAATATACGGCTGTATCTTTAATGTTGTGAGTCTATTTTTCTGCCGGAGGTCCTGGACATCTTGATCAGATACATGGAATAATGGATTCTATCAAATACCAACAAAAATTAAAACCTGACTGTCCCTGTTAGAAGTCATATAATGGGCTGTGGGGGATCTTCCAACAGGACAATGATCCAAAACAAACATCAAAATCAACACAAAAATGGGTCACTGAGCACAAAACCAAGCTTCTGCCATGGCCGTCCCAGTCCCCTGACCTGAACCCTAAAGAAAATGAGTGGAGTGAACTGAAGAGAAGAAGCACCAACATGAGCTGGGAATCTGAAGGATCTGGAGAGATTCTGCATGAAGGAATGGTCTCTGATCTCTTGTCAGGTGTTCTCCAAACTCATCAGGTATTATAGGTGAAGACTCAGAGCTGTTATCTTGGGGAAAAGGAGGTTGCAAAAGTATTGAATAAAAGGGTATGATTAATTGTGAGCAATGTGTATTAGAGAAAAACATTTATTTCATAATGAGATTTTTCCCCCCCCCATTTAAAATTATTATTCTCCAATAAAAGGTTGGATTTTTGTAGATTTTTAAAATAAAAGATCAAAATTTTTAATAATGCAGATTTATTTTCACAGCCTTCTTTGGTCATATTTTACTAAGGGTATGAATAATTTTTAGCACAACTGTATTTGGCGCCATCTATTGTTATGGGTGTATTATTGACGTAAAAGTCTAGACCCTGAATATAAGACAAACCCTTTTTTTCAGATGTATTCCTAAGAAAAAAAAATGGTTATATTCGACACAATATGGTATTTGCACACTGTCTGACACACGCAGCTTTCTCACACATTGCGCTCGTTCTCTTTCACGTCCTCTTGCGCTTGAATGCTTAAATTGGCAAGGTGTGAGAACGCATCCAATTGATAAACTTTTGTGACCATGCAACACCGGCCTAATTGGGACAGTGACAGTTCCTTCAGCTGTCTGAAACATCTTTCACGCTGAAAGGTGCACCTGTATCCGCCATGTTAAGCAATAAGCACTGAATGAATGTCAAGGCTCCCCGCTGTAAGATTGTGCAAGGTAAATAAGAGGCTGACATCTAGTGAAGAAGACTAGTAATAAGATTAACGTCAATCAGACATTATGTTCAGTGTTTGCAGAAATAAATGCGTAAAAAAGATTGATTCTTGGCTTAAAGCTTACACTGTTCTTCTCCCTGTTCTGCTCTTTCACTTTCATGTCTTTTGAGAGAAATGTATGAATTTACGTGTTGTAAATCTGTCAGGCTCTGGACTGCATGGTTGAGGTTGAAGTTGAGGACTTGCAACTAGACTTGGACTTGCCTGTCTTGACTCAGGACTTGACTCGAGACTTGCAAAGACACAAGACTTACTAGTGACCTGCAAAACATTGACTAATCATTATCATATTCACAGGAATTAATACTATACAGCTCATTCATGTATGATTTATCTTTTTGTCTGATCCTAAGTATTTATGCACCAATAGTAATGCTGGCCATGCTGGTATGTTTTGAACTATTCCTTTTTTTTTTTTTTTTGTATCATGTTTTATCACACATGTAGTTGCGATATGCTGAGTACTTTATAATGTCAACTGTATTTTTAGTTACCTTAATGTTTTTCTATCTCTTATCTAATTTTGCAGATTCTACAAATGAACACGAGTGATTTACACTATCCTAAATGGAGGTCAATATATGTGTTGCATCTGGGCTCAGATATAACATGTTAAAGTAAACATCTGGATGGAAGAAAGAGCCACACCCATGACACTTGAACACTTAAAAAGCTGCTTTGAATAAAGAAAGTTTTCTTTCACTGCAGAAATTCTTTCTGCAATAATGGACGGAGAGGACAGCCTCTCACAGAAGACTGAGGATGCAAGCCACGAGCATAATGGCTCCAAAGATAACAAGAGAATAGAGGCCAAAGGAACCTGTTTAAAAATCGAAGGGAAAGATGGTTACGTGTTCAAATCATACAGAATTACTCCTCAAGAGATATTGGAAGCTGAACCCCATACCTCTCCCTCTGAGACACTGGCAAAAGACTCTTCTTTGGTGTCTTTGTCATTTGAGGGCACAGAGGAAGATGGATCTTCTGAGGTCGATGGGCATTCAACAGAGGATTCAGCAGCAGAAATTTGTGAAAAGCATGAGTCTCAAACATCTCCAGCTATTTCAAATAAGAGCCAGAACATTGAAATAAATAATTCAGAAATTGAAACAAGTGTATGTATCAAAGCAGAACCAAATGAAACGGGTGAAATCACTCAGGATGATGAAAAGTTATCATTTGATGGGGCCTTTGGCCCCTTTGCCACTAGAGGTTACGACGATGATTATGGTAACTTGTTCAGTGGGTACTCAAGTACTCTTTATGATGTTGCAATGGATGCTGTCACACAAAGCCTTCTATCATCCATAAGAAGTCCTCTTAACCCTAGAAAAAAATCTCCTGCTTGGAACCATTTTTTCATATCACCACGTGATAGTACCAAAGCAATCTGTATGTACTGTATGAAAGAGTTCAGCAGGGGTAAAAATGAGAAAGACCTCAGTACTAGTTGTTTAATGAGGCATGTGCGAAGGGCTCATCCCACTGTTCTTCTGCAAGATGGTGATTCATTAAATAATTTGTCCAATTCTTCATCTTTAATACCTCCCAATATATCACCAAACAATGGAGACTTGTCTGTAAGCATCAAGCAACCAACAGATAACCATACTCCACTGTCCACCTTTCTAGCTGAGGCCACAGATATAGTGTCCAAAGACTCTTTACAAAAGGTCAAACCAAAAGCAGGAAAAGAGTGTCAAAAGTGACTCTAGTGCAGTTCCTTCCCCACATTCCTTTAACAACCATAATGACGATGCCACAGACTTGTTGACTGATAGCCCTGGATCAGCCCCTAAAAGCTCAAGTTCTCGGCGGCGCTCAGCAGTGTGGAAACACTTTTATTTATCACCTGCTGACAGCTCAAAAGCAGTGTGTATTCACTGCATGAATGAGTTCAGTCGTGGCAAAAATGGGAAAGACTTGGGGACGAGCTGCCTTATTCGCCATATGTGGCGGGCCCATCGAGACATAGTCATTGAAGAAAACGGACAGGGCTCAAGCATTCCTCCTCCTTACACCACTCCACCAACATTGTTGTCACGTACACAGGAATCCACAGAGGTCAAAAAGGATTTCCTCTGTATCTCGCATCGCCCTGATACCATATCTGATGAAGTGCCCAATGATGACAGTGAGCACATGATTCTTGAAGATGAGGCAAACGATGCAACATATCAATCTGGACAAGAGTCCTCACTTGATGCATCTTTTAGACTAAAAGGGGAAAATACACCTCTGTCATCCTCTCCAGAGGAACACACTGAGGGGCACAGTGCATCCCAAGATCAGAGTTCAGTTTTTCAACAAAACAAAAAAATAATGAAACGGGTGAAATCAGAAGTATGGCATCATTTCATTGTCTCTCCTGTTGACCAACTCAAAGCTTTGTGTCGATATTGTCCTTGTGTCATAAGCCGTGGTAAACGAGGCGACTTTGGCACAAGCTGTTTTAATGAGACATTTGATGCGACGGCATCCTGATGTTCTCAAAACCCAAAAAAGCACAAGTGACAAAGTTTCCTCACCTCAGTCACCTCATTCTACTCCTGCTGCAGAGGACAACATGACAACAAATGCAACGGACAGCCCTGCTGTTGAGAACAAACCCCATAACCTGCCTGTTTTCAGCAAAAAGACTTCAAAGCTATGGAATCACTTTTCTATTTCCTCTGCGGACCCAACAAAGGTGGTCTGTTTGCACTGTAGCCGCACAATTAGCAGGGGCAAAAAGACAACCAATTTAGGCACTAGTTGCTTATTTAGGCACATGCAGAGATTTCATGGACATGTGCTTGAAAATAATAGTCATATCTCAGGTGATGTGTCATCTGCTGAAATTCAAGTTAAGCAGGAGCTCATGGACATTTCTACTTATGAGGAGAATGCAGAAAAGTTCAGTGAATGCCACCCAGCTGCCAAAAAAATTACCAAACTCATTGCAGAAATGCTTGCACTGGATCTTCAGCCATCAACTGTAGTGGAAAATCTTGGCCTGAACCGGTTACTGGAATACCTCCAACCACAGTATTCTCTACCTTCCTCATCCTACTTTACCAGCACTGCAATCCCAGAAATGTATGAAAGCGTGAAAGAAGTGGTTCTGACCCACCTAAAAGAGGCTGAAGGTGGAATTATCCATTTCACAACAAGTGTTTGGGTGAGCAGCCAAACTCAAGAGTACTTAATTCTTACAGCCCACTGGGTAACATTTGAGTCTCAAGTTCTGCCTCAGGGTCAAGATTTCCACTGCTCGGCCCTCCTTGGTGTTTCCTCAATTGACTGTGACTACAATATGCTGAACATACAGAAACAGCTTGAATATCTTTGGGACACCTGGATTGGTTCCTCAGGCCTTAAAATTGGATTTACTGTAACAGATAATCAAACTATTGGAAGCATACTAGAGAGCAGTGACCACACCACCATGCAGTGTTTTGGTCATAACATAGACCTCATTGTTAACGAAGCCATTAAAAGTCAGAGGATGGTTCAGAACTTGCTTAGTATTGCTCGAAAAATCTGTGAAAGGGTGCATCGTTCTGCTAAAGCAAAGGAGAAGTTGGCAGAGCTGCAAAAAGCTTATCAGTTACCTGAAAACCAGCTGGTTCAGGATGTTCCCTCTAAGTGTGGAAAACATCATACTTTATGCTTGAGCGATTAGTAGAGCAAAAGAAAGCCATTGATGAGATGTCAATAGAGTGTAATTTCAGGGAACTGATAAGCTGTGACCAGTGGGAAGTCATGCAGTCAGTCTGCAATGCTCTTAAGCCTTTTGAGGTAGCCTGCAGGAGCATCGCACTCATTCACATACTCAACCGAAAGATAGATATGCTTTTTGATGAGACAATGGGTATTGATAATATGCTCAAGTCTTTAAAGGAGGCAATGGTGACTAGAATGTCCCCTACACTTCATGACCCCAGGTACATATGGGCAACCATGTTGGACCCAAGGTATAAGACCTCCCTCTTTACTGAGGAAGAAGCAGAGCAGTGTAAGCATGACCTCATACAAGAACTTGAGGTGTCTACATCTAACTCTGTTGAGACTAAGCCACCACTGTCAAACGGATGTAGTGAAATGCCAGCTTCATCAAACAGCTTGGCCTCAAACAAAGAGAACCTCTGGGCTCTTATGGATGACATTAGACAGAAAATCAAGCAAGAGGATAGACCAAAATCATTGGAGCTTGCTGTGCTTGAGTATTTGGAGGAAGACATTCTTGACCAGAGTTGTGATCCTCTAGATTATTGGAACCTGAAGAAGTTACTGTGGCCTGACCTTGCCAAAGTAGCTGTACGCTATGTGGGTTGTCCACCCAGCATTGTACCAGCAGACACACTTTTTAGCACATCAAGTGTCAACTGTGCTCTGAATCAGTCCCGACCATTGCTAGAAAATCTTGAAGGACTTCTATTTTTAAAGGTCAACCTTCCTTTGATATATTTTCAGTACTGATGATTATGTATTTATATTTGCAAGGCTGTTTCTTAAGACTCTGATGAACCTCAACCTAGGACCACTCGAGTAACTTTTCTGAGAAGGCCTAATTAACCACAATTCATTTTATTGTGGTTCATATTCAATACACAGAGCATCTGAATGATATTTAACTGAATAAAAGACTGCTTTGAGTACTACTGTTGAGTACACTTGATAACTGGAGTCTTATTCCTGGTGAAAAGTGTTTTCAGGGAGGGAGGGTTATCTAGTTATAGGGGTAGTTATTGTTTGTTGCTGTACTTTGATTCTTTTTATTTTATAAAATTTATCTTTGTCTTCTCTCTCCTTGTGCCTTATACAAACTACTTCAGGTCAACATGCTGTAAATATTAATTGATGTGCAAAGCAAGTCGTAGTCTTCTGATTTTAATGATTTTATAAAATTGAAACTACATGCTGAATACTGTTTTTATATAAATACATGGCCCAAAATAAATGCTGTGACAGAGATGTTTTAAATGTATTTTATTTAATTCTTTTATTGTGATTTATTTTTATTTTTTTTATTTTTTGTGGCTCATGGTACTGTTAGAATTTTTTTTTTTTTTTAATATATATTTTTTGCTGATTGTTTGGTTTGTATTTGTTTAAAAAAAAAATGTACATAATGCTGTACTTTCAGGTTGAAATCTATTTGAAAATTTGTCTCAAGCACAAATCTTTTTTATATAAATCTAAAGGGTTAAATTATGGGACATCAAGGAAATGTACTGTACATTTTATAAATAATTTCCCAAATATAATTTGATAGAGGAAAAATTCAAACTGGAATAATTTAGTTTTTTTTTTTGTTTATTGTTTTTTTGTGGTAATTTGTAAATAAAACTTTACATTTGAAACCATGTTGCTTTTAAATTTGTTTCAGGTTATGTGATTTTTTTTTTTTTTTTCCCCTTGTAATTATTGTCACCAGATGCATATTTTTTTCCCAAATCTGGGTGATCTATTCAAATTCAAACTGAAAAAAATGTGGGAATGTAATTTTTTGGCCTTTGTTGGAGAGGACAGTCTGAGTGGCAAATCTGTATGACTTTCATTTTTCTGTGAAACATTAAAGAAAATATTTTTTGGTCTATTGAATTTAAGTAATTGGTCTCCAAATGGTCTTGTTACTAACATTATATTATTTTTTTTTTTTTTTTTTTTTTTTTTTCAGCAGAAGAAAGTCATGCAGGTTAGGAATGACATGAGGGCAAGTAAATGACAGAATTTTCATTTTTGAATGAACTATCCCTTTAAGCGTCTTTATGAATCCAGAGTTACATTCATGCAAAAGATGCGGTTGGGGGGGGGGGTAATACTGTGAAATTAAGCCTCAGTGAAGAGTGTTAAACTGCATTGAATAAACTAAGTTTAAAAAAAAAAAAAAGACCAGCAACAAAATTCAGATAACCACTTCTGTAAACATTTATTGGTCTTAGCTAATGAAATATTTTATTCAGTGTTTATTATCTAGATTCATTATTTAAATGTCTTTCTAGAAGCACAAGTTTGTTGTTTAGCTTGATTTTGAGAGGTGGAAAGTGGGACACCTCAAATGAAAGGCTTTGGTATCCTGGGATGAAGACAAGAGGTTTGTGAGAGTCTTTGAGCAGCAATATCTTGGTTGTATTCGCTTCCATTAACAGGTGTGAATATGTCTTCATAACTGGATCTTCAAGGGTCAAATCCTCTTTCTTGTCATATCTAGGAAATGAAAGGGAAATACATTCAGACAAATCAATTATTGCACATAATTATCAAATTATTTTTGATGGTCACGCACCTCCAGTTACTATTTAGCTCCAGAAAACGTGAGACTCCTGTTTGTGCAGCTAGTGCATCAATGTGTAATGACACATCTGTGTGGCAAATATGAAACTTAATCAGATTGCTTGGATTGCAATAATTGCAATAATTGCAACTTACCTGCTGTTGCTGGCATTAACCTATGTAGCTCATACATTGCTTTCCCTCCTGGGTAGTTGTGATGGGAAACATACAGAGAAATACTTGTGTATACTCCATTTAACATCAGATGTCCTACCACAACTATGGAGCCAATTTTATACATCCATGACTTGTGGTAGTTCTTAAAACTGTATCAAAACAAAAGAGAAAGTAAAAACATTTGTTAAAATTAAATACCAAAGAATTGAATATTAAAGACAATGCCAAAAATACCAAAAGAAGAGGGTCTGCTAAAAACACATTTAGTACAGCAGATCATCTGTAATCTGCTGATTGGCTTGTTTAAATATCTCTAGATTTAGTCTTAGTCACATGTTCGAAATGCATGAAATGTCACTATATCAACATTTGCCAATATAGGCATATGTATTGAAAATAAGCTGAATAAGCAGTGCAGGACCAATAATGGAATAGCCTAATCTAAAAAGAATATAAAGTAAAAGTTAGGCAACATATTATTACTAGGGGATGTTTTAACCTGATTGTATTTTCTAATTAGCATTTAGTTTAATTAGCAGTAATGCATTTATGTAACAGGTTCTATATGATTATGGTGGTAACCATATGATGGATGGAATTGGATGGAATCACTTTCTTCAGCTCATACTCGTGGGTCCCGTTCACTGCCATTATAAAGCTTGGATGCGTCAGCAGCATATTTATTAATATATTTCCAAGAGTGTTTATCGGAAAGAAGAAAGTCATATACACCTAGGATGACTTGAGGGTGAGTAAAGCTCAGGCTAATTTTCATTTGAAAGTGAACTAATCCTTTAAGTTGATTTCATGCAAGAAACCTCACTACTACTATTAAATAGGGGTGTAACGGATCATAGTTACATTGACCCATAAACTGATTCTGTACGGGCACAACCCCCCAAGGGTCGGGATGCATGTGATCCATTGATTAATTTAAATATTTAACTATCATAGAGTGAAAGAGTTTACTTTTTAAAGTAATAAGTTGCAGTGAAAAGATACAAAGCAGTCTATGATCATGTGAATAAGGCATGTTAAGCAGTCGACAACAGTCATCATGGCTAGCGAAGTAGCAGAAAAACTTGAAAAATGTTCTGCATCATTCAAGTCACATGTATCGGAGCTTTTTAGGTTCCCTGTAGAATATAATGATGCAAGAATTTTACCATTTTAGCACAATCAAATATACTTAAGTATATCTTTAGTTAGACCTCAGCACTACTTCCGGATAACTAAAGTGCATTAAGTACAACATTAGTTGTTCCAATTTAGCAGACGTTAAATTCAGTACACCAAAAGTACATTTTCTGGGTATTAAGTACATAAATATGTACATGTATTTGAAAACTATTTAAAAATCTTAATTACTACATGTTTACATCTTCGATTTCTGAAGGGTAAAAAAAAAAAGAAGAATTCATATTTTAAATTGGAGAGTTAGTTTTCAGTTCTGAAACTTGCAGTATGTTTTTATTGTAGAGTAACCTTTTATGCGTAATATCAAAAACATTTTGATTCTCCATGTCATGACCCCTTTAACAACTACTACCAAAATATGTTCAACTTACATGAAGGAACAACCGCAGGCAGCAATCATGTTGAACACAGGGAAGGTGTAGATGATAAAACGGAGCTCCTTGTGGGGCAGAAGGGAGTACAGCAGAATGAAGCCTACAGTTACGCCGAGTGGTATTCTTGTTCGTCTGTCCAATAGGCCAAGTGGAATAAAAAAGTATTGTGCTGCCAAGTGCTCGAGGAAGAGCAGAGTAGAAGTACCACAGAAAAGGGAAAGTTTGAGGCACGGGAGTCAAGGAAACATACAAAATTTTGACAGGAGACAGAATCATGCAGAAATACTTTTTTTTTTTTTTTTTTTTTTTTTGTGAAGGATTAGTTGGCCCAAAAAAGAAAATTCTGAGTAAATGTTGACATCTCCATGTTGCAGTTTGCAAAAGGATATTCCCCAGTTTGAACTTTTATTCAAGACTGTGTTGTACCACAGTACCTGACCCTCAGGCCAGAGCAGCTTATTCCAGAAAAATGTGTCAACCATGACAGTGAGACCTACAAGAGAAAGCAAACACACTTCAGACTGTAAAGGGCTGTGTCCATGCTTTGCTGAGAAATAAAACATCAAAAGTCTAAATTTAGTGTATAAAAAAGAAAAAAGTAGACAGAAAAATATTGACTGAAAAGCATTTAACTGACCCAAAGATAAAACACCAGCAGGTATGGCATGGTAAAGCAGTTGCAGAAAATGGAGTTTCCTGCTCAAGAGTGACATCAACATCATCAGGCCAAAGAAGAGACACAATTCAGAGCGGAACACAATAATGGCCAAAGCAGAGAGCCAAATGAAGGCACCGTGTCTCTGGGCCAGCCAAGATGTGAACGCCAGCAGAACTATTCAATAAAACACAATTTGGAGAGAAGTTTGTATGGTAAAAGTGCAGAATAATGCAAACATATTAACAGAAAGGCATGCTGTTACAATGCAATTTTTATTAATATATAATTCTATTATATATTATTATATATTATAAGAATATATGATTCTTATTGTGTTGTTTTAGCCATGTACTGCAAAGGTTTGGAAGTGACAACCACATTTATTAGAGTGAAGTACATAAATGTTCCGATTTAAATGACTATAAAAGCAGTGATTTCGCCATGTGCTTACAATCCTAACTGAAATTAATCGATAAGCTCAGTCGATTACCTTAAAGGGATAGTTCACCTAAAAATTAAAATTATCCCATGATTTACTGACCCTCAAGCCATCCAAGGTGTATATGACTATCATCTTTCAGACAAACACAATCAGAGATATGATATTTTCAAATATCATTATATTTATCACAATATCAAGGTTTATAATGGTTGTGAATGGGGGGCCGTGTTTTGAAGTAAAAAATAATGCATCCATCCATAAAAAAAAAAATAAAATAAAATAATCCATACGACTCCAGTGGGTTAATTAAAGGCCTTCTGAAGCAAAGCATTTTTTAAGAAAAATATCCATATTTAAAACTTTATAAATTGAAATAACTAGCTTCTGCGTGCGGTTGTCCGCCAGAAGCTAGTTATTTGAATTATTACGTTTTAAATATGGATATATTTTTCTTAAAAAACACATTGCTTTGCTTCAGAACCTTGGAGGACTAAGGATATTTATTAAAGGATTAGTTCACCCAAAAATGAAAATAATGTCATTTATTACTCACCCTCATGCCGTTCCACACCCGTAAGACCTTTGTTCACCTTCGGAACACAAATTAAGATATTTTTGTTGAAATCCGATGGCTCAGTGAGGCCTCCATACCAGCAATGACATTTCCTCTATCAAGATCCGTTAATGTAAAAACATATTTAAATCAGTTCATGTGAGTACAGTGGTTCAATATTAATATTAATAATATTAATAATATTAATAAAGCGTCAAGAATATTTTTGGAGCGCCAAAAAAAAAAAACAAAATAACGACTTGTTTAGTGATGGCCGATTACAAAACACTGCTTCAGGAAGCTGAAGTGTCATTGCATGGAGGCCTCATGGAGCCATCGGATTTCAACTAAAATATTTTAATTTGTGTTCCGAAGATTAACGAAGGTTTTACGGGTGTGGAACGGCATGAGGTTAAGTAATAAATGACAGAATTTTCATTTTTGGGTGAACTAACCCTTTAATATATCTCTATTGTGTTCATCTGAAAGTAGTTTTTGGTTTTTGGGTTAAAGGTCCCATTCTTCGTGATCCCATGTTTCAAACTTTAGTTAGTGTGTAATGTTGTTGTTAGAGTATAAATAAAATCTGTAAAATTTTAAAGCTCAAAGTTCAATGCCAAGCGAGATATTTTATTTAAAAGAAGTCGCCTACATCGAACGGCCAGTTTGGACTACATCCCTCTACTTCCTTCTTTAATGACGTCACTAAAACAGTTTTTTGACTAACCTCCGCCCACAGGAATACACAAGAGTTGCGTTTGTAGAGTGTGTTTGTCGCCATGTCGTCGAAACGCTGTTATTTTCAACCCGCAGCCCAATCACCGGGTCTGATTCCGGCTCAAATTGATAGGGTAAAATTAAAGACATGTTTACAATAACACTGAGCGCATGCATCTCCACCATAGACTGTGATCTCCACGTTATGGTAAGAGGCGTGACTTTTCCGGGCGCGGTGCGCTCAGAGCTGTCGAATCACAACACAGGAACGAACCGCTGGCACAATCAGAACTCGTTACGTATTTCTGAAGGAGGGACTTCATAGAACAAGGAAGTCATCAGCCCGTTTTTATGACAGCGGAAACAGCGGTATACAGATAAGTAAATTATGTGAAAAATACTGTGTTTTTTTACACGCGAAACATGAACACATGTTATATTGCACACTATAAACACAATCAAAGCTTCAAAAAACCACGAAAAACGGGACCTTTAAAAACATAATGGTTCATTATGTAAGGTCTTTATGCACCACTGAACACATAGTTATGTATATTATATTGCATTTCTGTCAATAGATCCTCCCACATTTTATACATTGCACCTTTAACTAACCATTAATCATGAACATCTCCTTAAAGGTGCCCTAGATTCAAAAATTGAATTTACCTCGGCATAGTTAAATAACAAGAGTTCAGTACATGGAAAAGACATACAGTGAGTCTCAAACTCCATTGTTTCCTCCTTCTTATATAAATCTCATTTGTTTAAAAGACCTCAGAAGAACAGGCGAATCTCAACATAACACCGACTGTTACGTAACAGTCGGGGTGTACGCCCCCAATATTTGCATATGCCAGCCCATGTTCCCAACATTATGAAAGGCATTAGACAAGGGCAGAACGTCTGGATGTGCACAGCTGAATCAACAGACTAGGTAAGCAAGCAAGGACAATAGCAAAAAATGGCAGATGGAGCAATAATAACTGACATGATTCATGATAACATGATATTTTTAGTGCTATTTGTAAATTGTCTTTCTAAATGTTTCATTAGCATGTTGCTAATGTACTGTTAAATGTGGTTAAAGTTACCATCGTTTCTTACTGTATTCACGGAGACAAGAGTCGTCGCCATTTTCATTTTTTAAACACTTGCAGTCTGTATAATGCATAAACAACTTCATTCTTTATAAATCTCTTTAACAGTGTAGTATTAGCCGTTAGCCACGGAGCATAGCCTCAAACTCATTCAGAATCAATGTAAACATCAAAATAAACACTGTACTTACGCAATTAGACATGCTGCATGACGAACACTTTGTAAAGATCCATTTTGAGGGTTATATTAGCTGTTTAAACTTTTTTTATGTTGTTTATGTTGTTTAAGGCAAGCACGAGCTCTTGGGGCGTGGAGCACGAGATTTAAAGGGCCACACACCCTGAATCGGCTCATTTCTAATTATGGCCCAAAATAGGCAGTTAAAAAAATGAATTTAAAAAAATCTATGGGGTATTTTGAGCTGAAACTTCACAGACACATTCAGGGGACACCTTAGACTTATATTACATCTTTTAAAAAAAAGTTCTAGGGCACCTTTAAAGGGTTCACCCAAAATTGAAAATAATGTAATTTATTACTCACCCTCATGTCGTTCTACACCCGTAAGACCTTCGTTCATCTTCTTCAACATAAATGAAGATATTGTTGATGAAATCCAATGGCTCAGTGAGGCCTCTATTGAGAGCAAAGCCATTGAAACTCTCAAGGTCCATAAAGGTACTAAAAACATATTTGAAACAGTTCATGTGAGTTCAGTGGTTCTATCTTAATAATATAAACCAAAAAAAACAAAATAACGACTTTTCAACAATATCTATATGGGCTGATTTCAAAACACTGCTTCATGAAGCTTATGACCTTTATGAATCATTTGTTTCAAATAAGTGATTCAGATCTCCTATCAAATGGCTAAACTGCTGAAATCAAGTGACTTTTGATTCACTGAATTTCGATTCACGCTCCGATTCACTGATTCGATTCGTAAAGCTCTGAAGCAGTGTTTTGAAATCGCCCCATCATTATATTGTTGAAAAGTCTTTATTTTGTTATAATATTAAGATAGAACCACTGAACTGTGAATATTTTTTTTAGTAGCTTTATGGACCTTGAGAGTTTGAATGGCTTTGCTCTCAATAGAGGCCTCACTGAGCCATCGGATTTCATCAACAATATCTTAATTTGTGTTCGGAAGATGAACGAAGATCTTACGGGTGTAGAACGACACGAGGGTAAGTAATAAATGACATTATTTTCATTTTTGGGTGAACTAACCCTTTAACTCCCTCTCATAATATAAATATTGTTCTCACAACCACTCAAAGCCTAACAAAGTACAATGACAACTCTAAATATTGCTCCATGATCACCTAAGAACCATATTTACTGGCTGTGTTATATGTGGACTTTGTACTTTATAGCCTGTACCTAAAGGAAAAGCAATCACATTTGGGAGGGTTCTGGTACTGTAAAACATCAGATGGAACTGTGTAGTGCAGATGAAGCAGAACAGATTGGCCACCATTGACCCAAACTGCCTCCGGACCTCTCTCTGCATCTGCCACAGTGACAGAATCACACATATTCCAAGAACTCCTCTCACTGCGGAACAGAGAAGAACATAAAGGTGATGAAACTGAAGGGGAAAAAAATGAGAATAATGTTAAGCTACAAACTGTCATCTCCAGGATATACCTAGGATTTGAGTGTAAAACTTTGGTGCTTGAAGGAGAGCAAGAACACACGTCATTGGTGCACTGAGTGCTGATATGAACAGCGGTCCAAGAAACGTCCGTGGAACCACACCAGGAAACTCATGATGATCATACTGGAGAAACCATAATAAGCAATAAGGAATTAATAGAGACTTAATATGCATCCCAATTTGCATACATGCCATTTTGTAGTATGTAAGTTGCAGGGGAAAGGGAGGGTGGGAGCAATAAGACTCTGATGTTAGATGACAAGATAACCTTTTAAACTTCATACTCTAGAGGACACAGTTAGTTCATAGTGTACAGTATGTTATTTTGGACACAACTTTAGTCCTCATGTGGGTCTAGATAGTCTAATGCTATTGCAAGACAAAAAAGTGTCAAAGTGCATTTGTTCTTTGTACATGTTTATAGTACTAACATGTCTCTGGACATGTTATACTGTAATACCATGATGTTCTTTTAACATTACTTACTTATTTTCAAATAACGTACACATATCATGGTATATGAATATTAATTAATCAATGGAGCATGGTTTTACAATTTTGATAGTACTATAGTAGCCTTCCTCCATACTTTTACGGAACGCTTTCACTTAACTGTTAAAAATCCATCTAATTACATGTAATCAATGATCACGAGACTCTTGAGTTTCACGAACTAAAACACAACTTGTTAAACAGAACACAGCCCTAACCCTAAAAAAAAGCGTTGCTTTCGAGATATGATCTTACCTTTTCAAATTCAAATCCGTGATACAGAACATCGTGAATTGCTTGTAAATTAAAACTTTCTTCAACTTTAGTGTAGGGACAGATAAACAAATGTAGAAATACAACACCGATCATAAAAATTAGGAGACGATGCTCATTTACAGCTTCCTTCCGCGCCATCATAACGCGTCATACGCGTCCTCAGGCGCGTGCGCAAACGTCTGAGCTACAGAAATGAGTGGGTAGAATAGAAATTCGACAGCAAAACAAGTTATGAAATAGGCGGGGCTTAGCGGCTCGAAAGTTTGCTGTGATTGAACCGGTACGTTGAATCCAGAGCCCTATGAGAGCCATAGAGAAAATGGATTTTTCAATTTATTATGAGTAAGGTTTGTGGTAAACATAAGTTGACGATACTCGGACGTATTGTTCTACAACGTAAATTACAAACACCCATATAGAAAACACAATTTTTGAAGCTGTTATGTTTATTCAAAAAAAAAAAAATCTAAGCAAGAAAGTTTGGCGTGTGAGTATGTGTAGGCTAATTTACGTTGTAGAAAAATACAATTGGACGTTTTCACACCGGGATAGGCGTTTTTTAAATATCCAGTAGAAAATAGTACGGAAGCCCTGCTATGCATTTATATTTTCTTCTTGTTTTTTGTTTGTTTGTTTTTGTTTGGTTGGTTTTTTTATGTTGTTTTTTTTTTTTTTTGTTTGTTGTTTGTTTTGTTGTTGTGCGCTCACACAATCATGAGAAATAAAAAAAAAAAATGCTTCTTGCTTTTAGGACTTCCATAAAACAAGCTACCAATGTGGGGGGTTTCCGAGTGCTTATCGCCAAAGATGTATAGAAACATTTTATTCATGTACACATTTTCGTTGTGAATACATAGTCTTAAGAAAATTTTCGACAGGTGTTAACCCAGTCCTGGTCCAAGCTTATTCTCTTTGTTGTCTGTCCCTACATTGACTGCCTTTGCAATGACCACTAACCTCTTCTGCATAACCAACGCAGCACATTTGAGCTTCCGGAAGAGGTTTGTTTTGTGCGTCATGTAAGTTAGGTTGAGCTTCTACTTATGTTCGTTGATCAATGTTTACATGTGAGTAAAAGCCTAAATTAATTCTGTTCATCATCATTTTGTCTTCAGAAAATTTGGACTAAACTGCTCAATTCATATGGATTAGTTTTCCGATCTCTTTATGAACTTTTTCAAGCTTCAAAGTGGCCATTGCGAAGGCAGTCAATGGAGGGACAGACATCTCTCAGATTTCATCAAAATGATCTTCATTTAAAAAAAAAAAAAAAAAAAAAAGCTCATCATAACTGCTGGTCTAGGATCAGTTTTCTCCTTAATAATAGCACATTGGCGATTTGGCAAACAATCCAGTGCATATCTGTGTTTGCTCTCTGGAGAGCGTCAAAGGTTTCTATTTACAATGTGTTGTGCAGCGTTGAGCAATGTAGCCAATCACAGACAAGTCTGTTGATTTCTTGAACACAATGGCCAATCAGAGGTGTTTAATTACAATCCACTCCCTGCTCAAAGCCAGATTTTTTGTCCAATTCTGCGTTCTGCATGCTTGCAAATTCTCTCATTATAACAAAGTGTACACATTATGTAAATATGAGATACATTGTACAGTGTAGACAGCTTCATTGATTAAATCTCTTTTGGCTCATTTTATCTGTAAAAGAAAACGTACCTAATAATTATGCACACCTGAATATAAGGCATTTTTTATTTCCAGCCTTCATGAACAATTACATATCACTTATAAATGATTAAATATAAAATTAATAGTAGTTATTAAGATTAATGTGGTTTGGAATTGGTAAGATGTGCCTGGGAAAAAAATATGATCAGAAAATCAACATGCCTAATAATTCTGCACGCACTCTACTTATGAGCAATTTATGACTTACCACAATTTCCCGATTCCTGCAAAAGAGTTTAATACAGTGGTTAAACCAATCTCACCTGGGTTAATTCATCTTCTTTAAAGCCACTCCATATATAATCCAAGGAGAACAGTCACAATACAATCTACTTTGTTCTTGGATGGAATTGATCTATTGGACAAGGAATGTACCAATAGACATGTATGCCAAATCTGTCAATTTAAGAAAAAAATTCTCCAAGAGGAAAGTTCTATTGGAGGTCTTTGGTAGAAGATATAGATTGGAAAAGGGCCTGGCTTTTACCTGGAGAAATACCATTAACACTAAAGAAATACATTTTAAAATTTTACATAAAATATATCGTGTCAATATTTCTAAATATGTGGACATTGACAGTTCATGTGCTTTTTGTAAACAAGCAGAGGAGACATTTGCACATCTGTTTTATGACTGCCCTATATCCAAACAATTTTGGTCTGACCTTGGTTCCTGCATATTCAATTCTGCCAATGTTACCCATTCTTTCAGTCTAAAAGACATTCTTTTTTTATTATATTGATGAAAAATAGATCCCTAGAGTACATTGTTAATTTCTTTATTTTATATGCAAATTCTTTATTATTATTATTATTATTATTAAAGCAGGACATAAAGACAAAGCACAGTCAGACGATTTCATCAATAAAAAACAAAACAGAAAGTAAGATGTACATATAATTATGTGAAGTGTGTGTGTGTGTGTGTAAAATTGTGTTAAGGATGTGTATGTCTTAAGTTTCCTAATATATATGTAGAACATTGCTCATTATATATACAATATGTATACAGCAATAGTAATGATCAGAAATGTAATAAGAGAGAGAGAAAAAAAACAAAGGGGAGAAAAAAGAAAACAAGAAGAAAAAAGAAAAAGAAGAAAAGAGAAAAAAATTAAAAAAAAAAGGGGGAGAGAAAAGTAAATTATCAGAGAAATGTGAGGTAGTTGAGAGCAGAAGCAAAAAAAAAGAGAAAAAAGAAGAAAGAAAAAAAGAATAAATAAATAAATAGGTACATAAGTTGCAAAAGAACAAAAATATATTTTGAAAAAAAAAGGACGAGGTTGTATGGGTGCACAGAGGTGGTATTGGATCAGGTCGCTATTTAGGGGCACCAGAGTGGAACAGCCAAGAATGCTCCGTTTGAGTATAATATTTCAATAAGCATGTGTTTCAACAGTGAGAGTGTACCCACTGGACCGTCATCCTCTCATCCTTGATGGGGAGAATTCATTTACTGCCTTCAGGTTCTTCAAAACCTTTCCAAAGCCCTGAGAGGGAATCAGCATATTTAGGAGTGAATCCGGTTCTGTGTGTGTTCGATACACCCAAACTGTTCACTCATTCATACAAAGTCCCAGCGGAGTGGTTAGATCATGTATCCCGTATTTGTCCCCCCATCAAAAAAACAAAACAAAAAAAAACAGTAGAAAAGAGAAAAAGAGAAAAAAACTATAAATAATTAAATGCATAAATAAATAGAGAAAATGGATAAAGGAGAAAAAAATAAATAAATAGAAATAAATAACTAAATGAAAGGGAGGGGTAGAAAGAAAATAGATGTATAGATTGCATATATACATCCAATGGTGCTATTATAATAGTAGAAACAGAATATATAATAATAAAACTATACATTATGTCAATAATGTAGATCAGTACATGTGTACACATTCACCTATACATAACCATACACATACATTCAAGTATTTATATATCTAAATATATTACCCTTATTCCCTTTCTTTCTCTATAAATTTGTAAAGTTGCTTTTAGGAGAATTTGGAGAGTGCGTGGGTCCGGAGCCAGTTTTCTGATGTATATTGAGATATACATACAGCTCTGGAAAAAATTAAGAGACCACTTAACATTGATTTCTGAACTTGGAGTGGTCTCTTAATTTTTTCCAGAGCTGTATATCTCAAAATGTCAGTAAATATAAATATATTTTTTCTTGTTTATGTATGTTATTTGTTCTAATGTGATATATTCTATAAGAAGGTTAGTCCAGTGATTAATATGTATATATTTTATTTATTTCCATTTTAACAGAATTATTTTCTTCTTATTTTCTTAGTTAGAGAGATGAAGAGTGGATTTTTGTATTTAATCAGAAGATTAAGATTCTGTGGTATTATCCAATAAACAAAGTGATGGAGATGGAGGAATCCTACAGCCCAAAATGATGGAAAGCTTAACGGTCACTAATATCCAAAATGAATAAACAGGTTGGCAGACTCATGTGGCATGCAAACAGTCATCAGTTCTAACCAATGTGCATTGTGAACAAATCGTCTGTGTCTGTCGCTTAGACCCATTTTAAACTTTTTCCTTTGAGTGATGTGTGTTCTGTGAATTATCTTGTACTGTATAAGTTGTAGATTTGTGTTGCTAGTCATAGAAAATATATTACTACAGATATCCTTCCAGAAGTTGGTGTTGGGGTAGAAAGCCAAGTCATTTTCCCATTTAGCCATTGGTAGAATCATTGTTGTATTGGTATTTGATATAATTTTATGAAGTTTGGATATTAATTATTTAGAATTAGTTATTTTCATTATCTCATCCTCAGCTGAGAGGGATGTAATAGGTTTATTTATTATATTAATCCTGGATTTGATTATGGATTTTATTTGTTGATGGAGATACTGTTCTCCCCCAAGACCATAGACTTCTAGACCAGTGTGTTTTTTGAAATAAAAGATGGAGATTAGTTATTCCTTTTTGTTGCCAAGATTGAAAGAGGATAGGTTTATTATACAGTTGAAAGTCCGAATTGAGCCAGATTGGGGTGCCCTGTACATGGTGATAGTGATAAATTATTAATCTTGTTCACTATCCACCAAGCTGTCAGCGTTCTCACAATTATAATATTCTTGAAGTAATTCATTTTCTTAATTGAAGTTGGTAGTAAAGCAAGATCTGGAGCTGAAGTGTTGTTGCATTGATTTTGTTCCAGATCTATCCATGAGTTACTATAGTTGTTTTTGTGAATCTATTAAACTAAACCCTGCAAACAAACCTTAGCGCAGGCCCAGCACTTAGCCCCCAGGAATACCTCACTGGGCCCACACAGGGCCCGCACTATTAATCTACAACAATAAATCTGGCAGCACAGGGTGCCACACAATTACCATTAATGAAAATAACGGTTAATGATTGTTAAAAAAAGAAATGGTCAATGACTGGGGTGTCTACCACTCAAATATTTCCTAAATTATACTCTGTAAAATGTAAATCTCTTTTTGATTCTGACCACTGCATGATGACTGACTCTTCAATAAGTAATCAACTTCACCTAACTAGAATTTCTCTTACAATTTTTGCTGAAACAAATGTGTTTCAAAAACACACAATAACAGCAGCCAGAGAACAACCAATGCTGAATAGTCAAAGGTCAAGAGCCCAACTAAAGCAAACGCTCACCTCCATAACGGTGACTTTAAAATGTACTATTTTCAATAAAACATCAACATCAAAAAGTTTTGTATGAAAGAAATAGTCAAACTGGATTGTAATAAGTAAAGATACTGAGATCTAGACAGATCTGTTAGCATTTAATGTTCTGTTGCTGCTGGTCATGTGACAGTGTTTTCAGCTTATTTATATAAGGAGATTTTACTTTACTGCCAGTCATTTGATCAATTTATCATCTGTTTTGTTATTGTATTAATTATAGATTATTTTTGTTATTTTACATATATTTGTATGTAATTTAAGAAAACAGAAAATACTATATAAAAATACAGCCAAACAGAGCATGGGAAACAGAAGTGGGCTGCCTACACAAAACCTGCATGGGCCCAAAGGTACAAAAGTTGCTTTGGGCCCGAATGGGCTGCCCCACACTGGGCCATCATGGGCTTAATGTGGGCAGTTTGCTAGTGTGGGCTGCTCACATAGAGCCCGCAGTGAGCCCAAAGCTGTGGGCCTCGCCTGGGCAAGCCCACACTGGGCCTGTTTAGGTTTGGTGTGGGCTGGCCCTAGCCCACTGTGCCCGCAAAAAGCCAGCATGGGCCCCGCAGGTGCATGTTTGCAGGGGATATTGTAATTGTGTTACTAAGAATTAAAACTGAAAAAGTTAGGGGCTTCTAAACCACCCTGTAGTTTTGTCTTTTGTAATTTTGTCAATGATATTTTTGGTGTTTTGTCTTTCCAATAAAAGTGAGAAATTAATGAATCGAGTGATTTAAACCATTTATCTGTGGGTGTTATTGGAAGCATTGAAAACAAATAATTAATTTGAGGTAATGTTTTCATTTTAACTGTAGCAATGCGACCCATAAGTGATAGTGGAAGGTTTGTCCAGCATTTGAGATCATGTAGTTGTAGTTGAGATTAAACAACTCGGACAGCTTGGGGGAAACGTTGATACCAAGATATGTGATGTTACCTGTGTGGAATGGGAGAGATGTGTTATGAGCTGTAGGATCCCAGGCGTCTTCAGAAAGTGGTAGTATAATTGATTTATCCCAGTTTATTGTGTAGACCGAAATTTGGGAGAAAATATTAATAGTTTTGAAGGTTTTTTGTAGTGAGTGATAGGGATCCTATAAGCATAATAATAAATCATCTGCATAGAGACAATATATGGCAAATTCATAAACAAAAGTTTGCAAAATGGTATTCCATCCTATCCCCACTTTGAAACTGAATTAATCTCACTTCTTAAATCTCTTCTTATATAAATAATAAAAAATCCCTAAGATTTATTATGAAGAAATGTATAAAGAAAATACTAAGCTTTCCCTGTATGTTAATGTCTGTATGTTAATGGATCAATACAGTTGTAGTGTATGCATTCTTTCGATGTCTCTTTGTCATCTCATCTTTTGTTTTTTATTGTTTTTTGTATAATCCTTGTTTTTTTCTTTGCTTTATTATATGTATTTTGTATGTAATTCCTTGACAATGTTCTTATGTTATTGAACATTACTTTAAAAAAAAAAAGACGCAATTATCACAAAGTAGTATGTCCAAAGCTTGCCTACTCTTCTGCTACACACTCAAAAGTGTGTACTTTTTCTTCACAAAAACAGTGCATTCTTTTCAAGATTCAAGATTCCTTTGTCTTTGTCCCTTAGGAAATTTGTCTTGGACAAAAGGCTGCCACATGAACAACATACAATTATAATATAATAACAAACACAAAAACAAATACAGACACTACTACTCATTTCACACTGCCTTACATCCTGAATTTAGAAGATTCACTGATAGAGGAATGAAAGAACTGTTATACCCATTCAGGTATCTTTTTCTGTATTTAACCAGCACCCTATAGTGTCTAGGGAGTAGTTTGTATTCGGAGTACAGGACATGGGAGGGGTCCGCTAGAATTTTCTTTGCATGTTTTGGCCTTCTATGGCCTTCTCTAAGAGAATTAGGAGGGAGGGAAACTTCTCTTTCATTGCTGTATAAACCAATCTGTTTATGTGTGATTTCAAATTTAACTGATATGTTACCAAACCAAGATACAATTCCATAACATAAAACACTCTCAGTCACAGCATGATAAAATGACATCAGTACCCTCTGTCCAACCCCAAACACCCTGAGTCTTCGCAAGAAGTAAAGTCTCTGTTGGATCCTAGTGCATACAGAACTCACATGGATGTTCCAAGACAGATTACAGTCATTCTTCAAGTATTTGTAAGAATGAACCTGGGTAATACAAGTGTTCTGGACCAGTAATGGAGAATGATCCCCCACATGTCCCGGGTCGAAAATAATTTCTGTTTGCTTAGTATTTACAATGAGATGATGATCCTCACACCACAGTACATTTTTAACCTCCAAACTATAAACAGAAATGTCAGTATCCATGTCCATAAGTCCCAAAATAGCAGTGTCATCAGAAAACCTTACAATAAAAGTGCTGGAATGACTGCTTGTACAATCGTATATAATGTAAACAAAATGGGAGAACTCACACATCCCCAAGGAAAATCTATATTGATGATTTTAGACTCAGATAATGTCTGGTTCACTCTGACCTGCTGGGTCCTGTTGGTCAAAAAAGAGTGATACCACCTAATAATATATGGATTAAGAGACATTTGTCTGAGCTTACTGAGAAGGACATGTGGCTGCAGAGTAAAAGCAGAGCTGAAGTCTACAAATAACAGTCTAGCGCAGGCCTTGGGGTTTTCAAGATGTTGCACAATAAATTGTAATATGGTTAGTGTAGCATCATCAGTACACCGATTGTCTTTATAGGCAAACTGATATAGGTCTAGCTGTCCCTTAATGTTTGACTTCAGCTTCCACACCATAAGCTTTTCCAAACCCTTCATTACAACATAAGTCAGGGCTACTGGTCTATAATCATTGTTTTCTTGGGGAACGTGTTGTTTTGGAAGAGGAGTAAAGATTGCCTTTTTCCAGAGTGATGGAACTGTATGAAAGTCAACTGACCTTTGAAAGACAGGGACCCAAGCTGGTGTAAGTTCCTCTGCACATATATTCAAAAGAAAGGCTGAGACATCATCAGGGCCTGTTGCCTTATTAGTACTTATTCTTTTAAAAAGTCTTATGACTTCCCGGGACTATGTCTATCTTTGGAACACACTCATCAATTGTTATGGTATTAATGACACTGTCCCAGTCTAGAGAGAAATCATGTTAATCAAACCTGATGTAGAAGTTATTCAAATCATTTGTCATAATGTCATCTATTTTGTGCAGTGGTTTCCTGGTAGAAATCATATTTGTAATGGATTTCATGATATCCCACAGTTTCTTTGTATTATTTCTTCTCTATGTATTCTTTATATTGATATTCTTTATATTTTAGGGCATAGTATAAGCAGGCGAATTTGGACACAGCATAAGTTATGATAAGAAAAGTGATTCTAATTGATTCAAGACTTGTCTAAGACAGTCATACCACCTTATCGCTAGGTGGCGAAAGTAAGAAGAAAAAAAAGCGAAGAACGTGAAATAGAAGAAGAGCGGTACTAGTGACGACATCAGGGATTCCCTATTGGTTGTTTTGTTGGAGGGGCGTAACTTGTAGGGGCGGGGTTTGTAGCACTGCGGGACACAGTCGGATACACTTGCGCGTGGATGGCCAGAACACATGTTACCGAAGGGCTGACGCGGAAATCCGAATTGAATGTCTAGCTGGTGTGGCGGCATGGAGATATGTAAAAATGACATTATACACATCTTTATACTTAACGTGTCATAATTTCAGGCACTAGATGTTGATTCAGGGCATCCTAACTAGCTGGAGACAAACCCAGAAAAAACAGTGTTTTCTTACCTGACAGCATTGGAGCTAGACAATACACTTGACGAAACCATGTTACTCTCATATAGTATTTTTTACTTGATGTTTGTTGTTTTGTTTCTACCACTTGGATTTATCTATACAAAGGACTTTAGCGCGTTATGCTCAACATGCAGACAAATAGTCGACAATTTTGACAAGGTATGTATTTTCTATCTTAAAGAAAAATAGTACATTTAAAGTGACACATTTCTTTAAATAAAAAGTTTGTTAGTTTTTAAATGACAAAACAATACGCTATTCAGAAAAGTGTTAGTTCTTAGAAAGTCTCTAGCATCAGAAATGATACATTCATTGTAGTGGCATTCAGACATGTTTAAAAAGGGTTTCTGCAGGTCTTAAAAAGTCTTAATTAGCCCTTACACAAATTATGGCGTTAAAAAGGTCTTAAATCAGAGCTGAAAGCCTTAAATTCATTATGGCATTAAATGTTGCATGCATTGCAAAAAATTGTCATCTTCAGTACTTTTGTCCTGTTTTCCAATACAAATATTGAAGCATCTTTGATGCATTTACTTAAGCTGGACAATGACACCATTTTCTTCTAGAGCTGCTGTACAGCCAAAATGATGTTTCCTCTATCACTGTAAAGCTACTTTGACACAATCTGCATTGTAAAAAGCGCTATATAAATAAACGTGACTTGACTTGAGACGCAAATGTAAAATGAAGACTTGAAAAATTGAATGGTGTATTGTGTTCCCTTCAATTTGCTCCTTAAATTTCCTTTAGTTGGTCTTGAAAAGGTCTTGAAAACCCTGTTAAATGTGAGGCAAGTGTCCGAATATGTTTTAGGGTCTCTTTAGATATGTTAAGTTTTAACTTATGCGTTTTTCACAGGGTCTTGAAAAAAACTGCGAATTACAATTTTGGTGGTGGAAACACAGAATGGGAAGAGCGAAAACTCTCCAAATATGAGTCGAGGTGAGAAGAATAAAATTTAACAAAACATCTCAAAACATTTACTTGCATGCACTAATCAGCGAATGAAAATGCATTTGTAACTTGTCAAGATAGACTGCTTACAGTCATTCTCTAAAATGTGTGAATTTTTTTTTTTTTTTTTTTCAGTGAGATTAGGCTGATGGAGATACTGGAGGGCGTGTGTTACAGCAGCAGTTTTGAGTGCAACCACATGTTGGAAGAAAATGAGGAACACTTTGAGACATGGTGGTTCAAGAGGTCAGGAACTCTGATGGAGAATTTGTGCCATAATAACTGAAGACTTCATTCTCAAGGCTGAGGTATACTTCATTTTTCTGCGTGCCGTTACGTCTCGTGCACTGTTGAGTAGGCAAGCCTTTCTGAGCGTTCTTCATTTGACTGTGTGCGAGGCAGACCTGTTCGCACTATAGCTGTTGTGTTCCAGTATTAGTCTACTGCTCTGAAAGACAAAGAAGCAGCATCATATACTTGGGTAGGGTGACCAGCCGTCTTGCATTTTGTAGGACAGACCCAAAAATTAGGAGCCTGCATTTCATTTATGGCTGTATTGTTTTTTTCTTTCTTGGAAACAAAACAAACAAACAAAAAAATAATTTGCATTTAAAAATCCATTTGTGTGGCTGTCATGTTCTTTCTGAGGCTTCTGAGTCCTCCTCAGCATTGAATGAGACAGTCTACTAGGGGTGCATGGCTACGCCATAAAGGTTTCTTCCTCTGCAGTCACGATACAAAAATACTATTAAAATTAATTTTGAGAAGAAAAAAAATCATATTAACTGACTTTGTATTAATGCAATACAGTGAATGACAACTGTCTGTCATTTCCTACTGGTTTATATTATTGGCAGTTATATATATATATATATATATATATAATAAAAAATAAAAAATAAATCGGGCATAACATTATGACCACCTTCCTAATATTGTGAGGCATGGACTCCACTAGATGGTGTGCTGTGTTAAAATGTTAGCAGCAGATCCTTTAAGTCCTGTAAGTTGCGAGGTTGGGCCTCCATGGATCGGACTTGTTTGTTCAGCACATCCCACAGATGCTCGGTTGGATTGAGATCTGGGGAATTTGGAGGCCAAGTCAACACCTCAAACTCGTTGTTGTGCTCCTCAAACCATTCCTGAACCATTTTTGCTTTGTGGCAGGGTGCATTATCCTGCTGAAAGATGCCACAGCCACCAGAGAATACCCTTTCCATGAAAGGGTGTACATGGTCTGCAACAATGCTTAGTTAGGTGGTACGTATCAAAGCAACATCCACATGGATGGCAGGACCCAAGTTTTCTCAGCAGAACATTGCCCAAAGCATCACACTGCCTCTGCCAGCTTGCCTTCTTCCCATAGTGCATCCTGGTGCCATGTGTTCCCCAGGTAAGCGACGCACACGCACCCGGCCAACCACGTGATGTAAAAGAAAATGTAATTCATCTGACCAGGCCACCTTCTTACATTGCTCCGTGGTCCAGTTCTGAAGCTCACGTGCCCACTGCCGTCGCTTTCAGCAGTGGACAGGAGTCAGCATGGGCACCCTGACTGGTCTGCGGCTATGCAGCCCTATATGCAACAAACTGCGATATATATATATCAGTCAGGTCCATAAATATTGGGACATCAACACAATTCTAATCTTTTTGGCTCTATACACCACCACAATAGATTTGAAATGAAACGAACAAGATGTGCTTTAACTGCAGACTTTCAGCTTTAATTTGAGGGTATTTACATCCAAATCAGGTGAACGTGTAGGAATTACAACAGTTTGTATATGTGCCTCCCACTTTTTAAGGGACCAAAAGTAATGGGACAGATTAACAATCATAAATCAAATTTTCACTTTTTAATACTTGGTTGCATATCCTTTGCAGTCAATTACAGCCTGAAGTCTGGAACGCATAGACATCACCAGACACTGGGTTTCATCCCTGGTGATGCTCTGCCAGGCCTCTACTGCAACTGTCTTCAGTTCCTGCTTGTTCTTGGGGCATTTTCCCTTCAGTTTTGTCTTCAGCAAGTGAAATGCATGCTCAATCGGATTCAGGTCAGGTGATTGACTTGGCCATTGCATGACATTCCACTTTTTTCCCTTAAAAAACTCTTTGGTTGCTTTCGCAGTATGCTTCGGGTCCATCTGCACTGTGAAGCGCCATCCAATGAGTTCTGAAGAATTTGGCTGAATATGAGCAGATAATATTGCCCGAAATACTTCAGAATTCATCCTGCTGCATTTGTCAGCAGTCACATCATCAATAAATACAAGAGAACCAGTTCCATTGGCAGCCATACATGCCCACGCCATGACACTACCACCACCATGCTTCACTGATGAGGTGGTTGCTTTGGATCATGAGCAGTTCCTTTCCTTCTCCATACTCTTCTCTTCCCATCACTCTGGTACAAGTTGATCCTGGTCTCATCTGTCCATAGGATGTTGTTCCAGAACTGTGAAGGCTTTTTTAGATGTTGTTTGGCAAACTTTAATCTGGCCTTCCTGTTTTTGAGGCTCACCAATGGTCTACATCTTGTGGTGAAACCTCTGTATTCACTCTGGTGAAGTCTTCTCTTGATTGTTGACTTTGACACACATACACCTACCTCCTGGAGAGTGTTCTTGATCTGGCCAACTGTTGTGAAGTGTGTTTAACACACGCCTGGCCATGGAACAGCTGAGCAGCCAATTGTCCCATTACTTTTGGTCCCTTAAAAAGTTGGAGGCACATATTCAGACTGTTGTAATTCCTACACTGTTCACCTGATTTGGATGTAAATACCCTCAAATTAAAGCTGAAAGTCTGCAGTTGATGCACATCTTGTTCGTTTCATTTCAAATCCATTGTGGTGGTGTATAGAGCCAAAAAGATTAGAATTGTGTCGATGTCCCAATATTTATGGACCTGACTGTGTGTGTGTGTGTGTGTATATATATATATACAACATATCGACACAATTCTAATCTTTTTGGCTCTATACACCACCACAATGGATTTGAAATGAAACGAACAAGATGTGCATCAACTGCAGATAATAAATATAATTATATAATATAATAATATATATATATATATAATTATTATACACATACATGCATACATACAATGTGTGTGTGTGTATTACATGGTGGATGGGTTAAACAGAACACCCCTCAAAATATAAATTTTCTCATAAAGACCTCTGCTGCTTATTGTGTGTAATCATTTTACGTGCAATTAATTTACGTCATGCGCACTGTGCGATACAGTACGGCACGCCGACAATGGATGTATACTTTGGACTTCTATCTCGTTATGGAAAACATCCATTTAATCGACTTAAGAAATCTAAGAAAAAAGAAGTCTAAGAATTGTTTGCATTTCTGTTGCAGGAAAACAAAACACCCAGATCTGTTCAAATGGTTTTGTATTGAGACCATCAAAGTGTGCTGCCCTAAAGGTTCATTTGGTCCTGACTGCAACAGTAAGTGAATTAAAGCCTTACTGTATTAGGCCACAAAAAAATTTCCAAAGTATGCAAAATGCAAATACAAATGCTTAGCCAACACATTGCAAGTGCACAGTAATTTGTACATACTTAAAGGGATAGTTCACCCAAAAATGAAAATTCTGTCATTAATTACTCACCCTCATGTTTCAAACCCGTAAGAGTTTAATTTATCTTCGGAACACAATTGAAGATCTTTTTGATGCAATCTTAGAGCTTTCTGTCACTTCATAGACAGCTACACAGCTGACACTTTAATGCTTCAAAAAGTTCATAAAGCGATCGTAAAACTAATCCATATGAATGAATTGAGCGGTTTAGACCGAATTTTCTGAAGAGACACGATTACTTTATATGATGAACAGATTTAATTTAGGCTTTTCACATATACTCGCACATCAGTTGTGGTAAACAGAAGCTCAAACATGTTTGCTTGACGTGTGCAAGAACCAATGATATTTGTTCTTGTGTTGCACAGCATGTTTCAGCTTCTGCAAGAACCAGTGAGGTTCATTCTCATGTGTTACGCAGCCTGTTTGAGCTTCCACAAGAGGTTTGTTCTCGCACGTGAAGCAGGCTCGGTTGAGCTTCTGTTTATGTTCGCTGATCAATGTTTATATGTGAATAAAATCCTAAATTAAATCTGTTCATCATATAAAGTGATTGCGTTTCTCCAGAAAATTCGGGCTAAACCGCTCAATTCATATTCGTTTTACGATTTCTTTCTTTCTTTTTTTTTTTTTTTTGAAGCGTCAAAGTGTCAGTTGTGTAGCTGTCTATGAAGGGGACAAAAAGCTCTCAGATTTCATCAAAAAGATCTTCGTTTGTGTTCCAAAGATAAACAGAAGCCTTACGGATTTGGAATGGCATGCGATTGAGTAATTAATGACAGAGTTTTCATTTTTGTGTGAACTGTCCCTTTCACATGTTCTTGCATTACTTTAATCTCAGTACTAAACAGAGACAAAAGAGTAACCTTTAAATCTCTAATCTTCTAATCCATTAAACTTGATTCAGGTAGCTAGCTATAAGCTGATGGAAAAGAGACAAAAACCATATTACAGTGCTTTTGCATGCAAAATTTCTTGAAATGCATGGAACTGAGTTTGTGTAGCTTATGTTGTTGGAGACTTTATTGCTCCCCGTCTTAATTATGAAAACTTATCTTGTAAAATTGTATCTTATTTTGTATTTTAAGCTTGTGTTGGAGGAGCTGACAGACCGTGCCATGGTAATGGCAAATGTGATGGAGATGGAACAAGGGCTGGAAACGGGAAGTGCAGTTGTGATAAGGGATATGAAGGGGAGTTTTGTCTGGACTGCAGTGATGGATATTTTAGTGCACTTAGGAATGATACATTCTCCTTGTGCAAAGGTACACAAAATAAACAACTTGATTACCCTCATATACAGTGGCTATGGAAAGTATACATACACCTATTAAAACAGCTGGTTTATGTAATATAAAAAATTAAACTAATATAAATCATATCAGAACTTTTGCACCTTTTTAATGTGAACTACTAAAACCCAAAAGTGACACATTTCTGAGAAGAAAAAATATATATCCATATGCATAAGTGTGCACACTGGATATAGGTGTCTATCAGATGGGCACATCTTGACTTATTTATAATATTTCCCACTCTTCGCAAAAACGTTCCAGGTGCAATAGGGCTTTTTTTAAATCAGTATCATCAAAATCCATCTTTACAATGCAGAGGAAACACAGTGGCTGTTTCATTCAAGAATGAAATGTTATTGAATCACTGACTCACCTAATTTGTTTAAAAACACTGAATCATTCAGTAACAAAACACAGCTGTGTTGCACAGAGAAGGCAACTGTTCTGCTGTGGATTTGTTTGGAACAATGTTTGTTGGTGATACAGAGCAAGAACAAACAATATAGTGTCAAAAATATGTCACTTAATATTGACTACTTGTTTAAACTGTTGTATAAAATCAATGTCACATTTGCAGTGTTGTTGATGTTCGTGAAAATGGCACTTCTGGTTGTGTGATGTTCCTTAACTGTGTTGTGTGTGTGTGTGTGTGTGTGTGTGTGTGTGTGTGTGTGTGTGTGTGTGTGGTGTGTGTGTGTGTATGTGTATGTATGCGTGTTTGCATGCATGCAAGCAAGATGTCAGAAAAATCTAGGAAAAACTGACTTTATTTTTGGAGTATACCTGTCTTGTCTTGACCAGAAGTGACTATTTCACATGAGTTTGTTGATTAGTGCAAAAGTTTCTTTTTCATTTTTACAAACCAGCTATTTTAACAGAGAAATGTATACTTTTAATATCCACTGTAAGTTCTGTAGTTATAATATTTGTAAAACGGAGTTTGTCCGTATACTGTGGGGTCCAAAAGTCTGAGACCACCTTGAAAATATGGATTTTAAAATCTAAAATCTGGAAAAGGTTTTAGAATATTGAAAAATCAAATACAAAGAATAGGTGCATTGTGCATGCTGTTATTAAAGCAAATGGTACATACTAAAGCCATTTTGATGTAAATTTGTCAATGCAAGTTTTATGACTTATGCTGATGATATTTGAGAAGCATGTAATTTTTTGCAGTTATATAGTTGTAATTCTGTTTATTTAATTTATGTTTTTAAGATTGTCATGAGTCTTGTGTTACCTGCACTGGAGGAACCAATCAGGACTGTAAAGAATGTAGAAATGGTTGGGAGGAAGACCAAGAAGGAGCATGCATCGGTAAGAAAAAGTTTCCCATGGCTACCGTGAACTCGTGGTTCAAGGGATTTTTATGTTATTTTTTTAATGCCTGGAAAATGCATGGAACACTTAAAATTCATGGAGTCGTCATATATTATTATTTTTATATATTAATATAAAGTATTAAACTCATTATTTATTGCAGGTTTGAATAGAGAGATTGGTGTTTGTATTTGCTGTGTCTGGGATGTAAATTTAACGATGCAGCCTTAAAGACGTTAATATGAACGCGCTTTGGTCTATAATTCAGAACAAATTCAAAAAGACATTGTAGTTATTACAGCAAAAATTTCAGTTGTTTTATCATAAATAACAATTGTTTTATGTTGTGTTAGGTTTTCCCCATTAAGCATAAACAAGCAACAAGCATAAATCAAGCATGTTATTTGCAAAAAATCTGTTTTCCCCAAAATGCAGCGCGATCCCTGATCAAGATATGAACACGGCCCTCTTGCACTTAAAAATACACCTCAAGACCATCATGTCTCAGTCAGTGCCAGGAATTTCCTCAACAAATAATGTGAAATGAGCTGATTATTTTTACTTTGCAATAGTGATAAACATGAGTGGGTCTGTACTCTGTACCATTTCGTTTTGCTTGGGGAAAAGCTGGCATAGTGAAACGGAGTAATTCTGATCATTTGAAATGTGAAACGGAGTAAATTTAATCATTGAATAATGAAATATTTAACAATTAACTTTTATGTCAAAAATACTATGACATCTAAATGATTTGGACTAATTCCTTTTCTATACACTTAAAATATTAGGCTAATAGAATAGCAATTTAAGTCTAAATTGCTCTTTTGCGACTTTTCTTGTTTTTAGTCAGTCTCAGATGCTCAGATATGGGGTTTGGGATAGGACAGTTTAGTAGCTTCACGGTGGGGGTGCAGGACAATACTAGCTAAAAGGTGTGAATCGCACATCAGCCAGGGAGACAAATAAACTTGCTGAAAGAGATCTAGCATGTCGGCGAGAGAGACGAAAAAAAACTTGTTCTTAACTTGTTGCCTGTACTATTATTTTCATTTTGCACTGTTTTAACTGCTGACAGCAACTTATTTGGCAAATGTAAACTTGTTTGCAAGAATAAGATTCTTTATTCCTCATTTTACATAAAATTGCAAAGGGAATAAAATAAAAGTTGTAATAGGCTAAATAAATAGGCTACTGTCCCAAGTCCTTTCCTTGAAGATAAAGGAAACCTGATTTAGTAGTAAGTGGGCTTTTTTTTTTTTTCTCCATTTATTCAACAAAAATTTTTCAAGTCTTTTAAAAGCCATAATATATTTTCATATTCAGCCAACACTGATTTGTTTGATTGCGTACGGATCTTGTTTTTTTGTTTTGTTTGTTTGTTTTTTGTTTTTTTGTTGCTTTATCATTTTTTTATTATTTGTTTATCTTTGTCAGTCATCCCAGTTCCATGAGTGATTCACAAAACCAAATGCTTGACCAATCTGCTGTTTCTTAAGTAAGACAAAGACTGTCACACAAAATCGGTTAAGAGCAAATGTTTACAATGTTGTTATCATTAAGTATCAATTAAAAATAAAAAGCCTAATACTAATAAAAATGACAGAAAATTAATAACATTTTTGGATCAATAAATGTACATTTCAAACGAAATATTTTGGCTTGAGAACGCTATCTCGAGCCAGGTCTCGAACCCGGATCTCTTAAAGCACAGTTGCGCCATGTGTTGCAGCATTGTCCACTAGCCTATTTTCACTGCTGTTAAAGGATTAGTTCACTTTCAAATGAAAATTAGCCAAAGCTTTACTCACCCTCAAGCCATCCTAGGTGTATATGACTTTCTTCTTTCTGATGAACACAATCGAAGAAATATTAATAAATATCCTGAAGCATCCGAGCTTTATATTGGCAGTGAACAGGGTTCATGAGTATGAGCTGAAGAAAGTGCTTCCGTCCACATCCATCCATCATAAACGTGTACTCCACATGACTCTGGGGGTTAATAAAGGCCTTCTGAAGCGAAACGATTCATTTGTGTCAAGAAAAAAAAAAACATATTTAACAAGTTATGAAGTAAAATATCTAGCTTCCGCCAGACCGCCTACCATATTCAAGTTAGGAAGAAAGTGTAAACTGGGGTTGCGTTAGTTGAATAGGGAAGGCGTAGGACATAGCATAAGCTTTTTGAACTTAGAGAGTTATACACTTTCTTCATACTCTGAACACAAGAAGAAAATAACAAAATACATAGTCCTATTAAGAAATATTTTTAAAAAGAAATACGGGGTATTATTAATGAATTAATATTTAATTAATTCATTACTGCATTAAAGTGCAGTCCATGAAAAAGTAAACACAATTTACTAATCTTATTGATAGTATTTTTTTAATCGCCACAATGTGCAGTTGACTGCTACTCGCGAAAATGAGCTGTGATACGTACACTTCATAATGTGAAAATCTATGGTTATAGCACCACTAGCGTTCAAGAGCAGAAATTAATTTCCGCTGCAAACCACTACGGTACCCGGGATGGAAAAAAAAATGACTTTTTTTTTTTTTTTGCATTCAGTTTGAGTACCATCTGTAACTTAACATGATTATAAGGCTGCACAGAGAGTGTTTTTTGGTTATGTGTTTTTTTTTTGTTTTTGTTTTTGTTTTTTTGTTTTTCCCGTAAATTTAGAATAAAATGTAATATGAATGTTTTTGGTGAATCATGATTTGTTTGTGAAAATGTTCGTACGCAGATTTCACAAACAAATTTGTGTGCACGCAAGCTTAGTAAATGAGAACCATTGATTTTGAGCCAAAATGTGACCTTGCTCTTGTTTTGGAACCTTGTAAGAGGCCCAGTTTATTAAAGACTTTTTGGATATTTAATATGTGTGATGTGTAATTCTCATATATTTTGTCTTTACCCTTTATTGATCCTGCATTTTCCTCATTTTCCAAATTTTCTCCATTTTCACCAGACGTCAATGAGTGCACCAAAGATTCAGCTCCATGCAAAGATAACCAATACTGCCTAAACACAGATGGTTCTTTCTCCTGTAAAGGTTTGTTGAAGTAATGTTAATTATCTAGCCTGTATTACTTTAGTAACGCTTTATTTTAAGTCCTTGTTAAGGCAAATTCACACTGCGCCGACAGACGCAGACAATCACCAGATTACCCTACTTCACTTCTCAGACATTTCACGACCTGACAAACGTCGATTGAACATGTTTAGTTCATGAAAAGAAAGTGCTCACCAATGCTGACCGGGGTAACATACTAATCCAACAAAACCCGACAAAAACGGCAACAGATGGTGACAGTGGTAACACTAATCAGACAAAGTGTCTTTTTCCATTGTTCTGCATCTGTTGGTGCAGTGTGAATTAGGGGTGTGAGATATCACGTTATTATAGTGTAATTAAACAAAATTAGTACTGAGTGATTACTAATATTATTTAAGTGTACTTACAGTAGGTTAAGGGTTAGGTTTAGGTTAGTTGCTTGTAATTATGCTTAAATTACTGTATTAAGTACATGTAACATGTAACATGGACAATGTAAAATAAAGTGTACTGTTATTTTATATCCCAGCATGCAATATTGGATGCTCTGGTTGCAAAGGACCTGGTGCCGATAGCTGCCTCACCTGTGCTGATGGCTATAAGGATGAAGAAGGCACCTGCAAGGGTATTACTTATCTTCATGCTCATAAACATTGTGTAATATACCTTACCTGTGTTGGCGTTGTCTCACATGGTAGAACTTTAAAGGTGCCGTAGAACGTCTTTTTAAAAGATGTAATATAAGTCTAAGGTGTCCCCTGAATGTGTCTGTGAAGTTTCAGCTCAAAATACCCCATAGTTTCTTTTTTTTTTTTTATTCATTTTTTTAACTGCCTATTTTGGGGCATCATTAAATATGCGCCGATTCAGGCTGCGACCCCTTTAAATTCTCGTGCTCCCCGCCCCCGGAGCTCGCGCTTGCCTTAAACAGCATAAACAAAGTTCACACAACTAATATAATCCTCAAAATGGATCTTTACAAAGTGTTCGTCATGCAACATGTCTAATCGCGTAAGTATGGTATTTATTTGGATGTTTACATTTGATTCTAAATGAGTTTGATAGTATGCTCCGTGGCATACATTACACACTGCTGGAGAGATTTATAAAGAATGAAGTTGTTTATGAATTATACAGACTGCAAGTGTTTAAAAAAATGAAAATAACGGCAGTCTTGTCTCCGTGAATACAGTAAGAAACGATGGTAACTTTAACCACATTTAACAGTACATTAGCAACATGCTAACGAAACATTTAGAAAGACAATTTACAAAAATCACTAAAAATATCATGATATCATGGATCATGTCAGTTATTATTGCTCCATCTGCCATTTTTCGCTATTGTCCTTGCTTGCTTACCTAGTCTGATGATTCAGCTGTGCACATCCAGACGTCCTGCCCTTGTGTAATGCCTTGAACATGAGCTGGCATATGCAAATATTGGGGCCGTACATATTAATGATCCCGACTGTTACGTAACAGTCGGTGTTATGTTGAGATTCGCCTGTTCTTCGGAGGTCTTTTAAACAAGTGAGATTTATATAAGGAGGAGAAAACAACGGTGTTTGAGACTCACTGTATGTCATTTCCATGTACTGAACTCTTGTTATTTAACTATGCCAAGGTAAATTCAATTTTTTAATTCTAGGGCACCTTTAATGGCAATGATCGGAGTTGGACCATACACTCTTTCATGGCTTTGTAGATATGGGAGCAATTGGAAGAGTATGTATTAAAGATTAAAGACAGCAGGAGTGTGTTATGGTTGAAGGAAGCATTATGTGCTTGTTTAACTGGTTTTAGAGCAAATGCTTAGTGAATGTTTGCTCTTGGTGTGAATAGGTACTTACACTGTTTACACAGTTCACCCAGAAATTAAAGTTCTGTTATTATTTTCTTAACCTGAAGTTGTTCCAAACCCATCTGATTTTCTTCTGCAGAATACAAAAGGTGGTCATTTAATGGATATCCTTTTGGATAAATTCAATACAATGGCAGTAGATGGTGTCATAATTAAACACTTACTTTAATAAATTACCCATGAGTATGATAATATCGCTGATAATTTTCCAAGTGCTTTATCAGGTTATATAAGTAAGCTACATGTACTTTATTTCTGACAATCTTGGGTGCGTTAAGCGTTTAATGTACTGCCTGCATTGAATTCACCCAAATAAATATTCATGCAGATAATACAGCTTTTAAACAACATGGGGGTGAGTAAATAATAACACAGGCTAAATTTTAAATACCATATTCCTAAAAGATGAAGATATGGCAGAAATAGTCATAGTATGATAGTATTCATTTTTTGAGTAAGCAATTTCTTTTGGCATTTGGTTGTACCACCACTGAGGTTTTCAACATTTCTACAGTAATGTTCAGCCTTTTTTCAATATCTGGGAACCACACAGATACTACAAGCTTGCTTGGAATTATTACTAGTTATAGTAAGTGGGCAGATATCCACTCTATGAATAAATTTCTAAGTTGTTTTACACATAAATTCATACTTCTATAATTTGCTCTTTCATTTTAGAAGAGAACAAGGACGAGCCTGCATTTAATTCTGAGGGTGTCCAAACTGGCGACTCACCTGAAAAACATGAGGACCTCTGATGTCACATGGCTTGGATGCAGAAAACAACCACCAGGACACAAAATTAGCCTAGGACCACTAGTACCTGCACCAATAGATACTAGTAGATACTGTTAGCTCTTCAACTACAGTGATCATAACTGAAAGGCACTTAAACTTACTTCTCAGTGAGCAAGATTTAATCAAGATGCATTTACAGATATATCTGTTTTTTTAACTTATATGGTGATTTGGATGTTGTTTTTCATTTTGTTTGTTTGTCTTGAATATGAAATAAAGTCAAACTAAAACATAAATTTTCTTTAATTGTCAAAAGAGGTTATATTTACAAACACTAAGCACAGACTTTTTTATATTAAAAATATTGGAAATGTTGTTCACATGGTTGTGAACAGAGCTATTCCTTAAACTAACCTTAAATGGTGTATCCTGTTCATTAGATCTGATAACCTCTAATGTAGTCATTAAAATGTGGAAGGTTGATTTTTTTTTAGTCAAAATGAAGTGAAAATAACAAAAAATGATGAAGCCTAAGAAATAGATATTGGCTCAACAAAAGTCATGCAGATAATATACCTTATTGTGCTCTATGAAGGTGCTGGAGCTGATCTAGTGCCTTGGGCCAAAGGCAGGAAAACACTGGACAGGTGGCCAGTCAATCAAAAGGCTAACACACACAGACAGACAATTTTATGTCTTATTTGGAATTACACCTGACTTGCATATCTTTGGATTGTGGGGGAAGAGTACCTGGAAATAATGAAACGTTGGAAAAAAATGAAACATAGACTAACAATTTAAAAAATTTCAACAGGTGGTTTGTTTGCATATTTGTAACTTTTACAGTTGGGTTGAATATAGTCCCATTTTGTGCAATCTTTGTGGGTCCAGTAGAAGTAAATGGGTTTTTATATATTAGAAGAAATTTAATACAATGGTGAGCCACCCAACATCTGCTCAGCCATATTATTATTATTTGCTTTAGATTAAAGGTATAAGCAATATTAATATATAAATACAATTAATGTGTGCTTGTCAATAGAAGCCCATATCTTTGACATTTGTGAGACTGCATTACAAGCTGCTGAAAGCAGCAGACATTCATCAGAACACCAGCTCACAAACCTGGGCTGCATTTAAATTTATGCCCTTCCCTCGCTATAACTTCCCTCCATCTAGTTCACTCGGACATATGTCATTGCTTGCGTTGCATGAGTGCCCACTACTGGCGGAACCCTTGTTTAAACGGAACACCCTGTGTCAGGATCACTTATTCTTAAGCATCAAGCTTAATTATTTGTGTATCCAATTGGAATCTGATCTAAAATTATTGACGTCCACATTGGCTATGTTCAGATTGTTAGTCCAAATCAGATTTTTGTGCATATCCAATTAAAATCCGAACAGATTTAGCAAGTGTGAACAAATCTGTTTCGAGTTACATTCATATGTGAAATCCTATTCAAATCATATTTTTGGAAATTCGTTTTTGAGTCTGACTGCTCTGATCAGATTTAACGTGGTTTATGTGAAAACATATGAAGGGAACAGAATTAAAACAGCTTCTCAGGTAATTTTACGAACTTCCAGCCAAAGCCACATCCACTTCCATTTTTATCTGAATACAAATATTGTCTGAATCATGTCGCTGAAAATTGAGTGTCCCAATGTGTATCAGCCAGGTACTTACCAGTACCAGCACCCCTAGATACAAAATTTTATAGATGAATGTTAAAATTGAATAAAATAATATGATTAAGGTAAATTGTTGATATTTTTATGCAATATATCCCAGTTTAATGCCAAGTGCTTACTTTCTTCACTATACAGACAGGTTAAAGGAATCACTGAAACAATGATTAACTATGACAACAAAATTAAACCGTGACAACCAAGGAAACAGAAAGGAAACACAGGAAACAATAATATACAAACTATGAGTCCATGAAAACTAAACTGAAAACAAATCTAAAGGTGACAACAAGGCTGAAAGGAAGGAATGAGACTTTAGTGGATGATTCACAAATATTTTGTAATCACCTGTAGGTTATGTATTTATCTAATCATAACAGTCGTTTGAGTGTGCTATATGATGTTTTATTAACAAAATTCGGGAGGAGCACTACCAAATTATCTATACAATCAACTCGTCATCAGCAATTACCATATGTCTATCCTATCAGCTTGAGACAATCACACCTCAACAGTTGGAGTAGAAAAATACAGAGCTCGGAGGCCTCTCCTCAGATAGCATGCCAAATATGCATACCATTTATTTAATCTGACTTATTTGTAAGAGTGAACTCGTGAAGCATCTATTGTCACCTTATCTGAGCGCAAAACAGGATAAAATAATACAATTATGTACACTTGTTAATATGTGTTTATTCTTGTCAGTTTTTAATTCCTATATATACTTTTTGCTTATAAACACAAATTAAGCATAACAAATTAAATTATTATTTATTGTATTAATATACCATCTACCTATGTATTAATATACCATCTACCTCTGTCTATGGTATCCCACTGGAAAAGGGTCCAGCATCCCCCTAGTCTCAGCCTCAGACGTCACGCCCACGGACCTTCTGCCGTCAGTCTGAAGGTCTGGCTACGTGAGACTAGCATCCACCTGACCCTGTGGTATGGTATGTAAGTTTTTTCCTACCAAAATTAAAATGAAAAATTAAATGCTTTAATGGATCAAATTCTCAAAACAGCTGCTCAAATGAGAGATCAAATGCTCAAATGCAATTTCATTTTCTCATTTAGAGAAGCATGAACTGTACCAAAAATAAAATTAAAAATTATTTGTATTTGATATTTAATTTTCATTATCGATCCATTGTAAACCTGTCACAATTAAATCTATAATGCAATGCTCAAATGATAAATCAAATGCTCAAACCGACATCGCAAACGTCAAATCAAATACTCAAATAGACACCGCACTTATCGACTCATTGGTTGACTGGTCATTGCACTCGAAAGTGGAGTCACATGAAGCTTGCAGGTGGAGGGTTTAAACGGAATGGAGAAATCCTGCATATCAACAGAGAGAAGTTCCTTTTCACCACAAGGTAGTTGTGGCATTTTGATTAAACATTACGACATTATTTACAACAGCTTATTCAAACAAACTGACAAATAAGGATTATTTGTAGCACAACATTATTATTTAAAATTATTTGATTCAGTCCTTTTGAGAGGCAGTTTCCAAAACCAAAGTGCCACATATTTTAAAATTCAGTAGGTTAGTTCAGAAAAAGGTGAGATACATCAGCATCTAAATTATCTTGCCGTGTCCCTAATTGTCTGCGTATACTATGCCCTGAAATATGGAGTCTTTTTGTGAAGAAAAAGTGCATACATTTGAGTGTGTAGCAGAAGTTTTTTTTAATATATTGAACAAACAGGCTCATCCCATAATTATGTGCATCCTGTCATCATAAATTGGCCTGTCAATCATCTTATGATAGTTAATGTCCTCATATACACATTCCACAATTAATGTAATTTAATTTATGCTACTATACCGTACTGGAGAGAAAAAGAAGTAGCACACTGATCTGCCAGTTTGGGGGCCTTTCATGTGAAGAACTGAGAGAAAAAGTATACAATATTAATGCATTTGAAACATAACACATTAAATTTTTCAGCAGGATAGGATAGATATTGATTATTAATCACTCAAATCCCTTTCAGGGCATCTCCCACACACATCACTATCTGTCTCAGACATCGTCCCTCTTTGGCCCTGTGTGGATGCACGCTTCGCACTGCCCTTGCGGTGGTTCTGGCCAGTCCATGACTGCATTCATTCATTCAGTCATTTATTATATGGATGTAATATATGTTTTGTTATATTTTGTGCCAGAAATCACTGAGATTCTGAAATTAGTGAGGGATTTACAAGATTATTTGCATATCTTTTATAAAAAAAAAAATATTTTTGAAACACCACAACAAACACATAAAATCTCACTTTATGCAGATGATATTCTACTATTTATACAAAAACCATTAGAATCCACTCAAGAAATAATTAAAACAATCCAGTCCTTTTCAAAGATCTCAGATTATGCAATAAATTGGAACAAATCATCCATCCTCCCTTTACATAAAACCAAATGGGATGTGGCACCCCACCAATCACCTATACCTATATGTCATGATCACATCACTTACTTAGGCATCAAGATTTCCTCCAGACTGTCAGAGTTGGTAACACTCAACTTCACACCACTGCTAAAAAAAATAGAAGATGACTTGCTTCGATGGCTCAACCTTCCAATCTCCATAATTGGCAGGATAGCGGCAATAAAGATGACAATTTTACCAAAAATCAATTATCTATTCTCAATGATTCCAACCCACCCCACACTCACCTGGTTTAAATCACTAGACTCCATTATCACTCACTTCTACTGGAAAAAAAACGCCAAGGATAAACTCGCTACACTACAAAAAAACAAGGCTCAAGGAGGACTAGAAGCACCAAATTTTCATTATTACTCAATGGCTAACCAACTGCAATACATATACAAATGGATCCACCCCACCCAATCCGATATTATATGGCTAGATATAGAACAGTCACTATGCAAAGAATTAAATAAAGCCGACATACCATTCCTTTCTAAATCAATCAAACAACACACGTTTTAACGCTGTAACAATAACTTCCACTCTGACAGCCTGGTGGAAATTTCACCAAATGACAAATTCTACACTAGCCATCTAACCTCACCCCACTGTGGAACAATCCTGACTTCATAAGCAATAAAAAAATACTGAACTTCCGCACATGGGCTGAAAAAGGTATCACTCACATTAAACATATTTTCAAATCCAACACATTAACAACATTTCCGCAGTTGGCCCAGGAGTTTGGCATCAGGAGCAATGAATTTTTAAAATACCTACAAATCAAATCTTCTGTTCTGGCAAAAATAAACATCAGAGCCACAAACTTAGAACTTCCACCCGCAATATCAGACTTGGTTAACATTCCATCCCAAAAGAAACTTCTCTCTAAAATATACAAAATCATTTCAAATCAACTTCAGACCATATACTTGCCAACAATAAAATGGGAAAATGATCTCTCAATAGCTCCTGATGCCAACTTCTGGACCCAAATCTGCAAAAACATCTATCTTATGTCCAAAAATGCTAATCTTCAATTAATACAATACAAAACACTTCACAGAACACATTACACGGGCAATAGATTAGCTAAAATGGGTTTTACATCAGAAATTTGCACACATTGCAGTCAGAAATCCACAGATACATACATCCATGCAACCTGGCATTGCACTCCCATCAAACAGTTTTGGGAAGAAGTCACACAGTCACTATCCACTTTAGTGGGCTGCCACATCCCACTATCACCCTCTCTCTGCTTGCTAGGGGACCTCACAATAATTACTGATAAATCTATAAACTTTAAAATTCTCCTAATATCACTAGCTAAAATTAATTGATTCAGAGTGGTGTGACAATGGTAATCATTACATCAGACAAAAAAAAAAAAACTTAACTAATGCAACAATAGTGATGGTGGGTGAGTGGTGGTAATGGTGATGACAATGGTAATAAATGGGCATACACACACACACACACACACCCAGACACGCACACACTTATACATTTACACATTTTATTTCACTTCTGGAACTACTAGATTGTTGGTCACTGCACTTATAGTCTGTACATCTGTCTGTCTGTCAATAATAAAAAAAAAAAAAAAAAAAATATATATATTATATATATATTATATATATATATAATATATATGGATTTGAAAATTAGAATCTATTAGTCTGCATTTACATTACTTATAATGCACATCTACACTCAACAGCTACTTTATAGGTACACCTGTTCAACTGCTCAAGATGGTCAAGATGATCTGCTGAAGTTCAAACTGAGCATCAGAATGGGGAAGAAAGGTGATTTAAGTGACTGAACGTGGCATGGTTGTTGGTGCCAGGCAGGCTGGTCTGAGTATTTCAGACACTGCTGATCTATTGGGATTTTCATGCACAACCATCTCTAGAAAGTGAGCTGCAGTTCTGTAGGCGAAAATGCCTTGTTGATGCCAGAGGTCAGAGGAGAATGACCAGAGCAGATGGGCTACAGCAGCAGAGGACACACCGGGTGCCACTCCTGTCAGCTAAGAACAGGAAACTGAGGCTAAAATTCACACAGGCTGATTCATCCTGTCTTGTACCATCTGGTGGTGTAATGGTGTGATGGATATTAGTTTTAGTTTATTAGATTTTGGGCCACACTTTGGGCCCCTTAGATTGTTTAAAGGCCTCAGCTTATAAATAAATAAATAGAGGGTGTGTATTTATGTATCTATGTGCACACACACACTTTAGTAATTGCAAAAATCGGCGAGCGCGAGCGATTGCGATTACTGTATTCATCATCAGGTCCTGCGCAAGTCCCACGCAAGCTGTCATCGTTTAAGCCGCTCAGAAAACAGATCCATGAGATCACATGACCTCTAATCTTTGGACTATTTCCGCTTTGGTTCAGACACTGACTGGAAAATTTGTGAAGCGAGCACGATTCATTCAACGCATCTCAGGGCTGTGGATCGTGCTGGCAGGGGACCATCGGGCAGAAGGAGACGCACAAACAAACGGCGCTCCGCAGACATGCTCACGCGCGTCAAATCCGCAGTTGCCAGCTTCATGGGTGGAATCATGGCTGTATCGTCTATTAATAATAATGAACGTTCGGGTGGCTCGGACCTGCCGCTCAAATACCCCTACATGAGACCGAAGTTCTAGGACTGTCGCCGGATGAGATCGAGTGCTCGGCGGATCACATCGCTAGACCTATCCTGATCCTGAAAGAGACTTGCAGGTTGCCGTGGGCGACGGGATACGCAGAGTAAGAGCAACTCCTATGCATGCGCCTTACAAAATAACACTATTAAATGAACGCTAATGCACCAGCGGGGCATGGTTAACATTCAGTGATGTATTATAATAATAATAATAATTAAGTAATACACGTGCAGCTTTTTGTCGCAAGCATGCATTCATACACACTCTTGCTCTGTGCAGTTTTTATAGGTATAATGTCAAATTTAGCAATGTTTACAGGGTAGGATGGGGGAAGATGCCCCCCTTAAGGACAACGTGGATTTATTTTTAAATTGTAATATATTTAGATAAGTTTAGCATGTGCAGGATGATGTGTCAGCCAATGTGTTATTATAGAAAATAAATTTAAACATTTTCTAATTTAGTTGTTATAGCACAAAATGTCAAATATTAAAAGAGGGGTATGACGGCCCCTCTTGTAATATTTGACATAGGTGCTGGTCATATAATTAGAATATCATCAAAAAGTTGATTTCACGAATTCCATTCAAAAAAGTGAAACTTGTATATTATATTCATTCATTACACACAGACTGATATATTTCAAATGTTTATTTCTTTTAATTTTGATGATTATAGCTGACAACTAAGGAAAATCCCAAATTCAGTATATCAGAAAATTAGAATATTGTGAAAAGGTTCAATATTGAAGACACCTGGGGCCCGTTTCATAAAACAAGTTTACCAAATAAGCTTGGCTTATTTCAGTTAGTCTGATTATTTTGAACCAAATCAACTGACAATAAACCAGACTTACTGAAATAAACCTGGATTATCTGGTAAACTTGTTTTATGAAACAGGCCCCTGGTGCCACACTCTAATCAGCTAATTAACTCAAAACACCTGCAAAGGCCTTTAAATGGTCTCTCAGTCTAGTTCTGTAGGCTACACAATCATGGGGAAGACTGCTGACTTGACAGTTGTCCAAAAGACGACCATTGACACCTTGCACAAGGAGGGCAAGACACAAAAGGTCATTGCAAAAAAGGCTGGCTGTTCACAGAGCTCTGTGTCCAAGCACATTAATAGAGAGGCGAAGGGAAGGAAAAGATGTGGTAGAAAAAAGTGTACAAGCAATAGGGATAACCGCACCCTGGAGAGGATTGTGAAACAAAACCCATTCAAAAAATGTGGGGGAGATTCACAAAGAGTGGACTGCAGCTGGAGTCAGTGCTTCAAGAACCACTACGCACAGACGTATGCAAGACATGGGTTTCAGCTGTCGCATTCCTTGTGTCAAGCCACTCTTGAACAATAGACAGCGTCAGAAGCGTCTCACCTGGGCTAAAGACAAAAAGGACTGGACTGCTGCTGAGTGGTCCAAAGTTATGTTCTCTGATGAAAGTAAATTTTGCATTTCCTTTGAAAATCAGGGTCCCAGAATCTGGAGGAAGAGAAGAGAGGCACACAATCCACATTGCTTGAGGTCCTGTGTAAAGTTTCCACAATCAGTGATGGTTTGGGGTGTCATGTCATCTGCTGGTGTTGGTCCACTGTGTTTTCTGAGGTCCAAGGTCAACACAGCCGTATACCAGGAAGTTTTAGAGCACTTCATGCTTCCTGCTGCTGACCAACTTTATGGAGATGCAGATTTCATTTTCCAACAGGAGTTGGCACCTGCACACAGTACCAAAGCTACCAGTACCTGGTTTAAGGACCATGGTATCCCTGTACTTAATTGGCCAGCAAACTCGCCTGACCTTAACCCTAGGGCTGGGCGATATATCGAATGCTTTTGTCACGCGCATTTCGTCAGTAAAGCCGGTTCCCTGATTACCACTAAATCGCCATCACCTGCTTTCAAATGAAGCGGCATTTAATAGACAGAGCCGTAGTTCACTGATAAGCCACGCAATATCGCGTTCAATATCGACGGCGATTCATATCGATATTGAACGCGATATTGCGTGGCTTATCAGTGAACTACGGCTCTGTCTATTAAATGCCGCTTCATTTGAAAGCAGGTGATGGCGATTTAGTGGTAATCAGGGAACCGGCTTTACTGACGAAATGCGCGTGACAAAAGCATTCGATATATCGCCCAGCCCTACTTAACCCCATAGAAAATCTATGGGGTATTGTGAAGAGGAAGATGCGATATGCCAGACCCAACAATGCAGAAGAGCTGAAGGCCACTATCAGAACAACCTGGGCTCTCATAACACCTGAGCAGTACCACAGACTGATCGACTCCATGCCACGCCACATTGCTGCAGTAATTCAGGCAAAAGGAGCCCTAACTAAGTATTGAGTGCTGTACATGCTCATACTTTTCATGTTCATATTTTTCAGTTGGCCAGGATTTCTAAAAATCCTTTCTTTGTATTGGTCTTAAGTAATATTCTAATTTTCTGAGATACTGAAGTTAAGTTATCAGTTATAATCATCAAAATTAAAAGAAATAAACATTTGAAATATATCAGTCTGTGTGTAATGAATGAATATAATATACAAGTTTCACTTTTTGAATGGAATTAGTGAAATAAGTCAACTTTTTGATGATATTCTAATAATATGACCAGCACCTGTATACCCTCCTTGGGTATATAATATATATTATATATAATGTCATTAATGTACTTGAAAGAGCTCAAAGGCTGACCATGTGAGGGAGTGTGGGACAAACCCAAATGCATTAGCTAGGTCCAAGAACAAGACTTGTAATTCTCTTCTTTCTCTTTTTGCCGTTTAAATTTGGTGCCAAATCATATTGGAATGTTCCATACATCCCAAGAATCCTGGAATTCCTGCTTTTTTTCCAATGTATCTATTATGTTGTTTTGTTGTAAATACATTGCCAACCTTTGTGCGACAATGCCAAAAAAAATTGTGGGAATGATTTCAATTTTGCCTAAATTGATCAGTGTTGGTGGCATTTTTCTTCTTCTGAACTAACACACTTTCTGCCCTATGCCACGCTGGAATCCAAGACTTGGGTGAATTTTGGGTGAACGCTGTCGCGTTTGGCTGCCGCTGCTCTCTGGTGTTTTTAACATTTTTTTTTTCCTGTTAAATAGCTGTTTTATCATTTTATTTTATAATTCTCTACTCCTGATTAACTCTGCTGTTGACTGGCATGATGTGAATTGTTGAATGTTGATTGTGGATCATTGTTTGGATTGCTCTGTCATCGTTGTTCCACTCAGCGACTTCACGGTTTTTGTATACAGTGACTGAACTTCACCGGCTGTGGTGCTACTCTGTCGAGCCTCCGCCTTCACTCTACCCCATTGGTCTCAAACTCAATTCCTGGAGGGCCACAGCTCTGCAGTTTTGCTCCAAACCTAATCAAGCACACCTGATCCAGCTTATCAAGGTCTTCAGGATTACTAGAAACTTCAAGCAGGTGTGAGTAGGAGCTGGTTGGAGCTAAACTCTGCAGAGCTGTGCCCTCCAGGAATTGAGTTTGAGACCACTGCTCTACCCCATCAGGATGTTGTTCATTGTCCCCGTCCGAAATACATCCATCGCGGGTCTCGACAGGGTTTTAGGTACGACAACTCAAAGGCTATACGATCATTCTGGACTTTGGCTCCCCGAGCAGCAAGGAAAACATGGCAGACTGTTGACCAGAGCACGTTAACTAGCGTAGCCAAACTGGCTAGCTCTTTACTGGGTGGAAAAGTTCAAAGCTTCTCCTGAGGATTTGCTCTCCTTTTATAACTTTGAATTACGGCAGCTCCTTGACACTCTCGCACCTCTTAAAACTCGGACTGTATCATTCACTCACTCTGCACCATGATTTCTGTCCCATCTCAAATCTTCCTTTTATTTCCAAAATTCTTGAAAAAGCAGTGGCAGCATAGGTCCATGCTCACCTTAGTAATAATATCTTGAGTGTTTTCAGTCAGGGTTTCGTTCTAAGCATATATTACGGAAACCGCCTTAGTGAGAGTAACTAATGATCTGTTAATGGCAGCTGATGGAGGGTCCTTATTTATTCTTGTTTTGCTTGATTTGAGTGCAGCTTTTGTCACCATTTCACACAGTATTCTGTTAAACCATTTATCCATTACTGGTTTCACTTTTGTTCCTCACGCCTGGTTCACTTCATACCTTTCAAACCGTACACAGTTTGTACAACTAAAAAAAATTCAATCCCAACCTTCTTCTGTTAGCTGTGGTGATCCGCCAAGGTTTTGTCCTAGGTCCCTTACAGTTCCTAATTTACCTTCTCTCACACTGGAGGAACCTTTTCATAGTTCCTAGAACTATTGGCTGAAGTACCCAGATTTTGGCGTGTTTGCACCGCAGGAACTAGGAACGATTTTATTTCTAGGAACTCCTTTTGGGGAAACTAAATTAGCTCCTACTTCAGAGTAGGGTCTAAACCAGCACTGTAGGAACTGTCAGTGACCTAAGTGTATGTTGATTGGTCAAACATATTTAAAAAGCCTTGTAAACATATTTACTTCACGAACATGGAAAACAGTGATAACGGCATTTACCTGTTGTCTGCAGGGTTGTGTTCTTTTCTCTGCCTTGATGATATGCAATACAGAAAGTTGTCATAGGACATTTAGTCTCTTAGCCCGACAAACACAGCTCCGATCACAGCATCCTCCATCCACCGGTTTTAAGCGATTGTAAATGCCACGCTTGAAGACGCCGCTGTCAGCCACTTCAGAGTTCCTATTTCCGGTGTAAATGCAACCAGGAACATTGCCCAGGGGAGAAATTAGTTCCCAGGGAACTATTCTAGTGGCTAGTTCCTATAACTGAGTTCCTAGAACAATTCTGTGTGAAAGCCCCTATTTTCTCCAAATTCGGTATTATGTTCCACTGTTACGCTGATGATACACTGCTTTATGCATCTACAAACCCTGATTCCATTATTCCGCCTGCCTGTCTTACCAACTGCCTTCACAAAATAAAAGTTTGGTTTTCTGCCAACTTTCTCAAACTTAATGGCAGTAAGACTGAAGTACTCCCTATTGGCGCTAATTCTATTCTTTCTAGGTCCTGCAGTTTCTCATCTTTGACAGCACCCTTTCATTTGAAGCTCGCAATAATAGTATATAACCAGGTCTTGTTATTTTCATCTACGTAATATTGCTTGCCCCCGTCCATTTCTCACTCCGCGTGATTGTGCTATTCTTGTTAATTTGCTTGTCACCTCTTGCATCGACTACTGTAATTCTCTTTTATTTGGTTTTCCACACAAATCTCTTTATAAGCTCCAATTGATTCAGAATTCTGCTGCTCGTATCATAACCTGGACTCCATCTGTACAACATATTACCCGATCACTCCAACAGCTTCATTGGCTTCCTATCAAATTCGGGATTGAATTTAAAATTCTTCTCCTCACTTACAAATCTCTTCATAACCTCTCTCCACCTTAACTTTCAGATCTCTTACAGACCTACATTCCTTCTTGAACTCTCCAGACCTCTTCATTGGGTCTCCTCCATACACCTTCTGCTCATCTAACCACCTTGGGCCATAGGGCCTTTAGCCATGCTTCTTCTCACCTTTGAAATTCTCTCCCAGTCAACATCCGTGATTCAGACTCGTTATCTCAATTTAATGTTAAACTTTAAACTCATTTATTCAGATTAGCTAATCCTTTATGATTACTGTGTGCACTCAAATCTAGCACTTTTGTTTTTGTTATTTTTATAGCTTTCATGTTTGTAATTGTTGCTTTCCCCTTATTTATGGTTTATTGGCATTGTTATTTACTGTTATTTATTATTTTAATATTGTTATTGTTGCTATTTCTTCTTGATGTATGGTGACCTTGAGTGATTAGAAAGGCACCTTAAATAAAATGTATTAATAAATAATAATAATAATAATAATAATAATATTATTATTATTACCATACTTGGCCTTTACATGTCACTTTTTTTTACCAACTTTCTATACCGTTAGGACCTGGGTGGAAGATGTTCTTGCCTTCTTTACTGCCTTTCCAAGCCTACTCATTTTGGAAGGACTGCTGTCAAATGGGTAGAGCATATCTAGATATAGACATTGGTGGCATATCTAAGCGTAGAACCTGTTCTCATGCCTTTGATTATCCGTGTATGTCTTTTTTTTCTAAAAGTCCTTTCACAAATCTAAACATGTCTTTATAGAAGGCAGTTCTAGTTCTTTATTCTATCATATCTTACTAAAGGATATTAATCCCATCTTTCTTCTGATGTCGCCCTTTTCCATTGCTTTCTCTGGTGTTTTTTTTCCCTTTACTTAGGTGTTCTCTTTTTGCCATCTGGATTTGGGTGATGTTGACATGTTCTTTTTTGAGAAAACTCAGCAGATTACATCAGAGATGGCAGAGAGAATAGGGACTCATGTCCAGTTTTCAAAAAATTATTCATTCCAGTGTTTAGCTTTAAAAAAGCAATCTTTCTCATATTCTGAGATTGTTTCTGAGCCATGCAAGTCTTCCGTCACAGCGCTGTGTACAGACACAACTGCAGGTCAGAACATCCAACTGATGCCTGTGCATTATGATAGCATTCTACAACTTTCAGTTGAAAAAAAAAAATAAAAATAAAAAATGAGTCTCACTAGTAAAATTTTATGGATGATGATTGTAATCAAGGTTAAGATGATTGTAGTGACATACAGGAGTCACATTAGGCACATATAAGTCCATTATTTTTAATGCGCAAATAAGCTATATGTGCGCTCTCTGCGCGCTTATCACAGAGAGCGCACATAACATTGTATTTTTGCACAAACACATTTAAGTATGGTCGCAAGATTGTCAAAAATTCATGTCTGCCAAGTGTTTTGGAGGAGTTAGTGAGGGTCAATGGCAGGGGCGGATCTAGGCCGTTTTTAGGTGGGCTTTTTAACCCCCCTAAAACTATAATCACCTATCTGAATGATAGGTGAACATCGGGCTAGTGGTGCTTCCTCAAGAAAGTATATTGTTTTCATGTGTTTTTAAGTCTTGTCAGTTTAAACATTCATGTGATATTTAACCCATTCAATCACAAGATGCTGTGAAAGAAAACTTGCGCGCTTGTGAGTGTGCTACGGCGTGCAAGTTCTATGGCATTTGGATGGGGTCTTTAATATGACTTTTGCTACTACTTGTCACAGTGAACGTCTCACTCGATGTCTTTATTTTTTTTATTCTTCTATTTATTCCATTAAATTTAAGGCACAGACGAGACGTAGACGTCATGTAGACATCACACAGACATTGCAGTGAAGGTTTTTTTTCTCTAACACGTATTGCAACACGCTAACATGACTCAATGCAGTGTGTCAGCAACTGCACAATTAACTTTTGTCTTTACCTATTCCTCTCAATGAACGTGACATCTGCATCTGTCTTAAAACGTGACGTCTGAGTGTGTGTGTGTACAGGTTTATATTACATATTAAATTACGTTTTTTTTTTCGAAAATGCAGAAAGTTTTGTGTGATGGGTAGGTTTAGGGTTAGTGTAAGGGGATATGATATACAGTTTGTACAGTATAAAATATATTACGCCTATGCAGAGTCCCCACAAAGATATTTAAAAAACCAAATGTCCCCACAAAGAGTAAGTTTTTTGATATATTGTATTTTTTTAAAGTTCATTGTTGGGGTTATTATTGTTTTTATCTTTTATCATTTTAATGTAGGCTACAGCACTTTGCTATACATCAGTGATCACCAACCCGTCGATCGCAATTGCGTCAACTGGTAGCCTAGATCTGAGACTGTTTCTGTAGATCCTGTAAATAACAGAAAAACAATTGCCTAGATTATGTCTGATACCCAAAATAATACAATTAGGCTATCTGCAAACACAAGAACTATAATAAACACACAAAAAAATTTTGTCCTATAGTTTACTGTAGTTTGTTGTTTGTTTTATTTAGGCTATTTATTTATTTATTTATTTTTATAACAACAGCATAATAAACCATTTGTCATGTTTCATGCTTTTGTTTGGGTTTTTCATAGTGGTTAAACAGATCGTTGTTGATCCGTGATCCGTACGGACCGCCCCACGGTTTGGCACGCTTGTGATTCGCGGATCAATCTGCAAGTTTAACCACAATAGAGTGAAAGGTTATCATTTGCAAGTGTTTTGTCTTGCTAATTCACACATTAAATAGATATAAAAACCATTCCAGCGCTAGAAGAGGCAAAAGAGGATTTCGGTATCGCACGCCATGCTGTTATCGGTATCATTCGGTTAATTATTCATCTTAATTGAACGAGGTGAGAATTCGGATGTGTATCTATCGGATGTGTGCGTGCATGGGATCTTAAAGTGACAGCAACCTATAAATACCTGCTGTTCTCTGTCATGTAAATCAAACAACAAATCACAGCTTTAACAAAGATTAATCTATATTAAATTTATACAGTGAACGGTGTCATTTTACATTTAATTTATTACATTTCTGTACACAAAAATTAATACTACAGTTAGACCTTAAACTTTATTTGTAACTTTATGTTGTAATTATCTATGCTTGTAATTGGTGTACAGTATTTGTTCTTTTTACAGTCTGTTCACTTGCCTTTAATAATGTATTCTAGGCTAGTAGTTTCTTCTGCTGCGATCCGTGACTTAATAACCGTGATATGATCCGAACCGTGAGTTTTGTGATCCGTTGAACCACTAGGTTTTCAGCATATTTTTTATTCCTAATGTTCAGTTTTAGATAGTTATTGAACATTTATTTTATTTGTTTAATTGTAGTTATTGCAGAAGGTTTTACTATTCAATTCAATTCACATTTATTTGTATAGCGCTTTTCACGATACATATCGTTTCAAAGCAGCTTTACAGAGAATGCATGTCAACATTACAAATTAAAGAATGCAGTTAGCAAATAATGTAATAATTTAGGCAATTAATTTAAGCAAAACAGAAAAAAAGTGGCTGGCCGCACACTGAATCCAAAAAAAAGACTGAAGTCTAGAAAAATACAAATTTTATTATATCAATTGCATGGTGCAATAAAGTGCAAAGTGCAAGTGAATTAAAAACAGAGGAGCAGACATTTCAGCAGATTGCTATCCTCAGTGCTCAAAATGCAACAAACAATCACCCTCTTTCTAGAAAGACGAGCAATTCAGAGCCATCAGCTTAATCCAATTATCACAATCATCAATTAGCACCAATAACAATCAATTATCACAAGTGTCACAGCAAGAGAGTCTGAAAAGCAATGAACATAGCACAAACTACATGAAATATACATTCAAAGCTATGAAAACAATAAGTATTACAAAAAAAAAAAATTACAAGAAACAAGAAAGTTCAAGTTCTTCATTCATGCCATCAGGAAATAAAGATTTAAGTTCAAAAATCCAAAATGCCTCCATTTGCAACAATTTCTTGTCTCTATCTCCGCCTCTTCTATGAGGTAAAATCCTCTCGATGCCCAGGAACTTCATGTCAGACAAAGAATGTTTAGCAAGATTGAAGTGATGATAGATGAGAGATGTATCATCCCGTCTGCAAATTGCACTTGTATGTTCAATCATTCTATTGCGTAAAACACGTGTGGTTTTACCAACATATAACAGAGAACATGGACAAATGATAATATAAATCACATATGTACTCTTGCAAGTTATCAATTGTTTGATCTTATATGTTTTTTGTGTACAAGGATGTACAAATGATTGACATTTGACATATTTTGTGCAAGAAGTACACCTGTAGCATGTAAAATTACCCTGGGCATCAACTAGGGTGGTCGGAGAAGAGACATGAGTGTCTGCATGAACGAGCTTATCCCTCAGACTAGAACTCCTAGAAGAAACAAAGAGTGGTGGATCATTAAATACATTCAATAACTGAGGATCACTTTGAATGATGTGCCAGTGACTCTTAATAATCCTCCTGATATCATTGCTCAATGGACTAAATGTAGATTTAAAAACGCATGAATAGTTTTTTTTGCTTTTAATTGCAATCAAGTTACTTTCTTCACGTTCTTGTAAATTGTGCACCTTCTCAAGTGCACTGTGAAGCCACTTATTGGGATATTCACGTGATTTAAAATCTGTATATAGATTATGGGCTTTAACATCAAAAACTTACTTCCTAGAGCAGATACGATGTCTTAAAAATTGACTATAGGGTAACCCACGTTTTAGAGAAGTTGGATGGGCACTGGTAGCATGAAGGAGACTGTTCTTAGCTGTATCTTTTCTATAAAGAGAGAAAACAATCTGTTTGTCAACAATTGATATACAAGTATCCAAAAAATTGACATTTGTAATTCCAACATCATGTGTGAACTTAATCGAAGGTCTAAGGCAATTCATATATAGAACAAATGCTTCAAAATCACTTGCAGAACCTTTGTAAATAACAAAACAATCATCAATGTATCTCTTAAACAGAATGATATTGTCAAAAAAAAGGATTGTTAATTAAAACATATCTATCCTCCAAAAAGCCCAGATATAAATTGGCATAGTCGGGAGCCATAGTGGCCCCCATAGCAGTGCCCTCAATCTGTAAATAATACTGGTTTTCAAATAGGAAATAATTCTTAGTGAGAACCATTTCAGCCATTTCAATGATAAATTTAGATGGAAGGGCATCGTCTTCCACGCGTAAATCAAGAAAATGTTTAAGGGCCAATAGGCCTTCATGATGTGGAATATTGGTATATAGTGAAGTCACATCCATAGTTGCCAGTATAACATCCTGCTCAACATATTGAATAGTTGATAGACATTGGAGGAAATCTGCTGTATCTCTCAGATAACTGGAAAGAGATGTGACTAACTGTCTCAGAACAAAATCAACAAAATTCGAGAGTGGTTCAGTCAAACTATTGTTACCAACTACTATAGGCCGCCCTGGTGAATTAATTTACAATCACTGTTAGCAGTTTTAACTGAAGGTAGAAGCAATGAGCTCCTGGAAAAATGAATTACATATTAACAATAATTAGGATATATAGAAATTTGGGAATGTGCATGTTGATCCAGATGATTGCGTCTTCTGACGCAAGGAGTTGGCGCTGTCTCTTCACAGGTGTTAGTCATCTGAGGTCTTCTTAAGAGGCTGGATCCAAACTGAAGCTGATGTACTCTCTAGTCACCTGTCCCGAGGTAAAACAGAAAAGCAAATGCAGAATAATTAGCGTAGCTGCTGTTCATAACATTAAGCAAAGATAGTCATGTGCTATTGATCTGATATGAGATGCATTATGTGAATGCTTGGCTAAAGAGATGCGTCTTTAATCTAGATTTAAACTGGGTAAGCGAGTCTGAGCCTTGAACATTATCAGGAAGGCTATTCCAGAGTTTCGGGACCAAATGTGAAAACGCTCTCCCTCCTTTGGTGGACTTAGCTATCCTAGGTACAACCAGAAGTCCAGAGTTTTGTGATCTTAAAGAGCGTGAAGGATTGTAGGGCGATAGAAGATTGGTTAAGTACACAGGAGCTAAACCATTTAGAGCCTTATAGGTCATTAGCAATACTTTATAATCGATACGGAACTTAATAGGTAATCAGTGTAGAGATGATAAAATTGGTGATATATGATCATATTTTCTTGACCTGGTAAGAACTCTAGAAGCTGCATTTTGTACTAATTGTAGCTTATTTATTGAGGAAGTAGGACAACCAGCTAATAATGCATTACAGTAATCTAGTCGAGACGTCATGAAAGCATGAACTAACTTTTCTGTATCAGAAATACATAACATATTCCGTATCTTAGCAATGTTTCTGAGGTGGAAGAAGGCTGTTTTTGTAACATGAAATATGATTTTCAAAGGATAAGTTGCTGTCTAATATAACACCCAGGTCTTTAACTGTCTAGGATGGAGTAACAGTACATCCTTCTAAATGCAGATTGTAGTCTGAAAGATTCTGTGTACAGGTTTTTGGCCCAATAAGTAATACTTCAGTCTCATCTGAATTTAATAGAAGCAAACTTTACTAGTCATCCAATGTTTTACTTCTTTAACACACTCTGTCAGACTGGATAATTTAGAGATTTCATCTGTTTGTGTTGAAATGTATAACTGAGTATCATCGGCATAGCAGTGGAAACTAATTCCATGTTTTCTTATAATATTGCCGAGTGGCAGCATATATATTGAAAATAGCAGAGGGCCTAACACCGATCCTTGCGGCACTCCATAATTTACTATCGTTATCTTAGATTTTTCCCCGTTTAGATAGACAAAATTGTGACTGTCTGATAGGTACGACCTAAACCACCGTAATGCCTGTCCCTGAATACCAGTGTAATTTTTGTAGTCGGTCTAGGAGTATTTTAACGCAGCACTGAGATCAAGTAACACTAGTATTGAGATACAGCCCTGGTCAGAAGCTAGAAGTAAGTCGTTTGTAATTTTAATGAGCACAGTTTCTGTGCTATGATAAGATCTGAATCCTGACTGAAATTTTTCATAGACAGCGGTTTTTTGCAAGAAGGAGCACAATTGGACCGACACTACATTTTCTAGTATTTTAGACATAAATGGAAGATTTGAAATGGGTCTGTAATTTGCCAATACATTTGGATCTAATTGTGGTTTCTTAATGAGAGGCTTAATAACTGCTAGCTTAAACGGTCTTGGGACATGACCTAGAGATAAAGATGAGTTGATAATATTGAGAAGAGGCTCTTCTGCTACAGGTAACAATTCTTTCAGTAGTTTAGTGGGTATTGGATCTAATAAACATGTTGCTGGTTTAGACGCAGTGATAAGTTTATTTAGCTCTTCCTGTCCTATAGTTGTAAAGCACTGCAACTGTTCTTGAGGGGTGATAACTGAGGCTGAATCATAAAACTCTGTTAAAGGTTGTACATTTACAATTGTATTTCTGATACTTTCGATTTTCTCAGTAAAGAAATTCATAAAGTCATCACTACTAAACTGTAATGAAATGTTTTGTTCTGGTGATTTCTGTTTGTTAATCTAGCCACTGTACTAAACAAAGAACCTTGGATTGTTTTGGTTATTTTCTATGAGTTTGTGGAGATGCTCGGCCCTGGCTGCTTTTAGAGTCTTTCTATAACAGGACGAGCTATCTTTCCACACGATTCTGAAGACCTCTAAACGAGTTTGTCTCCATTTGCGTTCTAGATTACGGGTTTCTCTTTTGATAGCGCGAGTAATACTGTTGTACCATGGTACAGTATTTTTCTCTCTAAACTTTTAAATCTCATCGTGCAACAGTATCTAATGTACTAGTGAAAATGGTGCACTTACTGCTAGTCATTTTCTTGAGATCATTTGTGTGTTTAGGTACGATGAGCAGCTGAGACCGATCAGGCAGTTTATTTGGAGATTTATCTATAGTTGTCGGGAGAATTGTTCTACCTAGTCGATATTGTGGTGCAATTTGACAAATATCATCAGTATGCAGTACGCAAGTTACAAGGTAGTGATCAGTGACATCATCACTTTACGGTAGAATTTCTATATCGGTAGGATTGAATCCATGTGGTATAATTAAATCTAGTGTATGATTAAAACGGTGAGTGGGTCCAGTGACGTTTTGTTTGACCCCAAAGGAGTTTAGTAAATCTGTAAACGCAGCCCCTAACGCATCATTTGTATTGTCTACATGAATGTTAAAATCTCCAACAATCAGCGCTTTATCAGCGTTGACCAATAGGTCTGAGAGAAAGTCTGCAAACTCTTTTAGGAAATCAGCATAAGGCCCTGGAGGTCTATAAATGGTAGCTAAAGCAAGAGATAATAGCGACTTTTTACTTGTATCTGAGAGTGTAACATTTAGCATAAGAATTTCAAATGAATTAAATCTGTAGTTTGTTTTCTGAATAACGCTAAGAATATCTGTATAGATTGTTGCTTCACCACCACCACGGCCAATCAGACGGCATTTATTTTTATAACAGTAGCCAGGTGGACAAGACTCATTAAGACCGAAATAATAATTTGGTTTAAGCCATGTTTCAGTAAGGCAAATTACATCAAGACTATTATCTGTGATCATTTCATTTATAATAACCGCCTTAGGTGTCAGTGATCTAATGTTTAGTAGCCCTAGCTTTAGAAATTGTTTTTGTTCAGTAATTTTGTGAATTTCTGGTTTGATCACGATCAGATTTTTTTCTAGATCCTTTATTTTTATTGATAAACCTCACTATTCGGGGAATAGACACAGTTTCTATAGACTGTACTACACCCTATTAATTAAGTGGGCAGAACACAGACTGTGGTTTGAGGTTTGACTTACTAGTCATACTAGTGTAATAGGACTTAGACTATTAATGCAAACAGTCCTGGCTCCAGTCCATACATCGGATACCTGTGTTTCATTTACATGTTGACATTACCCTGCATTTATGAATTGTGGTAGTGCTGTGACCATGCCATATGATGGGCCCCGTCACAGATTAACCTATTTACTACCAGTAGCCTTTAAAGGGTTAGTTCACCCAAAAATCAAAATTACTCATTAATTACTCACCCTCATGTCCACACCCGTAAGACCTTCGTTCATCTTCGGAACACAAATTAAGATTTTTTTGATAAAATCTGATGGCTCAGTGAGGCCTCCATTGCCAGCAAGATAATTAACACTTCCAGATGCCCAGAAAGCTAGGTTATGTGTTACAGTGGATCAGGTTATGTGACTACAGTGGATCATCAGTGCATCATTCTATATGTATATAGGTGTGTTTGGGTTGTTATTAATTATTTTTTTGAATATTTCAATGTCATATTTGTTTGAGGTGGGGTAAATTAAACGCGATATGCGGTGACGTCACAATCGTGTTGCATTGTGGTATATGGAGCTGCCTGAAGTGTAAATATGAAGTAGACTCAGTCTAAATCGAGGGAGCGAGGGTCTGTCCATATAAACTTCCCTCGTCCACTTCACGAAGTGTTAGATAGACTTGCATGAAAAATTTTGTCAAGTCATCTTTATTTATATAGCGCTTTTTACAATGCAAATTGTGTCAAAGCAGGTTTACAGTGATAGCAGGAAACATTATTTTTAGGTGGCATTACAGGTCAAAAGTCAGATTGGGATCGGAACAGTCAAAATATTCAATCCAGTTCCATCTTGTTGAAGATCGGATTCATCACGCTGGTATGTAGACGGGTTTGTTGAGGATCTGTGCCACTGGCTGTAGCGTCTGATGAGGCTTTCACAGGGGATGGTCCAGTTGACACAATCTCTGCTGACACTTCAGGGATGTGTTGTGGTCGTGTGTAGGTGCAGGTCCTCCATCTGACCTGGATACGGCCTGGATCCGCGTAAACGATTGGCCCTCTGGCTTGTCAATCACTGCCGTGACGTTCCTTGTGAGAGACGTGCGCGGATTGGCCCTCTGGCTTGTCAATCACTGCCATGACGTTCTTTGTGAGAGAAGAGCGTGGCTGTGTGCTCCAGTAACTTTCCACACTCTACAGGCGCCGCATGCAATGTTTTTGTCAGAAGACAGGAATAACAACTGCAGATTATGAGTTACCTGCGGTGAGTCCAACATAATGAATCCACAACACGACACAGCGAATGCCGGTGGTAAACAAACACTCGTGTTCCAATACGTTCGTGCACGATTTTTCGGAGGCGTTCCTTTGAAATGAGCTGTGAAGGAGGGGGGTTGTTCTTACGCATGCGCTCATTTCAAAAACTCAGTAACAGTCTTTGGGTTCTCAGTCGACGAAAAAATCCTCTTTATCACCTTTAATCTCAAAATTTAAAGCAAAAACAGAACTGTCTGACTTTATCTTTGTGAAATTATATGCTACACAAAAAAGCATGAAACAAAAACGGCAGACAGACTGAATGAGACACAGATTCACTCTTTGACAGCAGGTGGCACTTATGGAAGAGCAGTGATACAGCATTTCCTTAGTTACCACTGTAAACAAAGCAGCACTGCGCTACTTTATTCGGAGGTAAGAGGAAAATAATATGCCATCGCCAAAACTTTTCTGAAGACAGTCAGTTCGCTTCAGAGATACATTCATATAACCCCTCACCCCCAATTCAATATTCATATTTTCTTCCTATTTTTCGAGCATCATGAACAGTGAGCTGCCTGCTACAGAATTTTCTCTTTGCGTCCGTCTTCAGCATCTCTGGCCTTTTGTTAACAGCCATTTACAGACTCAAAGCATGATGTGGGCCATTTACCTTTATCACTGTCCCAGTAGCTCCCGAAAATAATAGAAACATAAATACAAAAATACAGTACAAAGACTGAAAAAATGTAATGCATTTTTGTACTCATATTTCTGTTATTTTCGGGAGCTACTGGTACAGTGATAAAGATCTACCAATCAATTGCGATCGACGGTTTGGCCACTGCTTTAATGGATAAATTTAAAATATAAATTGATAATGTGTTATGTCTATGCCAGGTTAAAGAGATGTGTTTTTAGTCTAGATTTAAACTGACAGTGTGTCTGCTTCCCAAACAGTGCTAGGAAGAATATTCCAAAGTTTAGGTGCTAAATAGGAAAAGGATCTACTGCCTGCGGTTGATTTTGATATTCTAGGTATTATCAACTGGTCAAAATTCTGAGATCACAATTGATGTGAAGGACTATAAAGCGTTAAGAGCTTGCTCAAGTACTGGGGAGATAAACCATTTAGTGCTTTCTAAGTCATATGCAAGATTTTAAAATCTATACAATGTTTAATAGGGAGCCAATGCAGTGTTGACGGAACCGGGCTAATATGGTCATACTTCCTGGTTCTAGTAAGAACTCTAGCTGCTGCGTTTTGGACCAGCTGTAGTTTGTTTATCAAGCGAGCAGGGCAACCACCCCAGTAGAGCATTACAATAATCTAGCCTTGAGATCATGAACGGATTAAGTAACTGTTCCGCATTTGTCATTAAGAGCATATGTCGTAGTTTAGATATATTTTTAAGATGGAAAAAATTTGGTTTTACAGATGCTAGAAATGTGGCTTTCAAATAATAGATTGGTATCAAAGAGCACACTCAGGTTCCTAACTGACGATGAAGACCTAACAGAGCAGCCATCAGGTGTTAAACAATATTCTAGGTTATTAAGTGTGGGGTTTTTTGTTTCAATAATTAGAATCTCAGTTTTTTCTGAATTTAGCAGTAGGAAATTACTAGTCATCCAATTTTTTTATATCAGCTATGCATTCCGTTAATTTTGTGAATCGTCTGGGCGAACTTTTGTAAGTTTCGTCTGGGCGTGAAGAAATATAGAGCTGAGTATCATCAGCGTAACAGTGAAAACTAACACTATACTTCCTAATGATAGCTCCCAAGGGTAGCATGTACAGAGTGAAAAGCAACGATCCTAGTACTGAGCCTTGTGGTACACCACACTGAACTTGTGATCGGTATGACATCTCTCTGTTTACTACTACAAACTGATAGGGGTCAGATAAGTAGGATTTGAACCATGCCAATGCAATTCCACTAATGCCAACATAATTTTCGAGTCTATTCAAAAGAATGTTGTGGTCGATAGTCAAATGCAGTACTAAGATCCAGTAACACGAATAGAGAGATACAATGATCGGATGATAAGAGCAAATCATCTGTCAGTCAACTCTAATAAAAACAGTCTCAGTACTATGGTACAGTCTAAATTCTGACTGGAAATCCTTGCAGATACCATTTGAAGAATTCATTTGTAAAAACAGATTACTACCTTTTTATTAATTCTCATAAATCATGTTTTTTTATTGTGCATTTCAAGTAATATCAAACAAAATGCAGTTTAAAAAAAATACAGGTAGCTTACAAAATTAAAAGTTCATTGATAGTATGTGTTTTTATATATTAAAAGTTTGGGGGTTTTTTAGCAAAAGCGGATAACTCCAACTTTTTGTTTTTTGACAAAAGCAGATTGACTAATTTCTAGGATCAAGTTGTGTTTTTTTTTTTTTTTTTTTTTTTTTAATGAGAGGTTTAATAATAGCCAGCTTAAAAGTTTTTGATACGTATCCTAGGGACAAAGATGAATTAATGATATTAAGAAGAGGATCTATGACCTCTGGAAGCATTTCTTTCAATAGCTTAGTCGATATAGGGTCTAACATACATGTTGTTGATTTTGATGATTTAACGAGTTTAGACAATTCTTCTGCTCCTATAGCAATGAATAAATGGATTTTTTCCTCAGGGACATTACAATACACTGTACTGTCGTAGATGGTTGCATGGTTATAATTTTCTCTTTAATATTATCAATCTTGCAAGTAAAGAAGCCACTACTGCTGTGCTGTTTGATGACGTCAGAAGTTTTATTTCTTGTTAATTTAGCAACTGTATAAAAATACATACCTAGGGTTGTGTTTGTTTTGAAAAATAAGCAGATCTAGCAGTTTTTAAGGCCTTTCTGTAAAATGCTTTCTTTCCACAAAATGTGAAAAAAGTAGTGGTGGGCCGTTATCGGCATTAACGTGCTGCGTTAACGTGAGACTCTTATTGGGCGATTAAAAAAATATCGCCGTTAATCTATTCTCAAAGTTGGGTTGGGAGCTGGGTCTATACTACGCAAGCTATGATGACTTTCACCTTGATATTTTAGCACGGATGTATACCTAGCCGAATTGACCCTTTGCAAAGACCCGCTCCCCTTAGTTACTGTTGCTTTGTCCGACAAGCCGTGGCACTGTCACGCCACACACAGTGATAAATGCATTACGGAGCAAAGAGGAGGACACTGACAACACGTCGACAGACAAGACAGAGCAGGTTACTTATGATATTAAACAAAGTCCCAGCTTTAAAACTGTGTCGTTTTTTAAGAAATTCAAATAATTAAAACTTTTTGTTGCTCTTTAATGTGTCGTGACCATGGTTGTGACAGATTGCTGTAGCGCCTCAGCTCAAGAGGCTTGTAAACCGATCATCTCTTCCTACTAGTCCATTTATAGCATCAAATAAACATGAATGAACATGAGAATCAATGTTGTTTCAAACGCGGAAAGATGTCAATATACACAATTTTTCAAGTTTAACTCCACCGAGGTTAATCTTCTAACTCCTGACTGCTTTGTCGGACAAAATGGCGGATTACTTTTAGTCATTATTTGGGTAGCACACATATTCTTAATGTCTTCGGCAGAATTCAAATGAGCCATTTTAATCTAGATTAATCTAGATTAATTCCAAGATTACAGTGAGATTAATCTAGATTAAAAAAATTAATCTATGCCCACCACTAGAAAAAAGGTTTATTTTCTTCCAGCTGCGCTCCATTTTTATGGCTGCTTTCTTAAGGGACCAGGTGTGCTCGTTGTTAAAGCTTTCTTTATTTCATTTGTATATATTTTTTTTTTCTGTTGTAATTGTCCTATCGTTTGTAATGTTCTTTGTTTTGTGTTACTGACTGTTCACTTGTCTTTAATAAATGTTAGTATTAGAAATAGTTTCTGTTGAGATATCAAAATTGGTATAGAGAATTATGAAATTTCACTGGTATTTAAAATGTTGATATAGTAACCTTATTTCCAGCAAATATACTTAAGAACAAATACTGTACACCAATTACAAGCATAGATAAATACAACATAAAATTACAAATAAAGTATAAGGTCTAATTGTAGTATTAATTTTTGTGCACAGAAATGTAATAATTAAATGTAAAATGACACTGTTCACTGTATAAATTTAATATAGATTAAAGCTGTGTTTTGTTTGATTTACATGACAGACAACAGCAGGTATTTATAGGTTGCTGTCACTTTAAGACCCCATGCACGCACACATCCGACAGATACACATCCGAATTCTCACCTCGTTCAATTAAGATATAACCGAATGTGTTTACGAGAATACTTGCGAATATTTGAAAATGTACCACCTGAATGTATTTTAGATTTTCTATCGTATGTTAAGTTGAAATGTTTTATATAATGTAAATTTTATGGATGATAGTGAACTTTTTTGCCATGTAAATAGCCATGATGCTAACATGGCGTAAAAACCTTAATATACAAACAAACAAACAAACAAGAATACTTGCCGAGAGAGGTATTTTGACTGACATAATGCGTGTGTCCATCCAAGTGCATTGAGAACGCGAAAGAGAAATCAATTTGGAATTCGCGAGCTATCTGAAACGCGCCTCTCTCTCTCTCTCTCTCTCTCTCTCTCTGTGTGTGTGTGTGTGTGTGTGTGTGTGTGTGTGTGTGTGTGTGTGCGCGCGTGCGCGCGAACCTTGTATGTATGTGCGTCTGTGCACACCGATAACAGCGTGGCGCGCGATACCGAAATCCTCTTTTGCCTCTTCTAGCACTGGAATGGTTTTATATCTATTTAATGTGTGAATTAGCAAGACAAAACACTTGCAAATGATAAGCTTTCACTCTATTGTGGTTAAACTTGCAATTGATCTGCGAATCACAAGCGTGCCGAACCGTGGGACTTGGTCCAAACGGATCACAGATCAACAACGATCCGTTTAACCACTAATATACCGTGGTGTGAAAAAGTGTTGGCCCCATCCTGATTTTTTTATTTTTTTGCATGTTTGTCACACTTTAATGTTTCAGATCATCAGACAAATTTAAATATTAATCAAAGATAACACAAGTAAACACAACATGCAGTTTTTAAATGAAGGTTTTTATTATGAAGGGAAAACAAAATCCAAACCCACATGGCCCTGTGTGAAAAAGTGCTTGCCCCCTAAACCTAATAACTGGTTGGGCCACCCTTAGCAGCAACAACTGCAATCAAGCGTTTGCAATAACTTGCAATGAGTCTGTTACAGCACTGTGGAGGAATTTTGTCCTACTTATCTTTGCAGAATTGTTGTAATTCAGCCACATTGGAGGGTTTTCAAGCATGAACCGCCTTTTTAAGGTCATGCCACAGCATCTCAATAGGATTGAGGTCAGGACTTTGACTAGGCCACTCCAAAATCTTAATTTTGTTTTTCTTCAGCCATTCAGAGGTGGACTTGCTGGTGTGTTTTGGATCATTGTCCTGCTGCAGAACCCAAGTTCGCTTCAGCTTGAGGTCACGAACAGATGGCGGGATATTGTCCTTCAGGATTTTTTGGTAGACAGCAGAATTCATGGTTCCATTTATTACAGCAAGTCTTCCAGGTCCCAAAGCAGCAAAACAGCCCCAGACCATCACACTACCACCACCATATTTTACTGTTGGTATGATGTACTTTTTCTGAAATGTTGTGTTACTTTTACGCCAGATGTAATGGGACACACACCTTCCAAAAAGTTCAACTTTTGTCTCGTCAGTCCACAGAGTATTTTCCCAAAAGTCTTGGGGATCATCAAGATGTTTTCTGGCAAAACTGAGACGAGCCTTTATGTTCTTTTTGCTCAGCAGTGGTTTTCATCTTGGAACTCTGCCATGCAGGCTATTTTTGCCCAGTCTCTTCCTTATGGTGGAGTCAAGAACACTGACCTTAACTGAGGCAAGTGAGGCCTGCAGTTCTTTGGATGTTGTTGTGGGGACTTTTGTGACCTCTTGGATGAGTCGTCGCTGCGCTCTTGGGGTAATTTTGGTCGGCCGGCCACTCCTGGGAAGGTTCACCACTGTTCCATGTTTTCGCCATTTGTGGATAATGGCTCTCACTGTGGTTCGCTGGAGTCCCAAAGCTTTTGAAATGGCTTTATAACCTTTTCCAGACTGATAGATCTCAATTACTTACTTTCTCATTTGTTCCTGAATTCCTTTCGATCTCAACATGATGTGTAGCTTTTGAGGATTTTTCACACAGGGCCATGTGGGTTTGGATTTTGTTTTCCCTTCATAATAAAAACCTTCATTTAAAAACTGCATGTTGTGTTTACTTGTGTTATCTTTGATTAATATTTAAATTTGTTTCATGATCTGAAACATTAAAGTGTGACAAACATGCAAAAAATAAAAAATTAGGAAGGGGGCCAACACTTTTTCACACCACTGTATATATTTGAAGACTTCAGATGCAAAAGCCTCTAAATGCCATCTGATATTTTCTTCTAAAATGAGCATTTTTATCAAGCTTATTTGTTTATGTTCAGTTATTTCACATTAATGGCAATGAAAATGACCAATTAATTGCCATTAAAGTGAAATTACTGAACCTAAACATACAAGCTTGATAAAAATGCTCATTTTAGAAGAAAACTGCAGACGGCACTTTTGGAGGCTTTTGCATCTGAAGTCTTAATTTGTTATTGTGAAAAAAAAAAAAAAAAAAAAAAATTTGGTTATATCTCCCACTCCTGGTTGTGTTAAATAATTGTGATTACAATATTGAATCATGATTATGATTGTTCCTATATACAAGCAGCCCTACTCCTGAGTCCTCCAACCCGTCCACTTTCAAACTATAGGAAGGTCAGCAGGTCCCTGTCCTAACTTACAAAAGCCTGGACCAGCCCATGCTTCCCCCACCTAAACTGACTGACTGATGGCTCGCCAGAACCTCTTTGAGTCAGACCAAAATCCTTCTCCAATCTCCACCAATACTGATGTTTTTGCCTCCACGATCACTGCAGCTGCAGTCCTTCTAGCCTACCAATGCCTCTAGTGAGAATTGGTTGAAAAAGTGGACAACTCTCCTAAAGCTCCAGTCGCACTGGATATAAAGCCTCTCACATCAGGGCTGGCCCTAGCATTGTGGAGGCCCTAAGCCCCAGGTATACTTCGGCCCTTCGTGTTCGTGCACCGTCCGCATGACGTCATTTTTGTCATGTGGAAGGCTTGTGGTCGGCTGCACACCCCGTCTGCGTGCAGCCTAAATTTCGAGACCGTGTGGACGGTGCGCATGCAACAGCGCATGCGCAAGCAGGACAGAAGAGTCCACTAGGTGGCAATATGCACAGTACTGAGCACAATGTGCAGTCATTGAAGAAGAGTGTGTAAAGAGCGATTCAAAAACAAGATGATAAATTTAGAAGCATCCCTTTTTGAAGCATCGTTTTTGATTCCTGTTCTCTTGGTGTATCTTCTGAACTATGTTGCAATGGTGGATGCACTATTTTTGTTCTCCGATCCTGCCCAGTGAATGTCCCGTTGATGACACGATGTCTGGTAATGAGTATATAAAAAATTGTACTGCGCATGTGTCGAACTCGGTCATCCGCGCGCATCTGTGGTTAGTATATTTTGAAAGATGCGCGGATGCGACTGCGCGCAAAACACCTCCGGGCGCAGAAAGTGCCCGGGGCTCTAAGCAGATAATATTTTTTAAAATAGGGCCTCCCTACCTATGGTTTCACCTAACCACCCCAATTCCCTAATGTACATCTCATACACCAACACTTTATTGTGAAGTGTTACCTTTTTTTTTTTTTTTTTTTTTAACTATGTATATTTATATGAATGTATGAAGAAATATTTACTTGTGAAGCAAACATTGCTTCAGGGAAATGTATTGTAATTTAGTGAGATTAATGCTTTAATCAAGGAAAAACAATGGTTATGAAAATAAACTAAAACAAACTTAAAATAACATGATTTTGTACCCCTTTTGCTTGTCTAAATGAAGTGACTCACATCATTTTAAAATAAACTTTTAGTTATCTGACTCTATTGCCAGATATATTTGCTTATAGCAAGCATAAAGCTCATTAAATCCTTATGTCTCTTGAGACAACATGTCTATATGATTTTTGTTGTGTGGGACTGCAGCTTTCTTAAATATTATGGACATTATTACAATATACAGAGATGTAGCCAGGCACAGTTAAACTTGTGACTGACACAGTAATTTGCACTGTTGCCTCACAGCAAGAAGTTCCCTGGTTGAAGAAGTGAAGTTTATATGTTCTTCATTTTTTTATTTTTTTTATTTTATTTTATTTTTTTTTTCCCAGTGGGGTAAGAAAAATAATCTTAATGCAAATGGAAACAAAGTTTAAAAATGCACTTAAATTAGTAAAATTAGTTTAAATAAGACTAAATACTTTTGTGTCTTTTTTCTTATGTAGAAAATGCATCTTGATTTAAAAATTTTTAGATATTTTGACTGGAAACAAGAAGACAAAAATACTAAGAAAGAAAAGCATTTTTTGCAGTGCAGGTCCTTTTATTCATTGTGCATATTTTCATTATGAAACACCATCTAAAAGGATTGCAGGATTGCAGGTCAGTGGTCTAGAAATCAGTGTAAATGAGGCTAATAAATGATGTTCAATTGATAACTTCTTGCTGCAACCTCTGAAAGTAAACTAATAATTAGAATTTACTTTTGGATTTCGTTGTGGTTGGATGCATTGACACGCATATTCCCATCATCGCACCTTCCGAAAGTTGGAAGAGTAGTCTGAGATATACAGTGTATGCTGTAACCACCACCACAGCTGATAAATAAACACAAATTTTTCACAAGTTATTTGGCAGTCATTATTTCCTACAAATACAAAAGCAACAGTTATTCTATTTCCTGTTGGATTTAATATTCTTCCAATACCTGGTATTGTGGCCATCTCTTCATCTGTCAGTGGTTGTGGTGCAGGTCCTCACCCCATTTTGCGAGCCTTTCCCTTCTTGCTGCTGACTGAGTAGAAGTCAAATGTTAATTTCATTACTCTAATTAAGAAATGTAACAGGTTGGATCATAGAACATTTAATTATGTAAAAAAAAGCATCTGACTATGTGGAAAAAGCTGCTGCACACTGAAATAGGCACTGAATGATATTTATTTAATATGTCAAATGTTTGTAAAGTCATGTAGCCTACACCCATGAACCTTTTATGCTTAAAGCTTTACCTGATTGAATTATGTTTTTATACTTCATTTTTAGCTGCTGCAATGTTCTTTTTTGCCTGTGGGATACCATTAAAATGAATGTTAGTTCAATAACTTACCATTCTGCCAGTTTTCACTTCTGATATTATAACAGTGATTAAGAATTAAACTTACGTGTTGACTCATAAGTATGCGGATGTCTTTTTGTCAGTGCTGTTGCCATGGTGAATCGTAATTTCGGAGCTCCATTGATCATGGCTTTTCATAGTCGTGGTGCACGCGCTTAACTCAGAGTCAACCTACTCGGAGTTGATTGAACTAATGCTGGGTACACACCTAAAAGATTTTTGAAAACTTATAAGATATTGTTTCGTTTTACATGATAATCTCCAAGTGTTTGTCCTCGGAAGTGAAAAATCAAACCAAAACGCAACGTTGGAGTACATCGCTTACCTGATGAATACCAATGAATCATAATCTAATCATAATCTCCCATGTGTTATAATAGGCCTGTGTTGCTCGCCATGGTTGATCACCAGTCAAACCAGTAAAATATTCACAAGTAAAATATTGCCTTGGATAGTCATTTAGTATGACATATTTGTTGGTGTTTTTTCAATGACTGTATCATTGTCTATTTTTTAACTTTACCCTATTAAACATTAAAATGAAAATGCTTTAATGTCATGCTATCTCTTTTGGTGTTTGTGTTTCAGGGTAATAAATGCAGGTAAGAGTGCTCTGAATGAGGACCAGGCATGCTGTGAGGTTGTACTGGTTAAGAAGAAACCTATAGGACCCTTGACACCCAGAAAGACGGCTACAAGTAGAAGAAGGTCATCCCTTCCCAATAGTGTTGACATGGGAATGTGGGAAAATGATGTAAGTGATTCTTTCTTGTACCAGGTACACTGAATATCTATTGAACAATAATGTTTTTTCAAGACATTTTTTATTATTATTAACAGGGTTGGGGAAAATCATACATCTGTGATTTAATATTTGCTTTTTATACATTAAAAATTCCTGAAGTAGCTATGCTAATGTCTTTTCCTCACACCCTTTGTCTAGATTTATAATATATGATCACACTATCTGTGTGCCATTCACCATCTTAGCAAAGCAAGAGAGAGTGGCTGTCTAACCAAGGATGGTCCGTATGTGCCCAGTCGGGTCAGTCAAGTCAAGTCAAGTCATCTTCATTTATATAGCACTTTTTACTATACAGATTGTTTCAAAGCAGCTTCACAGTGATAATAGAAAAATTAATTGACAGAGATTGTTTTGGCTTTACAGCAGCTCTAAGAAAATATTATCAAGCTAAAGTAGGTTTTTGATTGAATTACTTACGTTGTAAAGATTGTTAAATATTAACTTACTTAGGGGCCGCTTAAATGACCTTTCCTACTGAAAACCAAATACCTTTAATGCATTCTTGCCGTTCATTGTGAATGTGTATGTGTGCAGACACTTGGTCTTTTTTTCAAAGTGATATTGCCAAATTACTTGTCTGGTCCACATAATACAGAAAAATTAGTTGTCTCCTTCATCTCAACTGGATACGGCCTGGATCTGGCAGACTACGGCAAACCTTGGGATAAACAGAGAGAGACTAATATTAGCATAGACGCCATTCCTCATATGATGTAGTGAGTACATTAGGTGTTATGGGAAGTGTTCCCGGTTCCAGCTGACCTAATTTATGTAGCCTAACAATTTACAGTGCTCAGCGTAAATGAGTTCACGCCCTTTGAAAAGTTACATTTTAAACAATATCTCAATGAACACAAAAACAATTTCCAAAATGTTGACAAGACTAAGTTTTATATAACATCTGTTTAACTTATAACATGAAAGTAAGGTTAATAATATAACTTAGAGAATAAAATTTTCAGTTTTACTCAAATTAGGGTGATGCAAAAATGAGTACACCCTACTGAAAGTCTCGTGAGCAAAGCTAAATTTTAGACTACAAATGTCTAATTTAACAATAATTCAACCACAGGTGAGTCTAATTATTCATTACACAGGTGTCCAGCAGACAGTTGACTATAAAGGATTGTTAAAACCCCTTCCCATTTCATGCTGTCAGCAATGGCACCACATGGAAGAGAAATGTCACAAGACCTGAGAAAGAAATTAATTTCTTTACACCGGAAAGGTGAAGGCTACAAGAAGATCAGCAAAGCTTTACTTATCAGTCAGAATACTGTAGCAAAAGTGGTACAAAAATTTTAAAAAGATGGAACAGCAACCATCTCACAGAGACGTCCAGGTTGTCCACGGAAGTTAACACCTCGACAGGAGCGTCTTCTGAGAAGGGTTGAAGAAAATCGGCATGCAAGTTCACTGCAGTTATCTAAAGAAGTAGAAAGCCAAACTGGGGTGACTATTTCCCGTGACACAATACGGCGTACACTGCAGAGGAATGGCATGCATGGGTGCCGTCCATGAAAGAAGCCTTTCCTAAAGCCCAGGCACAAAAAAGCCCATCTAGAGTTTGCCAGGGCCCATGCTGACAAAGATGAAGACTACTAGGACTCTATACTCTGGAATGATGAGACCAAGATAAATGTTTTTGGAACTGATGGCTTCAAAACTGTATGGCGTCGCAAAGGTGAGGAATACAAAGAAAAATGCATGGTGCCTACAGTGAAACATGGTGGTGGCAGTGTCCTTATGTGGGGCTGCATGAGTGCTGCTGGTGTCGGGGAGCTGCAATTCATTGTTGGCGTCATGAATTCACAGATGTACGGCTCTATAGTGAAAGAGAAGATGCTACCATCACTCCGTGCCCTTGGTCGTCGTGCACTTTTCCAACATGACAATGATCCTAAACACACAAGGCTACTGTTGGATTTCTGAAGAAGAACAGGGTGAAAGTGATTCAGTGGTTCCTGATCTGAACCCAATTTAACACCTAATGGGGAATTCTGAAGAGACAAGTTGAGCATCACTCTCCATCTAGCATCCAGTCTCTAAAAGAGGTCATACTTGAAGAATGGAAAATGTGGCAAAATGTCGCCAACTTGTTCATTCCATGCCTAGAAGACTTGGTGCTGTCATTAAAAATCATGGAGGCCATACAAAGTACTAGATGTAATAGCTTTTGTTGTGGGGTTTACTCATTTTTGCATCACCCTAATTTGAGTACAACTGAAAAATGTGTAATCAATGTTATATTATTAACCTTACTTTCATGTTATAAGTTAAACAGATGTTATATTAAACTTAGTCTTGTCAACATTTTGGAAATTGTTTTTGTGTTCATTGAGATATTGTTTAAAATGTTACTTTTCAAAGGGGGTGTACTCATTTACGCTAAGCACTGTACATGATTTGAATTATAGAAGTAAATAGAAGTATAGTGTGTTATGTGTATGCCAGATTAAAGAGATGTTTTTTTTTTTTTTTATTTCAGAATTAAATTAATTTAAAGCTATTTGTACGATATAGAGACATGTTGGTAACACTTTACAATACAAGTGCACTAATATGCATTAATTCATACTTAATTAATGCACAGACATAGTAAAGTATGATGCATGAAGAACTAAACTATTTATTAATGATTGCCACATCAACAACTAAAGAGTTTATCTAAATAATAGATTGATTTGTATATGAATTGCTATTAATTTAATGTCATCATGAATTTTCCTATGAAGAACTCAAAAAAAACCCAAACCCTTCTAGCCATCTGTTGATCATATGATATCATATGATTTGCAACAATATCCTTATGTTATTATTTTACTTGTTGAGGCAGCTGCGGCACAAATGCAAGATTTTTATATTAAAATATCCAAAAACCACTTGCACAGTCTTATATATTTTGTTCAGCTGTGTGCTTACATTATCCTAAATGTTTCCAAGAATTTGTAAATTCAAAGAAATTCACAATTTTAAATAGTGCCCGTCCCTCCCTTGTCACTTGTCCCCTATCAATGACATAATATTTGTGTTATCCCTGGTTTCCGCTTCTATTGCATAGTAACAATGGCAACAGACACGGACAGCAGCGTAACGTCTAGCGGCATGCTGTTTTTGTTTTGTTCAAACATTATGGACCATGGCAAGCAAACTTTGGGACAAAAGGAGAAATAAAGAAGGATCAATATCGGCGTGGCGTTTTCAAGATGATGAGAGCTTTGTGACAAACTTTGACTTGACTTTGACTTGACTTGCCGCTCTTGCACGTTATTAGACAAGGTAAGCAAATGTAGGCTACATAAGACTAATCAATGTTATATAGCTGACATTATAATAAGATGAAATGTTAGAATATCATCAGTGTGATTATTCTAATGTTGATCTAGCTTACTGTTAAGTCTCATACAGCCAACAAACTAATACATAGAATAACATTACAACTTTCAACACACTCAAATGCAGTTTAGTATGATAGTGTAATGTTAGACCAAGTGAAACAGCACTGCATTACCTCACAATTTTAATTTGTCAAATAAACTGACCTGTACGAGTAGTATTTCAGAACTTGCGGGTAGTTCTGTAGAATGAAATGTTCTCATTCCTTTATATCCCCTGGGACTCGCGTGTGGCAGTGATATCTGTCTCTCATTAGCAATCGTGCCCGCAATTCTTGGCCACGCCCTGCTTCATACCACAGTCATATTAAAAAACATGAATGCATTAACTCATGCATAAACATTATTTCCCCTTAAACATTATTTCACGAGTTCACACAAATAATCAGATAGTAAATAGTATGTGTAATAGAATGCGTATTTGGCGTGCTGTCCAAGGAGAGGGCTCTGAGCTCGATATTTGGCCCAAACCCAGAGAACTCCCCCCCCCCCCTGTCGAGGAATATGGGTGAGTCAAAAAACTGTCGAGGAATATGGGTGAGTCAACTGTGTTTATATATAGGCCTTCACTAATGCTGATTGGGTAGATATGTTTATTACTGATTGTTGACCGCTGGCTGAAATGACGTGATGATTAGTCAGATTATTTGAGTGTTGCTCCTCCCGAATTTTGTTAATAAAACATCATTAGATCCATTGGCATGATGACAATTTCCATGATTCCATGCTCATTCACTGCATCATCAATCTACATCTTTGTTATTGTTTTGAAGAGTTTAGTGACCCCTAGTGGCAAAAAAATGCATATTGTGCCTTTAAAAGTGCCCTAGAACTTATTTTTAAAAGATGTAATATAAGTCTAAGGTGTCCCCTGAATGTGTCTGTGAAGTTTCAGTTCAAAATACCCCATAGAGTTTTTTTTTATTCATTTTTTTAACTGCCTATTTTGGGGCATCATTAACTATGCACCGATATATAGGTTGCGGCCCCTTTAATTCTCGTGCTCCCCGCCCCCAGAGCTCGCGCTTGCCTTGAACAGCATAAACACAGTTTACACAGCTAATATAACCCTCAAAATGGATCTTTACAAGATGTTCGTCATGCATGCTACATGCATACGTCGGATCATGTGAGTATAGTATTTATTTGGATGTATTACATTTGATTCTGAATGAGTTTGAGGCTATGCTGCGTGGCTAAAGCTAACATTACACACTGTTGGAGAGATTTATAAAGAATGAAGTTGTGTTTATGCATTATACAGACTGCAAGTGTTTAAAAATGAAAATAGCGACAGCTCTCTTGTCTCCGTGAATACAGTAATAAACGATGGTAACTTTAACCACATTTAACAGTACGTTAGCAACATGCTAACGAAACCTTTAGAAAGACAATTCACAAATATCACTAAAAATGTCATGTTATCATGGATCATGTCAGTTATTATTGCTCCATCTGCCATTTTTCACTATTGTTCTTGCTTGCTTACCTAGTCTGATGATTCAGCTGTGCACATCCAGACGTTCTGTCCTTTTCTAATGGCTTGATCATGGGCTGGCATATGCAAATATTGGGGGCGTACACCCCGACTGTTACGTAACAGTCGGTGTTATGTTGAGATTCACCTGTTCTTCTGAGGTCTTTTAAACAAATGACATTTATATAAGAAGGAGGAAACAATGATTTTGAAACTCAGTGTATGTCTTTTCCATGTACTGAACTCTTGTTATTCAACTATGCCAATATAAATTCAATATTTAATTCTAGGGCACCTTTAAAGGGTTAGTTCACCCAAAAATGAAAATTCTGTCATTTATATCTTACCCTCATGCCGTTCCACACCCGTAAGATCTTTGTTAATCTTCGTAACACAAATTAAGATATTTTAGTTGAAATCCGATGGCTCAGTGAGGCCTGCATATGGAGCAATGACATTTCTTCTCTCAAGATCCATAAAGGTACTAAAAACACATCTAAATCAGTTCATGTGAGTACAGTTGTTCAATATTAATCAGAATCATGATTCGATACGCTGATTCATAATGCTCCGAAGCTTCCTGAAGCAGTGTTTTGAAATCGGCTATCACTAAATAAGTCGTTATTTTGTTTTTTTGGCACACCAAAAATATTCTCGTCGCTTATAATATTAATATTGAACCACTGTACTCACATGAACTGATTTGTGTGTTTTAGTACTTTATGGATCTTGAGAGAGGAAATGTCATTGCTCCCTATGCAGGCCTCACGGAGCCATCGGATTTTAACTAAAATATCTTAATTTGTGTTCCGAAGATTAACGAAGGTCTTACGGGTGTGGAACAGCATGAGGGTAAGTAATAAATGACAGAATTTTCATTTTTTGGGTGAACTAACCCTTTAAGAAAATCCAGTTACCTAAACTCACAATTATGAGTTGTGCTGATGTTCACATGCATATTATCTCATAAATACATTCTTTCTGACATGACTTGAAGACACCGTAACTGTTGAAGCTAAACCCTGACCCCCATTTGCCTTCCCCAACATCCTATCATTGGTTGAACCAGAAGTTATATAGACCTCAATGACGGATCTATGTTTCAAACACACCATAAAACCAATGCCATCATGCTCACCAACAATTGGTTTTGCTGTACTTTTGCTAAACAACAGAACTCGTAGATTTTTGGCACATTTGTCAGAAGGAAACTTTTAGAGTCTAGAAACTCATTGTAGCTAAAGACACAGGTCTCACCATGTATTTCAAATCTGAGAATAATAAAATTATTTTTTAGATGATGCTATATAATTTTTTTTAGATGAGACTCTTTTTGTGCAAACCAAAGAAAATGTGAGGTATTAACTGAAACATCTACTGTGTTTCTGCTAACAGGTCAAGTCAAGTCAAGTCATCTTCATTTATATAGCGCTTTTCACAATACATATTGTTTCAAAGCAGCTTCACAGTGACAATAGGAAAATTAATTGACAGAGATTGTTTTGGATTTACAGCAGCGCTAAGAACAAAAAATTATTATCGAGCTAAAGTTGGTTTTTGATTGAATCACTTCCGGTGTAAAAATTGTTAATTATTACTTTAGGGGCTGCTTAAATGACACCATTCCTACTGAAAACCGAATACCTTTAATGCATTCTTGCTTCTTGCCGTTCATTTCCGTGTTTAGTCTACAGGTTTGCGTGTTTGAGTGTGTATGTGTGCAGAAGCTTGGTCTTTTTCTTAAAAAGTGTTATTGCCAAATTACTTGTCTGGTCCACATAATACAGAAAAATTAGCTGTGTCTGCGGATCTATGCAAACTAGAATAATTTTAGAACGTTTTATCTATACATAGGGAAAGGAAAGGGAAGGAGGCTTTCGCAGGGGATAATTTAGTTGAAATGTCAGGGCTGCGTTATCGTCATGTCTAGATGCAGGTCCTTCGTCCATCTGGATATGGCCTGGATCTGGCAGGCTGCGGCAAACCTCAGGATAAACAGAGAGAGACTAATATTAGCATAGATGGCAGTCATTTAATGATTTATACACCAGTAATAAAATGTTATACTCAATTTTGAAATTTATCGGGAGCCAATGGAGGGATCTCAAAAGGGTGGTAGCATGATCAAATTTCCTCTTTCCCTTGAGGAATCTTGTCGCAGCATTTTGAACAACATGTAAGCATGCTGTTTGGGACTTTGTTATACCAAAATAAAGGGAATTGCAATAGTCCAGACACGAGGTAATAAAAGCATGGATAGCAGTCTCCAAAGAACGCTTGGGGAGACAAGATTTGATTTTTGATAGAGAGCGAAGATAGAAGAAACTAGATCCATTGACTGCACTAATTTGCTTATCGAATTTAAGGGAACCAGTGGCGTAGTGTCTGGGGATGCAGGGTATGCACATGCATATGGGCCCTGGCGGATTGGGGGCCTGCTATTACGGGCTTAACTAGGCATGTGCACAAATAGTCGAATATTCGAATATTCGTTCTGTAATTAATATTCGAAAAATAAAAATACTATTCGAATTTTATTATGTTGCTTTCCTGGCCGTAAATGCAGTGAATCTATGATAAATCCTAAGCACTAAAACTCGCAGTTATAACTAAATGCACCGGGTGGCGCTGTGGAGCGTGTTTAACAAGTTTATTTTATTTGATCGTCACATAATGTTGTCGTCTGCCTCGCAAAGTTTGGAATTACTTAGATGAAAATGATCTTACAAAATGGAATTACTTTTGATCAAATTAATTAATGAAACCGAGTTATCATAATATCAACACCATAATGAGAAAGCACATGAAATCTAAATACCCGTCGAGTGAGGAAAGACAGCTGTCCATCACTGCATTCACGACAGGTAACGTTAAGCGCAGCTGTAAGTTATCCCCGAGTGAGCCAAGATGATAACTTATCTGATAGCAAAATGATTTTGAGACATATGCTTCCTTTAAGTTTCGTCGAGGGAGATATATTTACGAACACAAAACAAAGTGCTACTGTTAGAAACTTAGCTTAGCACACAGTTATGTATTATTATCTTTGTGTCTCCACAACGTCTGTCATCGCAGCTCGTTTTCTCACCCGAGCATGTGGATATTATTGTTTTTCAAAACATGAACATGTGAAACAGTATAAACACGATAACCATATACTGACTCGAGTGTATTATGTACGTTTTGTACAATAACTGGCGCTGTCTGCTTTATTAGTATTTTTCCCGCTCGCGCTGCTTGAGATTAAATGCTTTTGTTCTTAATATTTTCTGTTTACAAATATTGTTTAATGCTTTGAACTAAAAGAAAACCTTAAGATATAATGTAAGCTTGTTGTGTATATTGCCTAATCGTAAGCTTGTTCAGAAATGTTTACATCAAATCTTGATGAATATAAAACAATAACGTCCTTCGCGTTTAACCTCATTTAAATAAACGAATATTCGAATATTCGTTTTTTACGAGCCCAAATATTCGAATACAATATTTTGGAAAAATGCCCATCTCTAGGCTTAACCCAAAAGTGTACTTCGGGCATCTGCGCACAGTCCGCATTGCGTAATTTCCGTTACCAGGAGGGTTCACAGACTTCCGCACTCCCTGTCTGCGTGCAGCCCAATTTTTGTGATGGCATGGACAGTGTGTGTACTGTACAACAGCCCATGTGAGAGTGAATTGAATCCTTAAAAACAAAGGTCCACTAAATAACGTGCAGTGCACACGCCGAACGCGTCTTTTTGCAGCCAAATACTTTCAAAGGCTCGCACACGCATCAGTGCGCGAGACAGAACCTCTGCACCATAGACGTTGGAACAGGGGGGGCGGGGGGCGGCGGCCGCCCCCTCCCAGCCCAACCCCCTCCACAACCACCCACCCACCCCTTTTCCCCACCCATCTAGGGGTCAGCCAGCTGTTTTTTTCGTTCAGTGGCTTGATATTACCGGTATGAATTTTCATGTTCCAAAATGTGAAAATAAAACAGCTCGCCCTCGTTCATTTCAGGGGTTCTATTTAATTACCATTTGTGCATTTCATTCATTGCGCCTTGACACCAGTTCAAAACTTAAGCCTCGTTTACACTGCATGCGTGTGCGGCGCGTTACGGCTGCGACGCGGCTACCGGAGCTGATACACGGCCACTGAAGTCAATGCTTGTGTTTACACCAGCCGCGCCGCGGTGCGTTTGAGAAGCGTCCCAGAAGCGTTTTGTTCCGTCCTCTGAGCGGTGTCAACTCACACCAGAAGCGTTTCAGATCAGAAGCAAAGCGGCTGGATTCGCGAGACCACTAGATTTGTCTGTCCAACGTTGTTTTCGTTGATTTTTTTCATGTTTTTAATGGCTAAATTGTTATATTTTGTCCGGTTTTATTGTTTATTGCTATGCCATACTTTATTTTGCTGTAGCCATACAGATAAAGTTAATACACTTAAAATTCCAGTTATGGACAACAAAAACAAAGAAATTTTATTTTGTATTTGAGCTGCGCGTCTTCGACGCGGCGTCCGTCAAAAATAGGCGAGGCGCCTATCTTTAGCGAAGCGGCGCGGCGAGCCGCTTCTGGGACTCTTCTCAAACGCACAGCGGCGCGGCTGGTGTAAACACGAGCATTGACTAGAGTGGCCGCGAATCAGCTCCGGTAGCCGTGTCGCAGCCGTAACGTGCCGCACACGCGTGCAGTGTAAACGAGGCTTGAGTAAACTCCCGCTCATATTTCACATCACTAGAAGGCCAGAAACTGACGACAAAAGATTCGAAGTTGAAAAACTTGAGATTTCTTTGTTTTTGTTGTCCATAACTGGACTTTTATGTGTAGCCTATTAACTTCACCTGTATGGCTACAGCAAAATAAAGTATGGCATATAAACACAATAAAACCGGACAAAATATAACAATTTAGCCATTAAATACGTACAGACTCCATGTAGGCCTATGATTCGCTCTTTTGTTGTTCTGTTTCTTTCAGGGTCAAAATATTACAACAAATGAAAGCGTTTATCTGTATTTCCGACTAATGAGAACTATGCATATACATTCATAAATCAGTCAATTTGTATTTTATTATGAGATATTTATTCTAATGTGATCAGTGACTCAAGCACTGATGGACCAAAGAGCGCGCATTTCGACATTTGCAGTAAAAACTTGAAATATAAATTCTCAGAAAATGCATACCAATATATTGAAACGTCTGTTTATATGCTCCATTAATAAAGGAGTCCAGACATTGGAAAAATATCAGTCCACATGCGTTTTATATTTAATATGAGGGAAATAGACATGCATGCATGCGACACAAAAAAATCTTTAACTTTTAGGATAGCAAAATATTTTTTAGTAATTCTGTCAATTACACTAAGGTTATTACATTATCTGCTATATATTTGCTTCTTATTTATTAAATACGGGCAATTGATTGATAAAACATTGATCAAAATTAAGATACAATTTATACAAAACGAATATCTTTTAAAAAGAGTTTTCTATAAAACAAAACTTAATGAAGTCGTCAAAATCATGTTTTACCAAAAACAGCGCCGTTGCTAGGAGGGCGCCAGCGCCTCTGCCTTTCAGCGCCTATGCCTCGCGAGTGGACGATAGCCCTGAAGACGCCTAGCAGTGATATACCTTTAGTGGTAGTATACCTTAGTTAAGTTATACCTTAAGAGTCTTTGTAGCGCGCTAAGAGACAATGTTATCGGGAAACGCAGCCCAGGTATGATGCGTTTCATGCGTAATGGAGATTCCAAAGCGCTCTTCTTTGGTCAGAACCATGGAGAGCGATCGCGGATAGGTCTGTCCTATGCACCGAAACTTTTAACAATGCAACAAAATATTTAAAGAGCATCAAGCTATTAAAATCTATATTATGTATGTACGCACAGATAATATAACAGTTTTTTTTTTTATTTAACATTTTTAATTTAAGGCCCACCCACAATTGGTCTGGCCCACACTGAGCTGTGCGTAACGCCCACAGACGTGAAGTGAACGAGACAGACGCTGTCCTGTACTGTCTGAAATGGTTAACTCTGTGGCGATGCATGTGCAAAACAGATTTAACTAATCATAAAGTCAATCAGGATACATAACACAACCCCCCCCCCCCCCCCCCCAAAAGAAGAATCCCGCCCCCCCTCTCACAACATAGTTCCCACGTCCCTGCTCTGCACATATGTTCATAAAAATAAAGTATAATAGAAATAATGTTGTCAACTTGCTATAGCCTATCTGAAATGTAGGCCTACTAAAATCATTAAGATGCTGAATAAATGGTCCATAAAATGGTCCATGCCATGTTTTAGCGATGATCTGTTGTATTTGACTGGTATTTGCTTTTCTGTCATAGTGGGTTTCTGAAACTTATGCATGCAGTAATGTAAGTAGTACAGAATTTTAAATGAGTCATATTGTTTTTTGAAAAAACAGCTACATCTGCACATTTTAAGATACTGCACTCGTACACTCGCTGGGGTGGATACTTTTTATTCAACGAAATAAAATGCACATAAAACGTGATGGAAACATATATTTAGAGAAGAAACTTCTATTTATTAGGAATAAAACATGCATTAAAAAAAGTCTGTGACAGAATAATTAATTCATAACTGGAATAATCTTCAGACTCATTGCATCTGAAATGATGTTATGATCATTCTAAAATTCCAAAGCCAGAGTCGTATAGGTCGAATTCAATCATGGACTGTTGAAAAGCCATTTTTTGACATTTTTGAAATAGATCGGCAATGCAAAGTCATAATGATTAGGAGGGCATATAGGGTACTGTAGTGCAGTTGTTGTCATTCCTAGAACAGTTTTTACCATTTTTGTCTGCATGTTTTAAAGTGATAATATCTTATTCATATTAAAGTCCTGGGACACTTTCGCATAGGATGCATCCGCCCCCCCTGCAGAAAGTTCATGCAGTGGAACAAGGCTTTTATAAAATGGAAAGATCCGGTCCTTGAAATGAAAGGCTGAGCGACATATCCTCATTACATCAATAAATTATTATATTTTTGTTGCTTTTTATTTTATGAAACCTTGCAAAGTATATGTTTTTACCATTTGGTAAAATCAGTAAACCCTGTGAAACCATGGTTTACAGTTACTTTTGAATAGCAAAGGGGGTTTTAGGCATTGCTCCATGTTGTGCCTAACAATGCCCCCTTAGCTGTTCTAGAATCACTGTTAACCATGCCTTATTGGGCTTATTTTGCTTAAATATATAAGGAAATTACTAAGCAACTGTTGTTTGCTGTGTTGTGTTATGTAGGCTTGTATTTGTCCACAAGACTCAGAAGGGCTGATCTTCCATTACTGGGCACTGTTTGATGGTCATGCTGGTTCAGGAGCAGCAGTGGTGGCTTCCAGACTTCTACACCAACACATTGTGGAGCAGCTCCAAGGTGTACTGGAAGTCCTGTCTAACCTGACGTCTCTTCCCCCAACTGTATTGGGTGATGAACCCAGTCACCACCCATCCCCATGCACACATCGGGCCCTCACCCGGGCTGCATCCCTACGTGGGGCCACTGGTGCACCTGGCTCCCCCTGCACCCCTCCTACACGGTTCTTTGTGGAGAAGAAGATCCATCATGAAAGCCTTGTGATTGGTGCCTTGGAGAATGCCTTCAAGGATATGGTGAGGTCCAACTCTGTGTAGTTACCACAGAATTACTGAATGTGGTTTGAGTTACATAAGTTTTCCAGTTCCAATGGTATTAGACAGGAGAGAATGAAAAAGCTGTATAAAATAAATTTTAATGCAGAATGTCTATTTATACTTGGTGCAAATAGCCCGCCTTGTGGCAGAGGCTATTTACACTAATTCCGCACACCATTTTCTCACTGACCCAGACAAAATTACAAAAGAAACCCATCAGATAACAGGAGCAGTGGCGTGGTGGTGACTTTTTCCAAACTCAGTGTTGAACGGGTATTTAATAGGCCTATAATTGAAATTGCGTTTGGTGTAGGGTTAGGGGTAGGTGTTGGGGAGGTGCATTAGGAACAGGGACAAGTAATGTCCCAATAAGGCAGCATCCATTTATGATTTTAATAAATAAAAACATATACAGTATATTAAATATGTTGTTATTATTGCATATTGTTTTATAATATACTACAATTCACTGAGGTAATCACACATCTTTACACTTAAATTACATTTAACACTATTTGCGCCTAGTGCAAAGAAAATATGGTAACACTTTTCTTAAAACCTTTATATATAATGCATTATACAAATATTTTAAAATATTTGAATTATGCCTTGTAATAATAATGCATTGTATGGTCTCATCAATAATTGTAACCACAATTATAATAAACCTTTAGAAAGTATATTACATGACAAACAACCAATTTCAGATGTAACAAGGAAATATGCAAATATTAAAATGCATTTTAACTTTGATCACAATTATTTTATGAAAAGACAATGCATTATAACATACATTATGAATACATTTATAGTGCATTATACATAAACGGGCGGTTTCCCGTACAGTGTTTAAATTAAGACACGTGTAAGCCTTAATCTAGAATAGTGGATCATGGTTTTAAAAAAATGGCTTTCTGAAACACAGATTAAGTACAGATTACTAACACCTAGGCTATGAAGTCTTGAACTAAAATAAACCAACTATGTTAATCCGAATTAGCATGATCAAGGTTGCCAATAAAACATGGCATGAACCAAGAAAAGCTTAAAATTTATATGGAACTGAGAAGCAAATCCAAGGAAAACAAAGGCAGCAAAAAAGACTGCAATCAAAAAATCTTTACTAAACAAGACAAAACTCCTTTAAAGCAAATAGCAAAAAAATCAAAGAAAAAGAATGCCCGGAAATCTATTTGTAATTAATTTAATGCAAATGAACACATCTACAAGTACAATACTACAACTTCAGGTAAGAATCATCAGCTTTATTACCTTACTGTTTGTGAAATCTGTGGGTTGACATTACTATAGTAATTTAATACAGGTCTTGTGGAAGAATATAAAAATAAACCTCAAAAAACTGCTGTTGACACCTGAAGAGAGAGGTTTAAGACTGGCAGTGGAACTGCAAATAAAGATACTGACCAGTTGGATGAATTACTGACAGGAGTAATGGAGAGCCAGCAACCTTTGGAGAAAATACCAGATGATGACCATGATGACTATTTCAGGACTAAATTGAGGCTTAAATTAAACCTACCAGGAGGCAGGTTTAACTTAATATTATGTTTCAAAGAAGAATACACATTATATTGATATATTGAGATATATATTGTATATACAGTCATGTGAAAAAGTTAGGACACTCTATTGAATTCCATATCAGGACATAATAAAAAAATTATCTTGTGCTTGGCTGGTCTTAAAATTTGGAAAATAAAACCTCAGATGAACAATAACATATGACATGTCAACATGTCATTATTTATTTAACAAAAATAAAGCCAAGATGGAAAAACCATGGGTGACACAAAGTTAGGACACCCTATGATTAATTGCCTTTAGATCCACTTTTAGCAGCAATAACTTGAAGTAATCATTTTCTGTATGACTTTATCATTCTCTCACATCATTCTGGAGGAATTCTGGCCCACTCTTCTTTACAACGTTGCTTCAGTTTATTGAGGTTTGTGGGCATTTGTTAATGCACAGCTCACGCCACAACATTTCAGTCAGGATGAGGTCTGGACTTCGACTGGGCCATTGCAACACCTTTATTCTTTTCTTTTTCAGCCATTCTGTTGTAGATTTGCTTGTGTTCTTAGGATAATTGTCCAGTTGCATGACCCAATTTTGGCTAAGCCTTAGCTGCTGGACAGATGGCCTCACATTTCACTCTAGTAAACTTTGGTATACAGAGGAGTTCATGGTCGACTCATTGGCTGTGAGGTGCCCAGGGCCCATGGCTACAAAACAAGCCCAAAATCATCACCCCTTCACCAGCATGCTTGACTTTTGGTATGAGGTGTTTGTGCTGATATGCTCTTTTGGTTTTCACCAAACGTGGCACTATGCATTATGGCCAAACATTTCCACTTTGGTCTCATCTGTCCAAAGGACATTGTTCTAGAAGTCTTATGGTTTGTTCAGATGCAACTTGGCAAACCTAAGCCGTGCTGCCATGTTTTGTTTTGTTTTTTTTTTAGAGAGAAGATGCTTTCTCCTGGCAAAGATTCCAAACATGCCATACTTGTCCCATCTTTTTCTAATTGTACTGTCTTGAACTTTATCATTTAACATGTTAACTGAGGACTGTAGAGTCTGAGGTGTAGTTCTTGGGTTGTCTGCAATTTCTCTGAGCAGTGCACTGTCTGATCTTGGGGTGAATTTGCTGGGACGTCCACTCATGGAAAGATTTGTGTCTGTTTTGAATGTCTTCCACTTCCACTAATTTTCCTCACTGTAGAATGATGATGGATTTCAAATTGTTTGGAAATGACCTTGTAACCCTTCTCAGATTGACGGCAGCAACAATTGCTTCTCTAAGATCATTGCTGATGTCTTTCCTCCTTGGCATTGTGTTAACACACATCTGAAGGCTCCAGACGCTCAAACTGCCAGAACTTCAGCTTTTATAGAGGTGATCACACTTGCTGGTGATCAGTTAATCAAAGACATTTGATTAGCAGTGCCTGACCATTACTTAACCTCTTAATTCCTATGTTAACAGTAATGGTGTCCTAAGTTTGTCACCCTTGGCTTTTCCATTTTGGCTTTTTTTTTTTTTTTTTTTTGCTAAATAAATAATGACACAGTTTGATATGTCATGTGTTGTTCATCTGAGGTTTTATTTTCCAAATTTTAAGGCCTGCCAAGGACCAGATGATTTTTTTATTATGCCCTGATACAGAAAACCATGAAATTCAATGGGGTGTCCTAACTTTTTCACATGACTGTATATTGACTCCTGGTAGGTTTAATTCAAGCAATTTAGCCCTGGAGTAGCTCTAGTCTACCTCCAGGAAATCAGCTTTTTAAACTCTGGACTAAACTAAAATTAGGACTATCTAAAACCATGACAGAGAAGCATATTTATTTTAATCTGGTTATTTTAACCTGAAAGGCCATTTTAGTCTAGGACTCCGCTTTAACCTCTGTCTGGGAACTGCCCAAAAATAAAAATAAAAATGTAAGTGTGTAGTCAATGTAAGGGAGAAACAGTCAGATATAGGCAAAAAGTCAAAGAGGAGGCAGTGCCTCTAATGGCCCATTACCCTGTCAGTGTGATGCCGGCAACGAGTCAAAGTGATAGAAATAGTTGGATTAAAAAAAAAAAAAAAAAAAAAACTCACTCACTCATAAAATGAACCTCTCACTAAACCTCTTGTTCTCCTGATCATGTACAAATCAAACTTGAACTTCAAATTACCTTATTTTTAATCGCTGAACACATGCAGATGTACTTCTGGCAGAGATCTACATTGTCTAATAATAATTTAGCCTGAGGATGGCACTGAAATTATGATTTATAGGCTCTAATACACACACATAAAATGTTATCTTAGAAATACCTTAATGTAGTTCTGTCATGACAACTCTCAAAGAGACTTGCATGGTAATGAATATGGCAATGTTAATGTATTTGGTCTTGGCGGAATAGATGTGCTACGCTGCTGCTGCTGCTGCTGCTGCTGCAGAGTAAGTACCGAGACTTGCTACTGCCAATACATTCACAGACATTGCTGTGAGCAGGGTTGGGCAAAAATACATCAAAATGTATTTTAAAATAAAATACAAAATACCTTAATTTTAAATGTATCAAAATAAACTACAAAATACAGCAGCCAAACCATGTATCAAAATAAAATACTGTATTTCTGTATTTTAAAAATACTAATAAATCACTTTTACAAGGGAGCATGAAATTTCTTCGCAAGTCTTCCATCGATTGGCCTATTTGTTCTATCCCTTCACCATTACACTGACTCAGTTGATTAAGTAAACAATGTTTGATAGCAACAGCTTTTCTCTGCCAGAGTCAATCAATAAATCTGACATATGCAACCACTTAAAGGCACAAATATGTAGGGTTTTTAGATTAAAATATCCAAAAACCACTAGAACAATGTTATATATTTTGTTGACTTGTGTACTTGCATTATCCCAAATGTTTCCAAGAATGTTTAAATCCAGAGAAATGTGCAATTTTAAACAGGACATGGACCGTGTCCATGTGTCGCCTATCAATCACATCATACCAGCGTTACCCTCGATTTCTGGTTTTATTTTGTAGAAACCATGGAAACACCAAATACGCATTATATTCCTCATCTGTCTAATAAACAAATTATAGGTTTTATTAGACAGATGAGGAACTGTTTGGATTCATTCATCAACAGAAAACTATGTTATGTGTTTAAATCTCGTTTTCTTGATTTACTGCGAGTACCATGTTTTTACTATGACTATTTGATCAAGTTTACTGCAGTGTGCAACAAGTGCCTCATAGCAGCTGCCGAGTGAAAGCACAGAGTAGCATTATAACAACTTTCAACAAACAAATGTATCTAATATGATAAACAGCGCTGCATTACCCAACATAAGCTAGAGCAAAAGAAAGCAGAAGTGGCGACTGTGGCATAATAAAAGTTCTGCTGCTCTCAAGATGTGTCGCGCTCGTCTCTTATTATCAATCTCTCCAGCGGTCTCGTTCAGCTCCAACATCACTCGCCCTGCTCTGCTTCATACTACAGTAACATTAATAATCTCATCCATAAACATGATTTCTGCCCGAGTCCTATCCCGATTCTTTTCCACTGGCTGTAGACATGAAAACAACACCTCCCATGATTCCACAAAATGAAGGACTGAATAAGTGACCTCTAGGGGCTGGATTTAACAGATCAAATATTCACATATCCCTATGATCACCCAGATGAAGGTTAGTTTTAAAGTAACCAACAGTTTAATTTTTAACAGTTTGCGAATGACTTATAATTGTATCCTAATTTAGTTACTTGATGTTTGGTAACGAAGGGCCTACTTTGCATCAGCAACACGGGCTCAATGACAAACAAGTCATTTATAAGAAGACAACTGATGGCTCTTGTATTCATAGCAACTAGATTCTAACTAATTAATCAATTGATTGTTAATTATAAAATATAGGGGGCTGCAGCTCGGTATAATTTTTTTAAAAGAAAATTATGTAAATTAAACTATTTAGCCTAGGCTACTAAAAACGAACACCAAAACTTAACATCTGATCTGAACAAGTCTGGGCAAACCACTGAGTAAGCACCAATCAGAGGCCTTATTTTTATGATGTCATCATGTAGACTTCTTACAAAGTATTTTACAGTATTTGAAAAATACAAAAATACAAAACACTAAAGTATTTTGATACAAAATACGAAGCCATTTTCATCAACCCTATCAAATACAAATTACAAAATACTACTTTGTATTTGAAATATGTATTTAAAATGCATGTATCATAAATACTGCCCATCTCTGGCTGTGAGCATGTAAGACATGCTGCTACTGCACATATAACATACATGAAATAACCCCCCAACAAAGCAGGAGACACAAGAAAAGTGCAGAGCCCTCCCCCACACAACATCTTTTCCAGATAATTTACAGGATTTAACAAACTAGATTTGGAGTTTGTAGCACAGTTGTGCAATGCTGAAAAGACTATTGCTATACATTTGTAAAGCAATTTTTCACCCTGTGGAGAAATGGACAATATAAGCCAATATATGTTTGCTGCTGAGGGAGAAAATAAGCTGCTGCATAGGCATATGCATATAGCTGCACATATGAAAGAACACAGTCAGGACAAGGTAAGACTTTTTTTTTTCAAAGAGCCATGAGACTGCATGTTTTAATATCTATGGGTGCCTGGGCTACCATGCCTAAAATGGCTTATCTCTAGTGGCCTATGACAATGTGTGCCTGGGCTACCATGCCGAATGGCTTAGCTCTAGCACTGTGTTCTCATTAACAATAAATGTTGCAAGCTGATAAAGATGAGAACCCCAGCAACCACCTGAACAAATGTAATAAATCATATGATGTATCATTGACATGATTCTTTTGATAAGTGAAAAAGCTGTTGAGCAATAAGAAAAGACAGGAGAATGTTCTGACGCTGTGTGCAGCTCAAATCAACCGCACACATTAAGCATAGCTAATGAAACATTGTCCTTGGAAATATATATCTCAATTAGATGCTTACAATTACAAAATGTGCCAACAATACCAGAAATAATCCCTTTTAATGAAAATAAAGGTCCATGTTTAATAAAAAATGTTCATGAAATTAAATGAAAATGTTTAGTGAAATTAGAAAATATTTAAGAGATTGTTAATATAATTGTATACATGTTCTCAATAATCTCAAGGTTTACTGAGATTTACACGATTCTTTTTGCAGTGTGGTTTTGGTGAAGTGTAAAAGTTACTAGAATAAACATTGTCATGTGTACCTTACTTCTTCTCACTGCTGCTTCCTGCTGATTTAGAGAAAAATTTCTCCAAGTCGCCTCCTGTCATTTCAAAGAATAGAACAACGGCGTCAGTCAGCGGAGGCTCGCGGTGCGGACCTCCGGACCTCCGCTGACTGATATCGCGGTGCATAGCCTCACAGCAAAACATACATAGATTGCTGCTGCATAAACACAATTGCATTAACGCTACAGCTTATATGCTTGGTAAATCACTCCACAGACTGTTAAACATGATGCTAGTTTACATTATGATTGCTCATTTATAAATTAACACACAATATGCACAGAGATATGGAGTAAAAGAGTGTTCATTTATCTTAGATGTTGATTTCAGTTGCTTTATGAAACAGCAAACGCTATGGGTATTTGACTCATTGGCCAATAGAGCATCAGCAACCAATCAGCTGCGCCATGTAGATAACAATGTGATCGCTACCAAATTGAGTTAAGGAACTATCAGCCTGTGCCATCTAGAGTTTCATGACAGAACTAGGTATTTGTCACAGCAAATTTGTCAGTTCTGCTTTGAGACTGTTTGTGAAGTTTTTCCGTTCCAGACATTTCTGAGTTCCTGTTCCCTGTGTTTAGTAACTGTTAGTTTCTTTACTTTTATATATAAGCATTGGTGTTTTCTCTTGTCAGTTATTGTCTTTGTTTATGCAAAGATGTTACACTGCATTTTGTTTCTCTCATGCCTTTTCGGATTATCACATTTTGATTTATTAAAACTGCTACAAAAGATCCCCATTTCAGTTCTCCTTCTTCCCCACCAGCAGTTACAGTAGTATTAAAAAAAATAAGAAATTCCTTTATTATCCTTTTTTTTACCAGGATAGTCCAATTGAGATATAAAATCTCTTCTTCCTGGCAGTCCGATCCAAAATGGCAGCATAAAAAGTTTCACAATACATAAAATACAAACATAAACACCAACAACACATAAATAAACTTTTATCCAGCACTCAAAGTGTCTTTTGTGAAAAGTCATGTGAATGATGTACATGAGATGAAGACTGTATAAAGTTTGAGTGTGTGTGTGTGTGTGTGTGTGTGTGTGTGTGTGTGTGTGTGTGTGTGTGTGTGTGTGTGTGCGCGTGCACGTTTTTGTGATTTATGAGGACACAAATTTGTATAATGACATGGGTATTACACTGGTATTACGATATTGTCTTAACACCATTGCTAGAGAACTGAACACCTATAACTATGGTAAAATCACTGTAAGGCTGATCTCATGTGGCTTTTTATTTTTAGTAGCAGCAAAAACAATGTGGTAAAAGACAACACTTCAATATTAATAGAATATTGGCTATTTATTAGTACTTGTAAAACACATATTAATGCCTTATTCTGCATGACCTTATTCTACATTCTTAATCCTACCCAATACCTAAACTTAACCACTACCTATTAACCTGTTAACTAACTATTGTCACAGTTCCCCTCTGTCCTGGACTCCAGTTCCCATTATCCTCCTTGTTTGCACACCTGTACTCACTTCCCTCATCAGCTTCCCGCCATTCCCTGGATTCCCTGCACCTGTCTATTGTCATCAGCACTCCCTTTAAGTTGGACTCACTCCTTGCACTCCTTTGTCGGTGTTTGCTTAGATGTATTTTGGTTGTTCCTGTCTCTTGTTAAATAAATAACCTATATTGCTGAAGTCCGGATACATCTCATCTCTTCTGCAACCATCACATATAACAACTATTAATAAGCAGTAAATTAGTAGATTATTGAGGGAAAAGTTGTAGTTAATAGTTTATATGTGTTCCCTATACAAAGTGTTACCAAATATTTTAATTTCATGATAATAATGTCAGTTAATAACAATAAATAATAACAATAAATATAATAACACTAAATAATTGTTACGACATTTAATATTTTTTTTATTATTGCCTTTTATTTTTGATACATAAAATGTATAGAATTCAGCTGATGTGTGGCCATAGGTGTACATATATTAGATATTTTACAATGATTATGAATTATTTTGAACATGGTTTATCCAAACAAATGTAGTAACAGTTTATTTTATAGTAGCTTTTCTTAATTTCATCTCCATATCTCTGTGTTTATTTCAGGATGCCCAAATCGAGAGGGAAAAATCTATATACAACATCTCTGGTGGCTGCACTGTGCTTGTAGTTGTCTTTCTGCTGGGAAAGCTGTATGTTGCCAATGCTGGAGATAGCAGGTAAGACATATTTAATTGTATTTATACACATGTATGTACAGATTTGATCATTTCCTTATGTGTACATCTCTCTCTCTCTCTCTCTCTCTCTCTCTCTCTCTGTTTTACTCCTCAGAGCCATTATAATCAGAAATGGAGAAATAATTCCTATGTCCACAGAATTCACCCCTGAGTCTGAGAGACAAAGACTTCAGTTCCTTGTAAGTTGCCATATCATTCGCTCCTTGGAAACAGTTTTTACATCAAAGAGACCAAATCCTTAGAAATATGAAAATGAAATTAACGAATGAAAATGAAATTAAAATTAAAAAAATAAATAAATCTTTAAAATAAACATGCTTAGGTAAAAGACAAGTAAAGAGAAGGTTTTTACATACAGCACACAGTGAAAATAGCATGAATATGACATAGTGAGCAACTGGATATAGCACAGCATATTTTAAAATCAAGGATTTAAAGTTTGTCGATCGAGTCTCCAGTGAAGCTGAACTCTGCAGTCTGCATTCACTTCACACGGACAGACTGTCATACACAGAATACACGCGTTCATGCGGGCTACAAATAGACACATCAGAAGATCTCACAGCTGGATTTGATTAAATATGCAAGGTTTGTTAAATTAAATGTTAATTAGGTATTCAGAGATTTGTTTTAATGATATAGACATGTATTTGCTGAATGTTGATGGTAAATGAGAAAGTATTATAGCCTTTAGTTTGCCTTTCTGTAACTAATAATATAAAATAAAACACTACTTTCTCACATACCATTTACTTTTTTGTTCAACACGCTAGTTTTGCGTTGTAGTAGTCAGGCAAAATTAAACAAATTTTAGTTCATTTACATTTGAATCGTCTGTTTTCCATGTCCACTTTTCTTTTCTTCACTTGCCATGTTTTCTCTGTCAGACTAACTCTGCGTGGCCACTGGCACGGAGCAAGAGGAGCAGAGCATGCGTTTTCAATTAATTTCCATGGGAATGAATTGAAAATGCTCGCTCTGCCCGTCTCTCTCCACACCAGTGGACACAAAACATTAAGCAATGACGCTGCATTTGAATTTTCGTGACAGAGACTTGCTTATGCTGAGGGGGTGGAGCAAGATGGCGACCTGAATGGTTGTGTTGGTTCGAGCTCTGAGGCATTTTTGAGGAGTTTGCATTTGGTGGGGAGTCGGAACTCGCTTTAAAAGTAGAATGCATTAATTTTTTCACATTAATAAAAACCTCAACATCAGACTCTGATGTATATTGATAAATCACACTGCCAGCCCACATGCAAATTTTCCAAAATGCCAAAGAACAAAGACAGAAAGTTACTTTTTTTGCTTCTCAATGCATCATCTGGAGACTTTGATTCATCCCCAAATACTCCAACAGGCAGTTGTCTTTCAAAAAAAACTCTTTCAAAAAAAAACTTTGTCAGGATGGAGACCTCAAAGTCTCTAATGCCGATATACTTTGTGCTGTCAATGCCCTCACGGATCGCTTTTCAGCGATGGAACAACAAATTGTCTAGATCTCGGTCGCTATAGTAAATCTTTCAAAGACTGCTGACTTTGTGGCCGAGGAGATGAAATCGCTATCTGCAAGGGTCAAGAATAATGAGAACAAGGTGTCGCAAATTGAGCAACTGGTCAACCTCAGAGAAACAGGAGGAGAAAATATCAGTTTCAAAGTGCTCGAAATTCTAAAAATTCTGACTCCGGGCGAGGTCAATGACATCCGATTTTACATGGACACAATCCACAGGATTGGGTGTCCTAGGACGATGTAACCATCCTAGGCCAGTCATCATCCAGTTCGCACTCCGGACCTACAGAGAGAAAGTCTGGAAAGGTGCACGGGATCATTCTGCACTCAAGGAAAGAGGTGTTCGCCTGGCAGAGGACCTGACATTTGCAAAAAAGACAACAGAGGAAGTTGCTATGGTTAAGGGTAAAAGTGGCGAGAGAAGAGGGGAGGAGAGCTTACTTTCATGGAGCAGATGTTTTTATTGATGAAGAAATCTGTTGATGAATATCAAGATGAATATTAACTGAGTAGGAGTTATTGACTATACTGGCTAGGCAGTCAAACTGAAATAGGGTGCTCAGTCTTTGGGTCATTTGTCCAGGTGATGTGACTCTTTAAGTTTGGAGTGGATCAATACCAACTGGTTTGTCAATTTCATTGTTTCAGGGTTTTTATATAACATTGTTCTGACATCCAAATAAGATATTTTATGTCTGATTTCACTAGAAGGAAGTCCATGTTGTAGCATGTGCACACGTATCAGGATAATCAATAAACTTTGGAATGTTCCGAACGCTTTTAGCATGCTGGACTGGGTTGTAAAAGTCTCATCTCGGCTCCGACCGGTCTGCAAAAGATGAGCCCACTTGACACCTTTGTTACCCTCCGAGGTAAAACAGGAGGCCCAATTTCCCTGCTCTTAGGACATCAAAGGGGCCCCTCATGTGGACTACGGGCCAGATCCACATTCCAACACCCACCGCACACACAAAAACACACAAACATACATTATTGACTGTATATGTAAAATATAACTATGCCAAGTCACATCCATGTATGTACCCATCATGTATCTCGAGTGTGTGCATGTTTCCTAATGTTTAGACTTAGTAAATAACTGTAGTTGAGTTAGTTTTAGTTTTAATGATGGAATTTTGTCTGTAAACCATAACTTCTTTTTTATGCCTTTCTGATCTATCGAGTTTGATCTCTCCGTAAAGCTCCGGACTCGAGCTCACAAATGCATTTTTCTATGTGTTTAATGATATTGTGAAGAAAGTACTCCATCTCGAAATCCGATCTGATAGTCATTAAGTATGCAAATTCAGCTAGGAGACCAAACAAAGGAACTTTGCCCGCCAAATAGTTCTGCGCATCTATAGGCCGCTACAATTCAGGAGGTGTGTTAGCTTGGGTTTTGATAAAAACAACAACACACACCTTCTCCTTTGTCTCCCGATTGTCTCACAAGCACCTCGTGCACGTCTCTCCCGGGCATCTCCGGTGACCACGCGCCTCCATCGCACTCCTCTTTTCGGGACCACCACTTCTTTGGACTCTCTCTCTCTCTCTCTCTCTCTCTCTCTCTTTCGTTAAGTTACTTAAGTTTAAACCTCGTTTGAAAACCCCGCCGGAGAAACCCTCTCGGAAAGGACCAACCAAGCCAGGCGCATTGAAACTGCTACACACGGACTTGAACCAATAAGCAAGTATTATAATTTATCTGAAATTTGTTTAAACTGATTTCTGTGCTGGCTCTCTCAAAAAGGTTTAACTGTGTAATTTGCCATTCTTTGATCATCTTTCTTTTCCTGTCTTTTCTTCATTTTCACTCTTGTATATATATGTGTATACCTTCTGTGTATATTTAGACGTATAACCTCTGTAGTCTTAGTTTGCATATATTAAAAACATATTATTCATGCTCGATTATTCTTTTTGCTCATTTCAACAAAAGCCAGGTCACTTTAACGTTTCGATCCTATATCCTTGCTTTACGTTTGGATGCTAGAATAGGAAGTCTTTCTCTAAATAATTATTAAACCAGAACTAATCATATATATAATTGATTACAATTCGTTGTAATTAATTCACCATATATGGTTAATTCCCCCTTGGGTCGGTATGTGCATAATAATTCATAAAGCTTTATGAATTATTATATTCATATTCCACCCATAAATTGATTAATAACTGTACAAATCGTTACAATGTTTATTTTTGTTAGGTGTACAAATGCAAATTTTTTTTTTTTTACAAGAGACTTATTCATGTGAAACTGATGTTAAATGGTGGCGTTCCCAGTGGGGAGATCAAATCTTCTATTCTTTGTCATCATTCGGCAGGTGTCGCTATTCTTCTAAATAAGTTTAAAGGTGACGTATAGCAATTGGTTACCTCAAAAGAAGGTAGATGGTTACTTATAGTTGCTAAACTGGATAATTCTGTATTTGTCTTGGGAAATTTTTATGGTCACAATTCTTCAGTCCAAGCTAAAAATATGTCTACAGAGGTCACACACTCTATATCAGTATTGATGGGGAAATATCAAGGTGCCTTTTTGATAATGGGCAGTGATTTCTTAGATCGTTTCCCTCCACATACAATTTATTTTTCGAAATTTAAATTTACTACCCTTCTATGTACCCATATTTCTATAGTGGATATTTGGAGATTCTTGAATTTTAATGAAAAGTGTTATTCTTAGAGTAACTCCTCTAGATCTTTGCAGTCAAGGATTGATTTATGGTTAATCGACCCAGGATGTGTCCAATATGTTACTGAAGTTGCTTATTGTCATGCACCTCTTTCGGATCATAAAATTATTTTTTTGGCACTCTCTGGTTGTTATATTAAAAATAATAGTGTTCTGCTCCAAGTTTACTTGTCACTTGTATAGTTGTGTAGTTTTGGCGCCCCCGAGTGGCAGTTCTCTAGAAAAATAAGTGATCACATTTCTCATGCAGTCAACTCCTCAATCTTCGGATACCATCCTTTGTTTTGTGTTTGAAAAAGCATCATCTGTAAGTTAATTCTTCTTTACATAATACTTGATGACACATATTTTCATATATTTGTGATAAGTTTGTTTAGAGCTTTGATTTAATATCATTTTTGTGATGATAGCCTTTAGCTATTAGCCTAGCCTTTGTTTGACATAGCAATCAATGTGTTAATCTCAATCTACTTTGATAAGATAACTTCTATATATGAGTCAATATTTGTATTTTGTTGTCAATTTCTTGGTCATCTGATAATCCCATTTAAGTAAATTGATTACATTGATTTAATTTGGGGTATTTTCAGATAAGAGTTTCAGAACTACTTACATGAATGCTCTTTAGTCATTGGTTAATTTTTCAGATTATTGTTTATTTGCTGTTTTTTGCAGTTTTACTCTTAATTCATAATGTACCCGGCATCTTATTAAACGTCAAAGACAATGATGAATCCTGACTCGTCTGTACTTGGAGTACTTAGATGGAGTTTGGCTGGCTGTTAAATTGCATTGGTAGATGCAAGGTGATAATCCTACAAGCAAATCAAGTTACATGGCAGAAGATTGCAGTCACATTTGTACCATGAATCACGATGAAAAGCTTACAGCCTCTGCAGAGGAAAATGCAGAGGAAACCACGAGCACAGTAGACCGAGCTTCTGAGGCGGGCTCAAAACGCTCCCATTCATCGCGATAATCTTGATCGTCACAAACGACCTCATGTATTGTTTGTAAAGAAAGAGAATGCAATCAAACTGCACAAGATTAAAGGGTTAGTTCACCCAAAAATGAAAATTCTGTCATTTATTACTTACCCTCATGTCGTTTCACACCCGTAAGACTTTCGTTTGGAACACAAATTAAGATATTTTAGTTGAAATCCGATGGCTCCGTGAGGCCTCCATAGGGAGCAATGTCACTTCCTCTGTCAAGATCCATAAAGGTACTAAAAACATATTTAAATCAGTTCATGTGAGTACAGTGGCTCAATATTAATATTATAAAGCGACGAGAATACTTTTGGTGCGGCAAAAAAACAAAATAACGACTTATTTAGTGATGACCAATTTCAAAACACTGCTTCAGGAAGATTCGGAGCATAAATTAATCAGTGTATCGAATCATGAATCGGATCGCGGGTCAAACCGCCAAACTGCTGAAATCACGTGACTTTGGCGCTCCAAACTGCAGATTCGACACACAGATTCACAATGCTCCGATGCTTCCTGAAGCATTGTTTTGAAATCGGCCATCACTAAATAAGTCGTTATTTTTTTTTTTGCCTCACCAAAAGTATTCTTGTCGCTTTATAATATTAATATTGAGCCACTGTACTCACATGAACTGATTTAAATATGTTTTTAGTACCTTTATGGATCTTGACAGAGGAAGTGACATTGCTCCCTATGAAGGCCTCACGGAGCCATCGGATTTCAACTAAAATATCTTAATTTGTATTCCGAAGATTAACGAAGGTCTTACGGGTGTGAAACGACATGAGGGTAAGTAATAAATGACAGAATTTTCATTTTTGGGTGAACTAACCCTTTAAATTAGAAATGTCCCATAAACTGGACAAAGCCAAAATGGAGGCAGATTTGGAGGTGCTCCAACATGAAAATGAACAAGCTGCTGCTCTGGCCCAGGCAGAAGGCTAAAAGCAGCTGTAGCTGCAATTGAGGATAGTATTTCAAGTCCTAGCTTCTCTGTGTCTTCACATAGTAAAGTGGAGCACACCAAAGACTATGTTGAAACACAAAGTGGGGTGGACCTAAATAAGCTAAAAGAAACAGACATTCAGAATTCAAATTACAGGAACACGCTGTACCCTGAGACCTCAGACCCCAACTGTTCTGCTCATAGTCTTATTAAAATGAATCTTGAACAGGATGCCTTCACTGAACTGCCATCTCAGCCGCTCGATCAGTCATTAAGAGATGAAGTTAAACAGGAAACATATGATCCTCATGCTTCATGTTTCTCTCCGAGGACCTCTATCCCATCATGGCCGCATTCAGTACCGTTTCACCAGCCAGAATCCTCAGGTATGTTGGACTTAGCAAAATATTTAGCACGTCGTGAGCTTGTAAATACAAGTCTTGTTAAGTTTGATGAGAGACCTGAGAGTTTTAGAGCATGGAAATCGGCCTTTGTTGGAGCCACAGAGAGTTTAGGCCAGACAGCTGGTGAAGAGCTGGACCTGCTTATTAGGTGGCTCAGCAAAGAATCATCTGACCATGTGAAAAGGTTACGGTCAGTTCATGTCAGCACTACACAATGCCTGGGAAAGATTAACAGAATGTTACGGTGCACCTGAGATAATTGAAAATGCACTTCTGCAAAGGTTAGAAAACTTTCCCAGAGTTCTCAATAAGGACTTTATCAAGTTGAGAGAGAGTTAGGTGATCTCCTGACTGAACTACAGGCAGCTAAGCAAGATGGCTATCTGCCTGGCCTAACATATCTGGATACTGCTAGAGGAATAAATCCTATAGTGGAAAAGCTACCATACTTCCTTCAAGAGAAATGGCTTTCTCATGGCATGATATATAAAAGAACAGTACAATGCCTTCTTCCCTCCTTTCTGGTATTATTTTTTAGCTTCGTCTGTTATGAGGCAAAGGCCAGAAACGATCCAAGCTTCACAATTGCTGTTCCTCCTTAAAGGTGAAAAATTTTTGAGCAAACAAACACATTAGAGGATGCCCATTTCTGCTCATAAAATTGACATCTCTCAAAAGGCCTACCCCAGTAAGGACTCGGGCACCAGTGATGAAAACCCTAAAAACTGCCCGATACATAATAAACCACATCCACTGAAAAAGTGTTGTGGTTTTCGAATGAAGCCAATGGAGGAACGAAAGGCCTACTTGAAGGAACATGGTATCTGCTTTCGATGTTGTGCATCTTCTTCCCAAATTGCATGCAATTGCAAAGTTATAGTGAAGTGTACGGAATGTGACAGTGAAGACCACACCACTGCTCTCCACCCAGGACCAGCACCATGGGTCTCCTAAAGCTCAGTCGTCTCTTCAGATCATGGCGGGGAGGAAGAACGTTCATCGCCTCCTGTGAACAGTGCCTGTTCTAAAGACTGTGGGGAAGGTTCACCAGCTAAATCTTGTTCTAAGATATGCTTAGAGTGTATCCTAAGGCAAGTCCTCAAGCTGCTGTCAAAATGTTTGCAGTGCTCGATGACTAGAGCAACAGGTCACTAGTAAGATCAGAGTTTTTTGAGTTTTTCTGCATAAATAGTCAAGCTTCTCCTTATCTCCTGAAAACCTGTGCTGGAACTATTGAAGCTTCTGGACGGAGAGCCGGATTTTAGATAGAGCCTGTTAGTGGTAATATTAGCCTGGCACTACCTACTCTAATCGAGTGCAACAATATTCCAGATAACAGGGCAGAAATACCTACTCCAGAGGTCGCTTGAAATCATCCTCATCTTAAAAGAATAGCCTCTGAGATTCCAGAAATGGATGATAGTGTGCCCAGATCCTCATGCTGTTGGGTCGTGATGCTCTGAGAGTCCATAAGGTGAGACGCCAGATGAATGGGCCTCATAATGCTCCTTTTGCAATTAAAACAGATTTAGGCTGGCTTATAATTGGAGATGTATGCTTGGGTAATTCTCACAAGCCAAATGTGTAGAGTTACAAGACACATGTGTTGGACAGTGGTAGAACCTCCTACTTTCCCCCATGTCAAAGTCACATCAACTTGAAGGATAGCTTAAGTCTCACAGCTGAAGTACAAGGTATCCCTCATATCTACAAGAGTGAGGCCGGGTTCACACCGCACACATCAGCTGAGCGTAAGCAGCGCGTATTTTTTTCAGCGTCCATGTTAACAGATGAAAGCATTCACACCGCACACAGAGGCTGCGCAGCAGCGCGTAGCAGAGCAGAAGCAGCAGTGCCATGATCGTTTCGGCGCTGGATCTATTTTTGCTGCGCTGCTAACGCTCAATTAAAGTGAAAGTACACCTTTGATGGACAAAATAAATATGATTTCACACAAAAAGTGCTCAAAGTGCACAGAATAAGCATATCTAGTGTGTTTTAACAAGAATTGAAGAATTGTCAGGAAAGAAAATTAATATTAAAAAATATTTATAGAAGATTTACTCATTTAAACTTGTTTAATTATTCAGTTTGGGTTAAAGTATGGTATATTATAATAAAAAACTAAACTAAACTAGCCAGAAAATATGATATATAAACATTATTTTAGTTATTACACAGACAGCAATATAGGCTCTTGCATACCCAAATCAAACCCGAGTTTGCTGGCTTTTTTCGCTGAGTTTGCTGTCTTTGCTGTCTTGTAAATGTCATGTTCATGCGTCAGATGTAAAACACAAAGCTTACCTCATTTGTGTGCAGCAATGGATGACACAAGGCTTTTTTTTATTTATTTTTATTTATTTTATCAAGATCAAGATGGAGCCGCGCATGGCAGCCACAGTGCTTAGCTCTTCAGTGTTTGTTCTGTTTTTGTTAGTTTTTCCTGTTTTCTGTTTTTCAAACACCATCAGTTTTACCAGGGATGAACTGCTGAACATTCGGCAGTACACACCATAAAATCTTTTACCGGATTTTGATTATTCAGACGTTTTGTTGAATGTTGTAGTCGGCGGAGTGGCAGCGCTGTTTAGACGCTTCAGGACGCGCAGACGGGGAAAGCGCACCGGCGCCCTCGTGAAGCTCAGACAGCGCGGATTAAGAACGCCGCTGCCTAGCATCCATCTGGCGAATCTCCGCTCTCTGCCCAACAAAACAGACGAACTCCTTCTGCTCTCCCGGACAAATAAGGATTTTTCGAACTCGGCTAGTCTGTGCTTCACGGAAACCTGGCTGAACGACGCCATTCCGGACAGCGTGTTAAGTCTGCCGGGCTTTCAGCTGTTTAGATCAGATCGTGACGCAGAATCAACGGGGAAATCGCGCGGCGGCGGGACGTGCTTTTACATCAACGAAAGGTGGTGTTCAGATGTAACGGTGTTAAATAAGATGTGCTGTCCAGATCTTGAAACACTCTTCATTAACTGCAAACCGTTCTATTCGCCGCCGGAGTTTTGATCGTTCATTCTGGTGAGCGTCTACATTCCTCCGCAAGCGCACGTGAGCTCGGCTTTACAGTTACTCGCTGATATGATCACAGAGAGCGAGCAACAACACCCGGACTCTGTTTTAATCATTCTTGGGGACTTTAATAAAGCGATTCTCTCACATGAACTGCCCAAATACAGACAGAATGTTACTTGTCCCACCAGAGACAGTAATATACTCCAACCATTGTTACACAGCAATAAAGGATGCATATCACTCTGTCCCGTGGGCAGCTTTGGGGCTCTCTGATCACTGTTTAGTTCATCTCATACCAACCTACAGGCAGAAAATGAAATCAGCTAAACCTGTAGCAAGGACTGTAAAGAGGTGGACCACCGAAACAGAGTGGGCTTTACAAGCCTGTTTCGAATGGACTGATTGGAGTGTTTTTGAAGCTGCTGCCACCGATCTGGATGAGCTCACAGAGACTGTAACTTCATATATCAGTTTCTGTGAGGATCTGTGCATTCCTACAAAGACTCATTTATCTTACAACAACGACAAACCCTGGTTCACTGCAAAACTCAGCCAGCTCCGTCAGGCCAAAGAAGATGCTCGCAGAAAAGGGGATAGAGTCTTGTACAAACAGGCCAAATACACACTGGAAAAGGAGATCAGAGTGGCAAAGAGGAATTATTCTGATAAACTTTGGAATCAGTTCTCTTCTAATGACACAGCTTCAGTGTGGAAAGGTCTGAAAGACATCACCAACTACAAGACACCATCCCCCAGCTCTGTGGAGAATCAACGACTGGCAGATGATCTGAATGAGTTTTATTGCAGGTTTGAAAAAAACACCATTCACACCTCCAACAACCCCCCTCTCCCCCACACCTGCAATTCAGTTCAGTGAAGATGATGTGCGCCAGGTCTTCAGAAAGAACAAGAGAAGAAAGGCAGCAGGCCCAGACAGTGTTTCACCAGCCTGTCTGAAAACCTGCGCTGACCAGCTGGCCCCCATCTTCACACAGATCTTCAACAGATCACTGGAGCTGTGCGAAGTCCCCTCATGCTTCAAATGCTCCACCATCATCCCCGTCCCAAAGAAACCCAAAATTACTGGACTGAATGACTACAGACCTGTGGCTCTAACGTCTGTGGCCATGAAGTCATTTGAAAGACTGGTTCTGGCTTATCTGAAGGACATCACTGGACCCTTACTGGACCCCCTGCAGTTTGCTTACCAAGCAAACAGGTCTGTGGATGAAGTTTGCGGATGACACCACACTGATCAGCCTCATCCGGGGACGGTGACGAGCCTGCTTACAGACTGGAGGTTGAACAGCTGGCTGTCTGGTGCAGTCTTAACAACCTGGAGCTCAACACGCTCAAGACAGTGGAGATAATTGTGGACTTCAGGAGAAACCCCCCTGCTCTCCCCCCACTCACCATCATGAACAGCACTGTGACTGCAGTGGAGTCATTCAGGTTCCTGGGCACCACCATCTCCCAGGACCTGAAGTGGGACAACCACATCGAGTCCATTGTGAAAAAGGCCCAGCAGAGGTTGTACTTCCTTCGCCAGCTGAGGAAGTTCAACCTACCACAGAAGCTGCTGAAACAGTTCTACTCTGCCATCATCGAATCCATTCTTTGCACTTCAATTACTGTCTGGTTCAGCTCAGCTACCAAATCTGACCTCAGAAGACTACAGAGGGTAGTCCGGTCTGCTGAGCGAATCATTGGTACAACCCTCCCCACTCTCCAAGAACTGTACTTATCCAGAGTGAGAAAAAGGGCAAAGAAGATCACTCTGGACCCCTCACATCCAGCACACTCCCTCTTTGAACTGTTGCCATCCGGTCGACGCTACAGAGCTCTCAACACCAGAACGACCAGACACAGGAACAGTTTCTTCCCTCAAGCAATCCATCTCATGAACACTTGACAAACACGGAACACACAACACTATTGCACATTATTTACTTAAACACTTATTTATATCTCAATTTGCACACATAACTGTACATACAGTTGTCTATAATATATATTGTTTTTTGCTTTTTTTGCACTTTGTCTATCTTGTAAATTTGTATATTATTATTTTATTCTTTTTTATTATGTGTCTTGTCTTGTCGCTGTCACTCTGTTGCACTGTGGAGCTTCTGTCGCTAAAACAAATTCCTAGTATGTGTAAACAACATACCTGGCAATAAAGCTCTTTCTGATTCGAATTCTGATTCTGATTTTACGTTTATATGCGAGTGTTGCATGTTAACAAACTTTTAAGACTATCAAGTTTAACAATGACCAACTTATAAAAACAAATTTATAGCTGTCTTTGTAAAGAAATGCTCACTTTATATGTAGCTTCGAGCCACTGCTGTGACCGTGTACAAAGGCTTCCAGTGTGAATACTCGTGCATCTCTGCAGCTGCAGTTCACGCTCACGCGCTGCTAACGCTACACTCATGTGCCGCTGATGCGTGCAGTGTGAACCCGGCCTGAGTGTGCAAGCAGAGAAAATCACCTTGGCTGTTCGGTGTTCAAGCGCACAAGGGATGACAACAAACCTGCTCTATCTGTTGAGGATCATCTCTTCCTGGAGATCATGGACAACAAGTTTTTTAGAGATAGTGACAATAGCTGGGTGGGTCCTCTCCCCTTCAGACACCGTAGGCCTCTTCTTCCCAATAACAGAGAGCATGCTCTTATTCGACTCTACTCTCTTTGTCGGACTTTACTGAAAAGACCAGAAATGAATCAGCAGTTCACAGACTTCATGTGAATGATGTTTGAAAATGATCATGCAGAGTATGCTGCTCCCCTAAGTGTTGAACAGGAATGCTGGTATTTACCATTTTTCAGGGTTTATCATCCAAAAAAGCCCAACCAAATTAAACTGGTGTTTGATTCCAGTGCCCAATATCAGGGTCTCTCACTGAATAATGTCCTTTTGACAGGACCAGATTTAAACAACAGCTTGTTAGGTGTGTGCTGATTCGGTTCAGAAAGGAGCCCGTTGCTGTGACTGCCAATATACAGCAAATGTTAAAAGAAGACTACAGAGATTATTTGAGGTTCCTGTGGTTCCGTGACAATGATCTCGAAAAGGATGTGATTGAATGTAGGATGAAAGTCCATGTGTTCGGAAATAGCCCCTCCCCAGCAGTGGCGATTTACGGACTTCATCGGGTTGCCAAAGAAGGAGAGCTTATGCATGGAACCGACACCTATAACTTTGTGAAGAGAGATTTTTATGTGGATGATGGTCTGAGATCATTTCCGACTGCTGTTGAAGCTGTGGACTTACTTCGGAGGACACAAGCATCCCTGGCATAATTGAATATAAGGGCTTCACAAGATAATGTCAAACAGCCCATTAGTGTTGGCAGCCTTTCCCCCTGAAAATTGCGCTAAAAGTATCAAAGATCTTGATTTCGGAGATGAAACCATACCAACTCAATGTAGTCTCGGCCTGAACTGGGAAATATCATCAGACACCTTTACATTCCACTCACCAGATAACAGCAAACCTCTCACTCGTCATGGCATTCTCTCCACTGTTAACAGCTTGTATGACCCTTTAGGCTTTGCAGCACCTGTCACAATTCATGGAAGATTCTTGTTAAAAGAGCTGTCAAAAGGAATAGAAAACTGGGATGAGCCCCTCCATGAAGAGAAATGCAGGGAGTGGGAAATGTGGAGAAATTAATTGCAAGACCTGGAAAGAAGTCATGTTCAACAGACATATAGCTTGAAGTCACTCTCAAAGGCAACATTTACAGATCTGTGCATATTTTCAGATGCCTACTTCAAGGCTATTGGAGCAGTAGCATATCTCAAGATGATCCATGAAGATGGACAGATTAACGTTGGTTTCGTCTTGGGTAAAGCTAAATTGACACCTCCAGACGAACCTACAATCCCTATGTTAGAACTTTGTGCAGCTGTGTTAGCTTGGATGAGATTCATTTCAAACCAGACTCTGTAAAGTTTTTCTGTGACAGCAAGGTCATATTGGGTTACATACACAATGAATGTAGGAGGTTCTATGTGTATGTGCTCAATCGTGTTCAAAGAATCAGGCAATCATCAAAGGCTGAGCAATGGCATTATGTGCCTGCCGAGCACAATCCAGCTGAGGTCTGTTCCAGCTTCTCTTCTTACAAACTCCATGTGGTTGACAGGACCAGACTTTCTTTAGACCTTCAGAAAGTGAGCTAACCTTGCAAGACACTTTTGAGCTGGTGAGTCCAGAGACAGATCCAGAGGTTCGTCCTTTACCTCAAGCGAGCATTGCTGCCACTAGTATAACTGAGAAATCACTTAACTTAGAACGTTTTGAGCACTTTTCAACATGGAAGTCGCTGTAGAGAGGAGTGATATCCTTGATCCATGTTGCTAGTTCCTTTCACTCTAAGTCTAAAGGACAGACATGCACACATATAGGCTGGCATAAGTGTCATCAGCCCTTACTGCCTGAGTGTGTTAGCCCAAGCCAAAAAGGTCATCCTCCTTTCTGTCCAAAAGTCTGTTTTTCCTGAAGAGTACAGTGCTCATATGAGACATGTTGAAACAGTCCTCTAATTAAGTTTAATCCTGTTCTGGGCGAAGATGGACTGATCAGAGTTGGTGGTCGTCTAACACATGCACCTGTGGTCAGTGATGAGAGAAATCCCATTGTCTTACCTGGACGACATCATATCTCCACCTTACTAATTCGTCACTTCCATGATCAAGGAACTCTGCGAACTCTTCCGAAGGAACTCTGCACACTGCAGGATACTGGCTAATTAATGGAAAGAGATCTATTAGTAGTGTCATACATAAGTGTAAGTGTGTTGTATGCAGGAAATTGCATGGGAGTACAGAAATTCAAAAAAATGTCTGATCTTCCAGAGGAGCATCTCAGTCCATCCCCACCATTCACTTATGTTGGCTTGGATGTGTTTGGTCCTTTTTCAGTCTCAGCTCATTGTACAAGAGGAGGTCATGCAGAGAGCAAGCGCTGGGCCATTCTCTTCACTTGTATGTCCACACGTGCTGTTCACATAGAGATTGAATCCCTTGACACCTCCAGCTGTATAAACGCACTTCAGAGATTGTTTGCCATTAGAGGGCCCATGAAACAATTTCGGTCAGATTGTGGAACTAACTTTGTAGCTGCAAGCGAAGAACTAACTTTTGGTATCGCTGGAGGCGCTAGTATCTCCCAACACTACAAAGTCGTTGCAAGTGGAATAGTACACATCCTAACATTAAAGAAGGTGATCTCGTATTTCTAAAATTCAATCAGAGCCCTCATAACAAGTGGCCTATGGCTCTTGTGTCCAAAGTCTTTTCAAGCACTGATGGGAGAGTACGCAAAGTTCAGTTGAAAGTTACTAACAGCAGATCTGGAAAGGATGTAAAGTATCTTTAGACCAATTACAGAGGTTATTCTTCTGTTGTCTAATGACAATTAAGACTTAAATGAGACATCCTTAGGATGTCTGGCAGGGAGTGTTCTGCTCCAGGTTTACTTGTCACTTGTATAGTTGTGTAGTTAGTTTTAGCACCCCCCCAGTGGCAGTTCTCTAGAAAAATAAGTGATCACATTTCTCATGCAGCCAACTCCTCAATCTTCAGATTTCATCCTTTGTTTTGTGTTTGTAAAAGAATCATCTGTAGGTTAATTCTTCTTTACATAATACTTGATGATACATATTTTCATATATTTGTGATAAGTTTATTCAGAGCTTGGATTTAATATTTTTGTGATGATAGCCTTTAGTTATTAGCCTAGACTTTGTTTGACATAGCACTCAGTGTGTTAATCTCAATCTACTTTGATTAGATAACTTCTCTATATGAGTCAATATTTGTATTTGTTGCCAATTTCTTGGTCATCTGATAATCCCATTTAAGTAAATTGATTACATTGATTTCATTTGGGGTATTTTCAGATAAGAGTTTCAGAACTACTTATATGAATGCTCTTTAGTCATTGGTTAATTTTTCGGATTATTGTTTATTTGCTGTTTTTTGCGGTTTTACTTAATTCATAATGTATTGTAATAAATGTATTAATTCATCTTATTAAATGTCAAGACTAAGATGAATCCTGACTCATCTGTACTTTATGGATGGAGTTTGGCTGGCTGTTAAATTGCATTGGTAGATGCAAGGAGAACAGTACAAATAGTATGCGATCAGTTTGCATACAGTCTGCTGTATGTTTTAGTAAACAAGTTAAAAAGAAAATCATTTGAATAAGGAAAAGGCTTATGACGGAATTAGACTTTCTTTTGAAAAACGATAATCTTACAGAAGATGAAAAAGTCAGATTGGAGACATTAAAAACTAAAATGGTCTTTTTACTAGAAAGACATTATTATAAAAGACAAATTATCTCCTCTCTTAAAATTGATGATGTATTCACTTCGAATCCTAAAACTGATAACAAAATATGTGGAATCTTTTCAGTTATATGAATCTGTATTTGAAATGGATAAATGTTCCAACTTCTTTGAGTCAGTTAAGCAATCGGTCTCTATCAGTCTCAATCTATTTCTATTCAATTTTGAGACCTTAGTGATGAAGAACTAAGGAAGCAAGAGATAGTTATAGCTATTCGTTCAATGAAAAAGATGGTCTTTCAGTTGAATTTTATCTCTGCTTTTGGGATATCATTGAAAACCCTTTATTCGAAATGTATACCCTAGTGAAAAAAATAGTATACTTAAGCACAATTTATTTGTATGTACTTTAGTATAACTAAATGTACTGGTGGCACACTATAAATTGGTATACTTAAAGTCTAATTTTGTACTAAATGCATTTTAGTTGTCCAAAAGCAGTGCTGAAGTTCAACTAAAGTTGTATTAAATATACTTGTTTGTGCTAAAGTGGAACTATTCCAAGTATATTTTAGTACACTTTAAATATACTCTTGTATTTAAGTTTTGAAATGCAGAATTCACTCAGCATAAACTTTAAATGTATTTTGGTGAAGCAAATTGCATAAACCGACACATTAGTTTTATTCTTGTGCACGCACTAAAACACAGACAGTTCTGTTCATTGGTGGAAAATGTGAACGTGCAGAACTGCTTGTGTTTCCGTGTGTGCGGATGAAATATAATCATCTGTAACATTCCTCTGCCGATTGTCTCTGCGCGCCTCAACTCTCAATGCACCACAACTCACAGCTCCTGACAAAAACACAATGAAATGATTTGCATTAAGCTGTGGATTTATATGTGATGCATAAATGAAAATTATTTACTTTTCATGCAGTAAACGTTTCTGGAATTTTTTGACATTTTAACTTTCTGTGTTTTTTTTGTTTGTTTGTTTGTTTGTTTGTTTTTTGCTCAGGATCAGTTTAATCATTAATTTAATAATTCATAATATTTTGACAGCCCAAAGGGCTGCAGTCCATATTTCAAAGTGCAAGTAAGGGCCATCAAAGTAGCATTAATGGGAAAAAATGTATTACAGTAGGTGCATTGAAGTGCATTAGAAATACACAAATGTAATAAAACTTCTGATCGGTGTGTGAATTTCTTTCATCATTTCAAACTGACTATATGTTGTTTTCTTTATTTGTCATAATTACAAATATTTACTTATGTAACTACTTTCTTTATGTATGTATATCTGTTTGCAACCATGCAAAATTGTAAAAATTAAATTAAACAATAGCCTACCTGATATTCAAAGTGTGAGCAAATTATTAAAAAAGGTAAAGGTCATAATTATAAAACTTACTTATGATTATTTTTTGCAACTCAAAACACATTTCCTGTAAACGTTTATCTAGGCCAATACTATTTTTTAATATTAAACAAGTAGAACTCAAATACTGTTCATTGAATTGGACATTTAATCATAACAGGTCAACATAGTATTCAACAAAAATAAATTACTGAAGTACTTAAAAATGTAACAAATTAAATAATTTTATTTGCAAATTTCTCATGGTTACGTCTGAGCTGTAGGCAAAAGTTGGATTTGAAAATTCTGCCCTTACAGCCAATTAGCAGAAACACACTAGATGTTTCAGCTCATACTTCATGTTTTCTGTGGTCTGCACAAAAAGAAAGTTTCATCTAAAAAAAAATACATAGCATCATCTAAAAATAATTTGATCATTCTCGGAATTGAAATACACTGCGAGACTTGTGTCTTTAGCTACAATGACTTTCTAGACTCTAAAGTTTCCTTCTGACAAATGTGCCAAAATCTGCAACCAATAGTGATTACTCCAGCGAGCTCGGTTGTTTAGCAAAAGTACAGCAAAACCGATTGTTGGTGAGTGTGGTGGCATTGGCTTTATGGCGTGTTCAAAACATATCAGTCATTGAGGTTCAACCAATAGTAGGACGTTGGGGCAGGCCAATGGGGGTAAAGGTTTAGCTTCAGCAGTTACAGTGTTTTCAAGTCATGACAAGAATGTATTTAAAATGCACATGAACATCAGCACAACTCATAATTATGAGTTTAGGTAACTGGATTTTCTTAAGAGTTTCCGAGTTAAGTATGTGATTGTGAGAAAACATGTCAGAGGCAATGGATGCAGAGTCTGCCCTAGTGAAAAAAACCCTACCAAAATGTATTTAAAATAGGCCTACATTCATTTCACACTAACTAAAAACCCATTAATATACAGTAGTCTGCATTTGAAGTGGATCAAAAAAGTTAATCAAAGATGAAGGGTTTTGATTCGCTTCAAATGTTGACTATTTACAGACATACATAAATATTTTAATTAAACTTTATTTGCAGTTCTTCTTTATTGCACAATGCATATTTCTAAATATTAAGCCTAAAATGTGTTTAATATCACTATTAGTAAGCATAGTATGATCACTGTATTATTTGAATGCAAGATATATATACTTGTTCTAAAGTATACTTGCAATAGTTCCACTTTAGCATAATCAAATATACTTAAGTATATCTTTAGTTGGACCTCAACACAAAAATACTTGTTCCAGTTTAGCAGACTTTAAGTATACCAATTTAGTATACTAAAAGTACAATTGCAGGGTATTTATATTAAGTACATGCAAATGTTAATGCAATTGTAGTACACTTAGCATAAAATAAATGTATTACAAATAGATTTTAGTATATATATTTTTCACTAGGGTAAGGAATGTATTGAATCAAATTAATTCTATGACTTCTATGAAACAGAGGTTAATAACCCTACTCCCTAAACCGGATAAAGATCATTTGATTTTGGATAACTGGCATCCTATAATATTATTAAATGTAGATTATAAACTGTTATCTCATGTTCATGCAGTTAGTTTGAAAAAAGGTCTAGACGAAATCATTGAGTGTCAAACTGGGTTTATGGCTGGCTGACTTAATTTGGAACATTAGACTGATTTTGGATTTGTTAGACTATTTAAATTTGGTGGAATCAGAGGCTTTAATTGTTTTCCTAGATTTCCATAAAGCTTTTGACACAATTGAGCATCAGTTTATCTATAGGGCATTAAAATCTTTTAATTTTGGGGAAAAATTTGTTTCTATAATTGAAATGTTTCATAGAGGTATTAATAGTTCTATTAATTTATATCCAAACACTTCTAAAAGATTTTCCTTTTGAGAAGAGTGCGCCAAGGTTGTCCTATATCCCCTTTTTTATTCCTTATTGTAGTAGAGTTTCTTTACATTTGAAAGAACAGTTTGAATCCTCCAAATCAAGGAATTACAATCTTCAACAAAAAAAATTAGATTAACTCAGCTTGCGGATGATACTGTTCTTTTCTTAAGGAATAAAGAACAGTTGCCCACACCATTGCAGTTAGTGTAAACTTTTTCTGTTGCTTTTGGTTTAATGTTAAATGTAACGAAATGTGAAATAATGTGCCTTTATGAATCAAACGAAAAATATTTATGTAACATCCCAGTAAAAAATAAGATTCAGTATTTAGGAATAAGTGTTACAAAAGATATAGTGGAGAGACAAGAATTAACTTTTTTCCTTAAACTTAAAGCCCAAAACATAATAACTGGCTTCAAAGAGACTTGACTATTATAGGTAGAGTCCTTCTTACCAAAGCAGAATGGGTATCTAGATTTGTTTATCTGGCATTATCCCTTTTTGTTCAAGATTCAATTTGGAAAAAAATTAACGATTTATTTATTAAATTTGTTTGGAGGAATAAACATCATTTGAGAAAGGAAATTCTTCAAGGTCCTAGAAATGAGGGTGGTTTTGTTTTTTTGTTTTTTTTACTTTTTCGATTTAAATTATACTTTCAAAGTAAAATGGTTCAGAAACTGTCTTAAATCAGACTCAATGTGGTCTTTTATAACACACAATATTTTTAAAAAGGTTGGAGGTTTACGCTTTTTGTTAAAGGGGACCTATTATGCCCCATTTTACAAGATGTAAAAATAAGTCTCTGGTGTCCCCAGAGTGTGTATGTGAAGTTTTAGCTCGAAATACCTCACAGATAATTTTTTATAGCATGTTAAAATTGCCACTTTTAGTGGTTGAGCAAAAACGAACCATTTTAGTGTGGTCCCTTTAAATGCAAATGAGCTGCTGCGATCGGCCTATGAGGGCGGAGTTTTAAGAGCTCGTTTTCCGGTGACAGGATTCAGTCAGGACACGCTATAATGTCAGAAACTGCAAATATATGCTGCATGGAGATAGAACAGGTATAGTTTAGTTAAATTACGGTTATAATTTATATTGTCTTATCGTTTTTAATCCACTATATTAGTACAGGCCTATTGTACTGTCCGAATGATGGACAAAACTATACAGATGAGATTTATAACGTTTATTGTACTTCACAGAAAAGATGAAGCGTCCGTTTTCACTCTAGAAAAACACTGTAAGAGCTTTTTTTTTTTTTTTTTTTTTTTTAGGAGTGCAAAACACAACATAGGGTGAACACAAAACACAACAACAAAACACAAAAACAACAATAAAACAGCAGTGATTAGTAACAGCAATGAAAAAATAAACAGAAATGACAAATAGCAGTAGTAATAGTAGTAGTATTTAAACAGTAATAGCATGTATATTAATATTGATAATATTTTGTGATGATGGCAACAGTAGTATCAGTAATGATAATAACAGTAATGGTTATAATAATGATACTAAAGATGGTGATAAGTTGTGTTGACGGCAGTAGTAATATCAGTAACAATCCTAGATAACATTGATAATAATAATAACATAAGCGGTACTAATACTGAAGATGGTGATGAAAATATTTGTGTTGACAGAAAGAGTAAAATCAATAATAATAATAATAACAATAACATTTGTATCAATAATAATGGCAACAGTGATAATTGTAATACTAAATATGGTAATGGTGATAATTTTGTATTGACAATACAACTGCAATAGTAATAATATAATAACATTAATAACAACAATAATAAAATCAATAATAATAATAATAACAATAACATTTGTATCAATAATAATGGCAACAGTGATAATTGTAATACTAAATATGGTAATGGTGATAATTTTGTATTGACAATACAACTGCAATAGTAATAATATAATAACATTAACAACAACAACAATAATAAAATAAATAATAATATAACAACAACAATAGTGATTAAAAACATTAGTAATGCTAAAGATGGCGATGATGATGTTTTGCGATGACGGGACAGTGACATCAATAATAATAATAATAATAAAAATGACAGTTATAATGAAATCATGACACATACTTTAACACATACCACACCTCTCCTAGTTTCTATGTCAGTATGCTTTTTTTTTTTTTTTTTTTTTTTTTTCCCCCCTTCCTCTTCTTTCTTTTTTTCTTCTCATTCACAGTACAATTACTATTTGTAGGTATGCCTAAGCTGAGGTGGTGCATTAAAAGAGGGGTGTGGTGCATTAAAATCAGCATTTGGTGCATTAAAATCATGTGCGGTATATGTTAGGTGTTGGTTTGATTTGGTTATATTTTTATATTTTAGATATTTATATTATTATTCCCATTATCATTTTATTCATTTATCATTAAAGATATACATTATACCATTACCGTCCTTATATCAAGCAAAACATCATCACATCATCATCATTTCAGTACTGCTAAATGTTTCTGTAATATAACAACAATGTCAATAATAATTACAATAATGAAAATACTCACAATATTACTATAATATTGTATAAATATGTAAAATAATAAATGAATACATAATTAATCAGGATGAGTGTGTCAGATTTGTAATAGTTGAAGGAGGTCTGATCTGGAGTGTTGTGGTTCCGATATACAGTTGTAATGAGATGAAAAATATTCTAAAGAGATGTAGTCTATGAGCAAAATTTTCCAGTGCGTTATGTGAATAGTGTTTCGGGATTTCCAGTTCAAGAAGATAGTTTTCTTGGCGATGGTTAGGGCTACAAGAAGCATCCTTTTGTTTGTTATTTCCTGATTGAGAGTTGATAGATCGCCCAGTAGACAGAGGGAGGGGGATAATGGGATGTGGCAGCCTATGAGGCGGGATAGGGATTCAGTGACGTCTTTCCAAAAGTGTTTAATGGGTGGGCAGTGCCATGTGGCGTGGATATATGTGTCCGGGCAGTTTTGTGAGCAGTGTGAGCAAATTTCTGATGTGAATCCCATTTTAGACAGCCTTTCCCCAGTGTAGTGTGTTCTATGAAGAGTCTTGTACTGTATGAGCTGAAGGTTGGCGTTTTTAGTCATGGAATAAATATTTTTACAAATTTGAGTCCAGAAGTCGGTATCAGGAGCAATCGAAAGGTCTTCTTCCCATTTAATTGTTGGTAAAGTTATGGTTTTATTTGAATTAGTTATAATTTTGTATATTTTGGAAAGTAATTTTTTCGGAGAGGATATATTAACTAAATCTGCTAATGCGGTAGGAAGGTGAAGATTGATAGTTCTATTGTTGATTTTGGATAACACAGCTGATTTTAGTTGCAGATAATTCAAGAATTGATTGCTCCCGATACCGTACTCCTGGACTAAGTAGGGAAATGAAACGAAGTTGTTAGACTGAAAAATGTGATTTATATGTGTGATGCCCTTTTGTGCCCATTTATTGAAATTAAGTGTTTTTTTGTTACTTGTGAAATCAGGGTTGTTCCAGAGTGGAGTGAGTTTAGATGGGGCCTGATTGGAGTTTATGATTTGATGATATTTCCACCAGGCTGTCAGAGCAGAGGCTATTGTCAATGCTTTGAAACATGGGTGGCGTTAAATGGACTGGCTAAGGAATGGGATGTCTGATATGTGCAAGTTTTCGCAGAGTGATTGTTCTATGTCTAGCCATATAATGTCTGATTGAGTGGGGTGAATCCATTTATATATGTATTGAAGTTGGTTTGCTAGTGAGTAATGGTAAAAATGCAGTGCTTCTAATCCTCCTAAGGATTTGGGTTTTTGTAACGTGCTTAATTTTATCCGAGGTGGTTTATTTTTCCAGTAGAATCGGGTAATGATGGAGTCTAAAGATTTGAACCAATTGAGACAGGGTTGGGTTGGGATCATTGAGAATAAATAGTTTATTTTTGGAAGTACTGTCATTTTGATTATAGCTATTCTGCCCTGGATGGAAAGTGCTAAGTTGTGCCAGCGGTGAAGGTCGTCTTCTATTGTTTTCAGTAGAGGAGTGAAGTTGAGTCCAGTCAGCTCTGACAGCCTGGAGGAAACCCTAACACCTAAATAAGTGATGTGGCCTGTGCATAGAGAATGGGTGATACCTGGGCTACCACATCCCATTTGGTTTGATGTAATGGAAGAATTGCGGATTTATTCCAATTTATTGCATCTGATATTGTAGAGTATAAGTCAATGGTTTTAATTATTTCTTGCAGAAATGATTGAGGATTTTGCAGAAAGAGTAAAATGTCATCAGCATATAAACTAATCTTATGTTGTGTTTGGGGTGTGTGGATTCCTCTGATGAGTGGGTTCTGACGGATGGCTGCTGCTAAGGGTTCAATGAAGATGGTGAATAAAGAAGGAGAGAGTGGGCATCCTTGCCTAGTCCCCCTGTGCAGTGTGGAGCTTTGTGATGTTAGTCCATTGGTTGTGACTGTGGCAGAAGGTGCTGTGTATAAAATTTTAACCCAATTAATAAACGACTCACCAAAGCCAAATTTTTGTAATGTGGTGAATAAAAAGTTCCAATTGACTCTGTCAAAAGCTTTTTCTGCATCTAAAGTGACTATAATGGTATTTTCCTGTTGTATTGATGAATAATGGATTAAATCGTATAGTCTGCGTGTGTTGTTGGATGCCTGCCTACCTTTAATAAAACCAGTCTGATCCGGGTGGATTATGAATGGGATAATTTTTTCAATTCTATGTGCAAGAACTTTACTGATTATTTTGATGTCTACGTTGATGAGAGATATAGGACGGTAGTTTGACGGAAGGGTTGGGTCTTTATTAGGTTTAGGGATAAGTGAAATAGTGGCTGTGTTCATGTGCACCGGTAATCTTGAATTTTTCTTTTATTTCGGTTACTGCTCTGATGAATAATGGAGATAAAATGGACCAGAAATGTTTATAGAACTCAGCAGGGAAGCCATCAGGTCCTGGTGCTTTATTGTTTGGCATTCGACTTAAGGCAATATGGAGTTCTTTTTCAAGATTGGTTGATCCAGTGCGCTGATTTGTTCGGTGTTGAGTTTTGGGAGTTGAATATTATTGAAAAAAGAATTAATATCGTCTTGTCTTGTGTTATTATCAGATGAATAGAGTTTAGCATAAAAGTTTCGAAATATTGTATTTATTCCTTGTGGAGAGTTGGTAGGCTTCCCTGCTGAGTCCTTAATAGTTGCAATTGTTACTTTTTCTCTGTTTCTTTTAATCTGATTGGCCAAATATTTACTGGATTTGTTGCTATGATGGTAGGTTTCTTGACGGAGTCTATGAATTAGAAATTGAGTTTTTTTATTTATGATTTCGTTTAGCAGGAATTTTTGTTTTCTTAATTCATTATATATTACTTCTGTTGGGTATTTGCATGTAATATTTCAAGTTCTTTTATTTTATTTTATTTTCTAGTCTGATTTTTTTCTTGTTTTTCTATTTTTTTTTTTTTTTTATGGACGGAGAATGAAATGATTTTACCTCGTAATACTGCTTTGCCTGTTTCCCAAAGTAATGAAGCTGATAACTTTGGCGAGTCGTTTATTTCTAGGAAGGATGTCCACTCTCTTTTAAAGGTGCCCAAGAACGTTTTTTTACAAGATGTAATATAAGTCTAAGGTGTCTCCTGAATGTGTCTGTGAAGTTTCAGCTCAAAATACCCCATAGATTTTTTTTAATTAATTTTTTTAACTGCCTATTTTGGGGCACCATTAACTATGCACTGATTTCACTCGACGCCGCCCCTTTAAGACGCGAGCTTCCTGCCACACGAGCTATCGACTATATTACAGCGCATTTACAAAGTTCACACAGCTAATATAACCCTCAAATGGATCTTTACAAGATGTTCGTCATGCATGCTGTATGCATGCTTCGAATTATGTGAGTAAAGTATTTATTTTGATGTTAAAAGTTTAATTCTGAGTGAATCTGAGGCTGGGCTCCGTGGCTAACGGCTAACGTTAATCCTACACTGTTGGAGAGATTTATAAAGAATGAAGTTGTGTTTATACATTATACAGACTGCAAGTGTTTAAAAAATGAAAATCTTGTCTCCGTGAATACAGTAAGAAACGATGGTAACTTTGACCTCATTTAACAGTACATTATCAACATGCTAACGAAACATTTAGAAAGACAATTTACAAATATCACGATATCATGGATCATGTCAGTTATTATTGCTCCATCTGCCATTTTTCGCTGTTGTTCTTGCTTACCTAGTCTGATGATTCGGCTGTGTGCAGATCCAGACGTTAACTGGCTGCCCTTGTGTAATGCCTTTGATAATTGTTGGGAACGTGGGCTGGCATTATGCAAATATTGGGGGCGTACACCCCGACTGTTACGTAACAGTCGGTGTTATGTTGAGATTCGCCTGTTCTTCGGAGGTCGTTTAAACAAATGAGATTTATATAAGAAGGAGGAAACAATGGAGTTTGAGACTCACTGTATGTCTTTTCCATGTACTGAACTCTTGTTATTTAACTATGCCAGGGTAAATTCAATTTTTGAGTCAAGGGCACCTTTAAGATAACTGTCAAACTCTGGGTCTTTAAGGAGTGATATGTTAAAGCGCCATCTACTGATGAGTTTATGTAAATTAGCTGGATTCCATGTGAATGTTACTGGGGCATGGTCACTGATGCTGATGGAGTGGATTTTGTGCTCAGAGATATTTGGTAAGATTGAATTGCTAGTTAGGAAAAAGTCTATGCGAGAGTAGCTGTGATGAACTGGTGAGTAAAATGTATATTCTCTGTCAGTTGGATGTTGTAGCCTCCAACCATCGCCAAGGCCAAAATCTCTTATGGATTGTATTATTGTGTCAGTGGATTGCAAGTGTCTTTTATTACTTGTGGATCTGTCAAGTGATGGGTCAATTACGGTATTAAAATCTCCTCCTATAATTATCGGGCCGTTGGAAAGATTTGAAATGGAAGAAAAAACAGTGTGGAAAAAGGCAGGGTCATCTGAATTTGGGCCGTAAATGTTGGCAATTGTTACCGGGTTATTGTTAATTGTTATGTTTATGATAATAAATCGTCCTTCTGGGTCTGAAATAGTTGTATTATGAACAAATTGATTTTTTTTTGCTTATCAAAATACATACTCCTCTTTGTTTTGAATTATAAGTGGCTGAAAATGAATGAGTGAATTTTGCTGATCTTAGGGTGTTTTGTTTTGAACCTGTAAGGTGTGTTTCTTGTAATAAGCATATATCTGCCTGTAGATCATCCAAATAGTTGAGAACTTTATTTTTTTTTGTCTGAGAGCTAATGCCACGGATGTTCCAGGTTATGAATTTGAGTTGCATGTTGGGCTAATATTTCTATACTGACATATATATGTAAATGAGTTGTGCCGAGCAAAAAAAAAACAAAAAACAGAATAGTAAGACATAACACTAGACAAACATAAGCATTTACAGCAAAGCACATAATAAAACAAAAAACACAAAGTTTGAAAAACAAAACATAGGTGACTGAAGTGCATATTTATAGTGCAGCGAGACATAGGTGCATTATATTATAGATACAAGAAATGGAAATATATTATGGCTGTGATGATATTGTTGAGGGAAGGGTTCTAGTAGAGCCAGGGGGTGATGTCCTTGTCTTTGAATAACTGTCCATCAATGTACAATTTGTCCACTGTAAGTATTGCTTTTTTGCCGCCTTTTATCATTTGCTTGCGGATGGGGATTAGCTGTTTACGTCTATGGATGATTTCTTGTGGAAACTGGTCGTTGAGTCCGTAGTGAGTGTCCTTTAACTGTTTGCCTTGCCGATGAACCAATTCTTTTTGTTTAACTCCCTCGCGTCGGCGGTCACGCCGGCGTGATCACCGCGTTTTTTTTCTAACCAGTGTGAAAGAGACTCAAAATACTCTGTCAATGTTGCACATACAATTAAGAGCTATACACCATTTTAATCTGTGGAATATCTTCTTTTATTTGTGTACACTCAGAGTAAAAACAAAATGTTGTGCTTTTTGTAAAATAAAGAAAACTAACATGATGCATGATCAATCTAATAGTTCTCAGAAAATGAACTGTAACTTAGTGAATACTAATCACAAAAAAATTAGACTTGTGTCTAAAGAAACGTTGAAATGTCAGGTTTTAAATCATGTAAGTCAAATCGAAAACAAACCTTCTGTGTTTATGTAATCTGTATGAAAAGAGAGCCATGTCAGAAGTCCTTGATTCAGCTCATTATCCGCTAATGCGGCCACGCCCACGGAGGGAGCGCTATTCAGACGCAAATTCAGTCAATACATGCATACATCGTCTCAATCGTGTATTTATTGTCTTGAAAAGTGTTTTGAATAGCCATAGTTAGCGATCTCTGGCCTCTGTTAGTTCAGTTATTTCCTGATGCCTATTCTTCTTTAGCATTGGCATTTGTGGACTAAAGGTGTACAGAGCGCCCTCCGGCTGCAAGTATGAATTGTAAACACAGTATCCAGCGTTCACAGTGACGACAATAAATAATGAATAAATACTCCTCTGTATAGAAAATTGACATAAACATGAGAATCCATCAATATTTCTCCAAATGTGCATGCTTTTAAGCTAAAAGCCTATATGAAATGCCATAACTGTTCAGACACATTGTATCATAGAAATGCATTATATTTTAATAGAATACCATTATTTTAAATTGTAATAATATTTCACAGTATTGCTGTTTTTTCTGTATGTTTGATTTACATGATGATGAGCTTGAGACATGATCAACAGAGGGTTTTTTCACAGCCTATCTGACTGAAAGGCCTCATTATTTATGCAGGTCATTAGAGCTCTTTTATGCGATTCTTTTGTCTTCTCAGGTGAGAATCACCCATTATTCATGATTATCCACGCCTCCACGCATACTGTGTTTCTTGACCAAAGATGTTTTAGAAAATTTAAATCTCTCTATTGTTTTATATGAAGGAGTAGGAATGATAATTTTTTACATAATTTTGAAGCAAAAACTCTAGTCTACAACCTCCAATACTCAGAAGTCTTGTGAACACAGATTTAATATATATTTTTTGGCTTTATTTCAGTGACTTAAGTTTTTTGTTTTTTCAATAACCACGCATAAACGTTATTCCTTCAAAAATACAAACATGTACATACATGTTCCTTACATATTATTGTAGCCTAGTTTGTGCTGAATACAGTGTAATGACACTTTTTCCATTAATATGTTTATGAACAACTGAAAAAAGCACAAATGTCAGGGCATGTCAAAACTTCTCCAGGCCCCAAATCAGCCTCAGACCCCTGAGGGTTAAAATGTTCGAATTTAACGATGATAGGGCGGGGTCGAGTGGCGTTATTGAGTTTTTTTCCCAGACGGTGAACACGGTGAAAAGTGATGTTGTTAACAGTTTCTGTTGGGAGTTTGAGCTGTTTAACCATAAAATCCTTGACTGCTTTCTCGGGTTCGTCAGTGGGTGATTCAGCGATGCCGGTGAAAATCAGGTTGTCCCTCATGCTGCGTGCTTGTAGTAAGTCCAATGTTGTTTCTTTCATTGTTTTATTTTCGGAGGTGATGGAGGCGAGCTGATTGGTAACAGAAGACAGTTGCGTTGTGAGAGTTGTAACGGCGTTTTGAAGCGAACTGTTTTCTTGCGTGAGCATGTCAATTTGTTGTTGGCTGTATTCCAGGCTGTGGCGGAGTTGTTGAAATTCTTTGTGCAGTACTTCTATTAATGCTACTCTGGCGTCTAGTCCGGATAGTTTATTGTCTATGGATGTAAGTATGTCGCTTACCTCGGTACAGCACGGGGGGTGCGGAGATGTGGGTGAGAAAGATGCGTTGGATGAAGCCGGTGAGTCCGATATGCACGGTTTTTTAGCTTTTTGAGAGCGTCCCATGATGCAGAGTCTATTGTAGTCAAGTCAAGTCAAGTCACCTTCATTTATATAGCGCTTTTTACAATGCAGATTGTGTCAAAGCAGCTTTACATTGATAATTGGTATATAATTTTTCCTTTTAAAGAATAGTGTCAATGCAGGCAGATCAAAAGCACTGTTGAATAAATGTCAAGGATACTGTTGAATATCAAATGTCAAGTCAAATTAAATTAAATTAGGGCTGCACGATTAATCGTATTTTATCATGATAATGATATCTGCTTCTCTCGATTGATTTTAAATAATCGTCACGATATTGGCCCGCTCTATGAAAATGAACATAATTTGGAAAATATTGGAAGTAATATTAGGAATTTCGCTGTTTTATCTTTTGAAGTTCCTAAAGGTTTTACCAGTTTTCATAATGTTGATCAGCTAGAAATGATTTTTCTTTGCTTTACGAATTTGCCGGGCAATTTGAATCTGGTTTGTCTTATTGCAAACGAATTGTGTTGCTTTAAAATCTAATGTGAATACATATTACAAAGCGCTCACCAAAACCATGTTTTGTATTGATTTACCATCTAACGAAGTTATCATAGTTGGTTAAATTTAAGTCTTTGTGCCACCTACAGGCCTTTTGGGTGAAGTGTAGGTTGGTAAAGAACTTGCAAAATAGCCATAGTTACATTACTCTTTTGATAGAATAAACATGATTAAATAATCGTGATTATAATTTTGAGGAAACTGTGGCACTGGCTGGCGTGTCGATGATGTCTTTACAATGGATGATCTAGTCGACTCGATCTCTGCTGATACAGGGCTGCGCTGTGGTCGTGTCAAGGCACCGGTCCTCGGTCTCATCTGGAAACGGCCCCGAATCCGGTTGGCTACGGTAAACCTCGGGATAAACAGAAAGACTAATATTAGCGTAGATGCCATTCTTTTTCTGATGTAACAAGTACATCTGGTGTTATAGGAAGTGTTCCCGGTTCCGGCTGAACTAATTTAGTTCTAACTAATTTAGTAGTATTCGTCGATGTAGTTTTCTAGATGATCCAGGTCCGAAATGTAATCCAGTTTATTGTATTTGTGGGAAGGTGAAGTGAACAAACAAATAAACAAAGGGGGGAAAAAAACGCACAAGAAAAGTTTGCTGACTTCTAGCAGCAACGCGCTGCCATGTTCAATCACGCACTGTCTCGCGAGAGTTTACCGTTCACAGAGCCATCCCTTGTCCCTAAAAACACTGTAAGAGCTTAATAAAACACTGCAAGTGTGCATTAAAATATTATCTATAAACTCTCTCTCTTTTCCTTGTATTACCAACATACACAGCGAAGTACACAGAAACACTCGTTAAAACTAACAGTAAACGAATATATAAAGACCTTATGCCTTTTGGGTGGTGCTTAATAAACTTTATACTATTAAATACTATTAAAGTGCCCTCACCTTCATTACTGCCATGTCCAGTATCACTCTGGAGACTGTAAGCTGGATCACAAACAGTTTTTGCTTGTATATCCTTGAGTAGCACATTTTTAGGACAGTTTCTGTTTTATATTGTCTCTTTGTATTGATATTCGTTCACTAAGCAGTCCGGTGTGAAATGATTTGTGCAGACATAAACGTATTTCGACAGAACTGAGGGAGAACTTTCTGGAAAACCAAGTTAATCCACCTCGTTTAGGGAGTAAATGGAGAGAGCTATGTGGATTAATCCATCCAGCTACAGAACACCTAAAACGCTTGGGAGACGTTCTCATCAGTGCAGCAATGGTGGTCTCACCGTGAACGCGCTCAGGGCGGTTCTATGTTCAAACGTCAGTGTCTGTCAACATTCGTGGGTGGGGCCTGTGGCTTTTGTGACGTCACACTGCCAGGGATCTGGAAACAGCTTGTTCTGAGACACTGCTTATGATTTATGGGGATTAAAAAAAAAAGGAGTGGGTGGATTTTTATCACTATAGGGTGGTTCTGTACACACACTGCCAACACACATTTATGTCCAAACACCATGCAAAAGTGAATTTTGCATAATAGGTCCCCTTTAATGTGTGATTATTCTACTAGCAAACTGTCTGTGGCATTATCCTATTTCAGTAACACTTTAGTATAGGGAACATACATAAACTAACTTACACACATTAACTACGACTTTTCCCTCAATAAACTCCTCATTTACTGCTTATTAATAGTTAGTGAGGTAGTTGTTAAGTTTACGTATTGGGTAGGATTAAGAATGTAGAATAAGGTCATGCAGAATAAGGCATTAATATGTGCTTAATAAGTACTAATAAATAGCCAATATTCTAGTAATATGCATGCTAATAAGCAACTAGTTAAAAGACCCTCAAATAAAGTGTTACCCCAATTTCTATCAACAAGCTCCTAAGGCAGTGGTCTCAAACTGCCGGCCCGCGGGCCATTTACGGCCCGCCCTCCCCCTCTACCCGGCCCGCAACTGATCTCAAAAATAAAACATAATCCGGTCCGCTAAATTATTATTATTATTATTCTCTAGTTGCTACCTGTCTGATATGCAAAGAAAAAGTCGCCGTTCTATGAGGGCATTCACATATCGCGTCACATAAGTGGCCGCGCTGCATTCTCCTTCTTTCCAATGCGATTTCGCTCCAGTGGCGTCTGTCGTTGCTATGCAACCATGAGCCGCGCTCTCAACCGCGTCGCTTCTATTACGAGCGCGCTTGCCTAAATTACAGTAAAAGCACTCGACTTTAAGTCACGAGCGTCGATTTAAACCACCGAAACGCGTCTGATGCAACTTAAACATTACCGATGCTCAAACAGCATCTTGGACAAATGTGTCTCAGCTGTGTGAGCAGAAACGCTGACAGGTGTCTGTCAAGAAACAGAATAGTGTACAAATGTATTCAGGCAGGGGCGTAGTTTGTGGGGGGGATGGGGGGGAGGTAACCCCCCCAATATTCAAATGCTTCAGTTACAACCCCCCAATATTTCAACATGAAAATCACAGTAGATCAAATGAAAATATGTAGAATTAATTTATTTTGTAATAATAATTTTGTTTCTATTCAAATATGAGTTTGTCATAATAAATTAGACAAAAATATTCTCCCCCTCCATTGAACCGATTGGTAACGCCCAACCAATGCACACCGCTCTTTCACCAAAACAACGCGAGTAGTGCTGTACTGTTTGAATGAGAGAGCGCGGGTAGCACCAAAAATGAAGACAACCGCTGCCCAGCCAACTATATTAAACCGCTGGTCCATTAAAAAGAATAAAGCATGTACTGAGAAGGAGGTATGAGAATGTTGTGTAATAAACTCATATTTTAGCTAGCTAATCCATTGCAATGTAGCTATAACTATCAGTGTAACTGTAACCAGTTACCAAAACAGCCGTGTGTTTTGTTAGTTCATTTTTCAATAGTGTCTGTAATGATCAATGACAAAAGTATTCACATCGGTGTTTGTTTTCTTCCTAAATCTCACTTTTGAACAAATTGGCTGAATGAACGATTTAAGTGACTCACTCAATAAAAAAGCGAATCGCTGCCGCCTACTGGCGGTTTCAATATTTAACATAATTTCTTTCTTTTTAGAATCATTCAGTTATGTTAGAATTTGATGAATGATTATACATAAATTTCATAAAGTTATGATAGATAGATAGATAGATAGATAGATAGATTATCCAACAACGCTACACATAAAACAGATTATTATTTTTTAATTAAAAAAAAAAAAAAAACAGGCAGCATACGTTCAACCCCCCCAATGTTGAAACCAAATCTACGCCCTTGTATTCAGGGATTGTATTTGTTCAGTACAGTGTTGTTCAGTGCAAGATTTTAATGTTATTTAAGCTAACATAAAGTAAGGGAAAATACTTCCACTAAATGTTAAAAACTAATAATGTATGTAACAATGAGAGATTTTTATTTTTTGGCAAAATAAAGTATATATAGCTCAAGTTTTTTGTTAATTTCTGACCCCTCCACGCCACAAGTGTTGCTGGTTTTGTTCCTAAATTACTATTTTTTTTATTCCATGCACCTTGTTGGATGTGAGAAGTTGCACCAGACTACTGCAATTAATAGTATTATATTATATTAGTATATTAGTATATTAGTAGTATTATATTAGTAATAGTATTATATAATTATATTACACTCTGTAACAATGAGAGAGACACTGCTGTTTATATTTAGTATGGTAAATAAAATATTTATAGTATACGTATAAAAATATTTTAGTAGGCCTAATGAAATTTGAAGTAAATGAGAAATAATGCAAAGGAAAGTAAATTTTCTGAAATGTTGCGCTCTCTTGCGCTTGAATGTTAATATGGCCCTCCTATGAGGTGTCAATCACAGAAACGGCCCCCTGCCAATTTGAGTTTGAGACCCCTGTCCTAAGGCCTGGAAGTTATAACTTTTCCCCACATAAAGCAATCTTGTGGAATAATGCTTATATTACAGTTAATCGGAAATCTCTTTATTTACAGAGTTGGATGGATAAAGGAATTTACTTTTTATCTAACCTTTTTGATCAGTCAGCTCAGTTGCTTTCTTATGAAAATTCTATGAATAAATGGCCATTTCCTATTAAATATAGAGAATATTATACTGTGATAAACACCATTCCCACAGGTTTATTGATGTTAATGAGAAGTCATATTTTGTCCCTTAATATTTGTAGAATTGAACCCGTTCTTCATTTAAATGGGGTGGACATTAACAGTAAAAAATGGCACAAATAAATTTATTAGAAATCTATTTTATGAAAAGAGATCTATTAAGCCTAGAGGGAAATTCTTCTGGAACATTTGTTTCCCAGAGATTATTTGGAAAAAAGCTTGGCTGCTTCTCTTTCGGTTTTGTATATCTAAAAAACTTCAGGAAATACATCTGAAAGTACGTCATAATATTTATGTTAGTAACTATACTTTATCAAAATTTATGGATATTGATCAGATCAGCCAAAAAGAATTCTACATCATTTTTTGAATGTTACCATTCCAAAAAATTCTGGGAAGATTTATCTATGCATATTCAACAGAAATCTGGTTATAATTGTGAATTAACATCCAAAGATTTTATCTTATATTTTAAATTAAAAAAATGCATCTGTCAATTTTATGATGAATCTGGTAAATTTTATGATGATATAATTTGGTAAATTTCATATTAATAAAAGTAAAAGAAATAATTCTAAACCCTGTTTGAATTACTTTATGACTGATTTTATTCATTAAAGAGTTGGAAGTTACTTGAAAATTGAACTGGTATATGCTTTCCTTTTTTTTCTTTAAGTACTAATTTTTGGTTATTTGTTTTTCTTCTTGCTTATATTTAAACCTTATTAACATTATTATTATGTACATATAGCCATTTTATTTTTTCTATGTGATGTACACCCATTCCTTTAATTATGTTATCTTTTTGGATGTCTTATTAAAGTTGTAAATGTTGTATGTTATGTCCTTAATGTCTTAAAGAATAGAATAGAATTATGCAGTTGAACGATGTTTGATTACAAGTCCGTTTAGAATTGTTTTGGAACGATTTGATGCAGTTTATATATAAAAACATGCTGCGTCCCAATTCGCATACTATCCGTCCTAAATAGTATTCGAAAAAAGAATTAGTATGTCCCAAATCGTAGTATGTTGAAATGAGTATTCCAAAGATACCCGGATGGTCTACTTTTTCCGGTTAGAATTCGAAGTGCAGATCCGTGCACACTTCTAACCGCTAATATTGCCCATAACACATTGCGCTGTGGACGAGGATTCGATTAGAACTACAAATATGAGTAAAAAGTGTTAAAAAACTACAAACATGACAGATGTGCGAGACCGACGGTTAAGCAGAGCGGTTAAGATAAAGGGGCTTGAATGATTCGTAATCAGTATAACCGGACGAAAAGATATTTATTAAATGTTATCCACATTATATTTCATCTGCAACAGCATTGTGAACTTTTATAACGATGTGTTTGTTCATTAACTTTTAAATGCATCATTATGCAAAGGATGAGGAGAGTTATTGCATGAAAGACCCATGACTGGCAGATCAACGTGCGACTACATTTCTCTCCGAAACGATAGGAAATTAAATTGATTTGAATGTGGAGGATTTTAACTGTGACAAGATGATTGACAGGGCCATTTAAACAGTTACAGGTTTGCGTAACTAAGCGACAGAACGTCCATTAAAGACGCAATTATGACGAAGTAGTATGTCCCAAAGCTTGCATAATCTTCTGCTACACACTCAAAAGTATGTACTTTTTCTTTACAAAAACAGTACATGCTTTTAGGATGTAGTATAAGTAGGCGAATTGGGACGCAGCAACAGTCTCTGTGGGTTGTGCCTGTGGATTTCAAGTCTGTCTCACTCTGAGGTCACTCAGAAGAAGAAAGTCTGTTTTGGGGATCAAACAACTCTGGCATTATCTTGGTGGTTTTCGAGCTGTGCCCTCTTCAAACCAATCTGTCTTTTACAAACTGCTTAAGTTTGACATCTTCCTTAGCTAGGCTCATCTTTTACAAGCTTGCAAGGCCATAAAGTACTTAGCTGGGGGGCTTATTTTAGCTGTTTAGCTGACACTGTTTCTTATACTCACCAGCACCGATTTTTACTCGCATTTGACGCTTGGCGAGTTTTAATTATAGGCCCTGCATAGAAGATAAAAATTCAGTGATTTTCCCAATAAATGTATTGCGTACTTTCTATTGTCTTAAGTTATTATTGTATTGTGATTTTTGTTGATGTTTGTCTTGTTATTGGTTTATTTGGCACATCTTTTCGCATTCTATTTTTTTACATTTGAGTTTTTTCCTCAATGGTATGAAAACTACAGTGGCCAATAGAGCTCAACGTGCTGCAACTGAAGAAAAAACATGCAAACAGAAAAAAACACCAGCAAATTAAGAAAACATCTTCATCAGTTTTACAACACGTGTGCTACAAATAATCACAACACGGCGCTTTTTTGTATTTGGATGCATTGTGAACTTTTGCAGCACGTTTATGTATTTGGGTGCGTTGTGAACTTTTGCAGCGTGTTTATGTATTTGGTTGTGATGTGATTATTTGCAGCATGTGTTGTTAAACTGATGAAGACATTTTCTTAATATGCTGGTATTTTTCTATTTGCATGTGTTTTCTTTAGTTGCAGCGCATTGAGCTCTCAGTCAAAGTACAAAACACTACACTTTGCATTTTCACATATGTAATAGGGCTGGGCGATATATCGTATGCGATTGTCACGCGCATTTCGTCAGTAAAGCCGGTTCCCTGATTACTGCTAAATCGCCATCACCTGCTTTCAAATGGAGCGCCATTTAATAGACAGAGCCGTAGATCACTGACAAGCTACGCAATATCGCGTTCATTATCGCAGATGAATCGCCTTCGATAATGAACGCGAAATTGCGTGGCTTGTCAGTGATCTACGGTTCTGTCTATTAAATGGCGCTCCATTTGAAAGCAGGTCATGGTGATTTAGCGGTAATCAGGGAACCGGCTTAACTGACGAAATGCGTGTGACAATCGCATGCGATATATCGCCCAGCCCTAATATGTAAATATACTTTTTTTTTTCATTGTAATTTAACAAATTTGGGTAACACTTTATTTTAAGGTCTTTTAACTAGTTGCTTATTAGCATGCATATTACTAGAATATTTATTAGTACTTATTAAGCACATATTAATGCCTTATTCTGCATGACCTTATTCTACATTCTTAATCCTACCCAATACCTAAACTTAACAACTACCTTACTAACTATTAATAAGCAGTAAATTAAGAGTTTATTGAGGAAAAAGTCATAGTTAATAGTTTATATGTGTTCCCTATACTAAAGTGTTACCCAAATTTGTGAATTGGTTTGTTATTTGTGCATTATTTTGAGTACTGACATTTTCATATTGTTTTACTGCTCTTATTTGGCTGAGATTGAGGAGTTTTTCATCAATAAAACGCTCTATACTTTGCATTTGCTTGGTTTCTGTAGTTTTTTGTATTTATACATTTCACTATATGAATATTATTTCTGGCACAGTTTTGGGGATTCTGGCATAATATCGGTCCAGTTACACGTGTATTCTGGGGCTTCTGGATAAGTTGTGGTTGAGTTCTGGCTGACATCTGGGGATAACAGCGCTGTTTTGGGCCAGTTATGGCTAATATCTAGGTACATTGTAAAGTTCTGGGTGAGTTTTGGTCTGCTTCCGGCATTGATCTGGCTGACTTTAGGCAAACAGCACTTGAGCCAACCTTGGACCGTAATTCCATGCGGTATGTGGGCCAAAATCTCTGCCGAAACTCAGCCAGGTCTGGCCCAAGACCAATTTGCTATCTGGGTGTGTCATAGGTCTATCTGTTTTGTAAATGTAAATTGGGTAGTGTATGTAGTAGTTCAGTTGTCATCAACATCAACATTTTGTAGGTATAGTTTGCAAAGTCTCTGTTTGCTGTTTGGGTGTTAGATAATTTCTCTTTCTGTATTTGTTTTTAGGGTTTCATGCAGCCCCATCTGTTAGGAGGAGAGTTCACACACTTGGAGTTCCCCAGAAGGGTGCAAAGGAAGGAGGTGGGCAAGAAGATGTTGTACCGAGACTTCACCATGACTGGCTGGTGAGGGTATTATATTTTATATATACATAATTGGTAACACTTTATAATAACTTCATGCTATGAATCATTAGTTTAGCATTAGTAAATAGTCAATTCATCATTTATAAAGCATAAATAGACATTAGTAAGCAGTTTATAAATACAGCTATGAATGCTTTGTTCTTGATTTATAAGCATATCTATAATATGTTTAATAATTGTATTTTCATACTTTATTAATGACCAATTTATAATTTCTAAATTAAATATTACATTATTTACAAACCAGTAATTTAGGAGATGTGAGTGGTTCATAAAATCTTTAGAAAGTATAAGTAAATGATTAATAAACTATTTAAATGTACATATATACATCTTATTATTTAGAAATATAGAACTAGCTTTATTAACATGTATTCCTACTGTATTTCATGATTAATTCAGGTAGTTATAAAACATTTAGTAGTTGTCCATTCACTATTTTTGTCTATCTAAAGTGAGGACTATTTATGCCTTGTAAAGCTTTTACAAATTAGATTTAAAGGCTCAGTTATCTTCTAAACAAAAAAAGGAAACAAACAACACAGAGTGATACAGAACATAGAAATATTTATTTCAAGTTGCAAAAAAATCAATCTGTACAACTGTATACTTGATATAACATGAAAAATAAACCTCTGCAATATCAATGAAAATAAAAATTCCTGTACACCTCCAGAAAACATAACTGTGCAGTAAAATGAAACTAAGCATTTGCAATCTGGTATAAAAATACATTTCTGTAAAGTGTAAACATTGCTAAATAAATATTTACAAGTGCCAAAGCTGGATTACAGGAGTGCCAAAATACAATAAGTAAAATCAGACAAAAATCAGACAAAATCAAGAGAGTTTGCTTTCTGAACACCTTGCAGTGATTGAGTGGAATGAATGGTAATGTATAAGCAGTGTGAAACGTGAAGCAAGAAAACCCAGTATTCCATTTACCCAGGGTTTACAATGACCCAGGGCTAACTATTTCAAGTTTGAAAAGCCCTAATTTGTGACTTACTGTTTGCACTGAATTTTTTACTCAGCCATGAAACTGAAACAAAAAAAATCTTCTTAATACACCAAAATATTTTGCTTATTTTCTTCATTTTGTTGGTTTTTGTTAATTTTGTTGCTTATTTTGTTGGTGTATATTCATTTTATTGCTTATTTTTTATTTATATTCACTTGCTTTCTTATTTTGTTCTTTTTTGTTCATTTTGTTGCTTTTTGTTTATTTTTTTTGCTTGTTTAGTTCCTTTTTAATTTTATATGATATTGCAGAGGTTTATTTTTAATGTTATATCAAGTGTACAGTTTTTTGTCATTTTTTGCATCTTGAAATAAATATTTGTATGTTCTATATCACTCTGTGTTGTATTTGTTTCCTTTTTCTGTTTAGAAGATAACTGAGCCTTTAACTCTCCTTTGTAAAGGTTTTACAAGGCATAAATAGTCCTCACTTTAGATGAGCTCACAAAAATAGTTAACTGACATGACAACTACTAAATGTTTTATAACCTGAAGTAATCATGAAATACAGTAGGGAAATGTGTTAATAAAGCATTTATTAACACTGAGTAACTATTACTATATGTCTAAATAATGTATTTAAATTGTATGCTTTATAAATGATTAATTAACTATTTACTAATGCTTAACTAATGATTCATGGTGTGAGTTATTATAATGTGTTACCATTAGGGGTGTAACGGTACACAAAAATGACTGTTCGGTATGTACCTCGGTATTGAAGTCATGATTCGGTACAGGTTCGGTAAAGTAGGAGGGAGAAAACTAAACAACATAAAATAGCTTTTTTGCTTTTTTTATTAAACAGTGGTTTACTGAACAAATTGTGTCTTTGTCTTTAAATAAATTCAATTATAATTAAATTTTTCTTAAGGATAAAAAAATCTATCTCTGTAAATTATATATAGCGAGACCTTTCTTGCACATTACTATAATATTAAAGGTTACAATTAACAATATTATACATAGAACACCTCGCTAAGCGGCTGTTCACTCAGGAATGCGTTATTGCATTGAAAAAAATGAGACGCGGCAGTGGAATTGGGAAAAAAGCTATTATAAAGTTGAACTTTTTTTTTTACTTGAGCTCCACGTTTAGAATGCTGTTTCATGGGTGAGACACTCCAAAAGACGCGAGACATGAGTGCAACAGCCAAACACATCTGCCAAACAATGCCATCTAAGGGCTCAAAGGCCAGGCACATTCAACTGAGGTCTCCTGCCTTGACCTATGCGTACTGAGAGTCCTATGGATTCCCTGAAGTTTTTTCACAATATGCATGGTAGATGGGTAAATTCTTTGCAATTTTGCATTGACAAATGTGATTTTTGATTTGTCTGACAATTATCTCATGAAATTTGGCACAAAGTGATAAACCATAATCCATCTTTGCTGGCAAAGACTGAGATGCTCCTTTTAAACCCAATCATGATGGTCTGACCAATTATCAATTCACCTGCTTATTGAGAACTGTTTCAAAACAGTTTAACTTGGATATTCTATAAACTTTTCACTTTTTATTATGCTTCTGTCCCAACCATTTTTGGAGTGTGTTGCAGCCATCAAAATCAAAATTTGTTTATATTTACAAAATACATTTAAGTTGGCCAGTGAAAACATCGGAAATATTTTCTCTGTACTTAAAATAAAGGTTAATGAGAATTAACAAATCACAGATTCCTAATTTTATTGCATTTTTAACAAAATGTCCCAACTTTTCTGGAAATGGGGTTTGTATGTAGATGTAGATTTGAAGCTGCTAGTGTGGCTTGGGCATTTCTGAGGAGTGTGATGGCTTCTTGTTCTGTAGGTAGGGATCCCAGGGCATCATCAATATAAAGTTCCTCTCAATAAACTGTCTTGCCTCTGAACCATATTCCTTCTCTCCTTCTAGGGCAGCTTTCTTGATCCCATACATGGCTATATACATGAGGCACTGTTGCCAAAGTCATGCACTCACATTCTGAATTCTACAACTTCATTTTCTAGGTCATTTTTATGGTACCAAAGAAAACGCAAGAAGTTATGGTGGTCTTCTCTGACTACAAAGCAATGAAACATTTGCTGGATGTCAGCTGTTATGACAACCTGTTCTTTCCTGAAGCGCAGCAACACTCCAAGCAGGCTATATTGTTCATATTGGGCCCAGTAATGAGGACACTGTTCAAAGATACTCCATGATTTTGAGCACTAGAAAGACAACCCTAATTTGATCTGTTTTTTGTGGGTGATAGACTCCAAAGATTGGAATGACCAGCAGTCTTCATTTTCTGAAGGAGGTGGTACAGGTTATGCATGCCTGTTTTCAAAAATCTTAGCCATGAACTCCAGAAAATGGTCCTTCATGTGTGGGTGTTTTTTCTGCATACATGTGAGTGAATGGAGAAGGTTACTTGCTTGTTTTCTGTTATTAGGAAGTCTTTGACTTGGACTGCGAAAGGGAAGTGGAGCAACCCAGCTGTTTGATTCATCTTGATAGACTTTTTCTTGCATCATCTTCAGAAAGACTAGATCTTCCATTGATGGAAATAGCTTGTCATCATCTTTTGTGGACTGGAAGACATCAGTTCTATTGCTTTTTGTGTGTGTTGTTGCAAGTTTTTGTGTCAAAGATGGGGCCAGTGAAGTTATATGCACATTGTAATTGCAAAACTTCTCTTTGGTTTGGATATTGTTTTCACAGGGTCTCGTTTGGCTGGGGTGTTCATTTATAAAAATGCTTGTTTTGAAAGCATTAACTTCAAATGGTTTGTGGGCACCATACAGACAGACATCCCCTATATTACCTATCCCAAAGCTAACTTCTGAGCAAAGGGAGCATGTCAAGGACCATTGTGCTGTGACAATACTTTTGTGCACTTCAATGATGTCTCTTCCAAGAAGAAGGAGAATCTCAGCCTCAGGGTCAAGTGGGGGTATCTTATGAGCCATTGATTTGAGGTGAGTATGGTTCCAAGCAGCACCAGGAGTAGGGATCTCAGCTCTGTTGTTGTGTAGTTCATTACACTCAATAAGTGTGAAGAGTGCAAAACTGGCACTGTCATTGATTTATTCTACAATGAAACCTTTTGCTCTGCGTCCTAAGATTTCTGATGTACCTGCACATGTCTTCAGTGTGTAAAGAGATGCATGGTCAGTGACATCAAATTTGTCAAAGAAGTGGATTTTTCTAAAGCCTCGTTACTTTGGTCATCTAGAATAGCATAGGTTTTCAACTTCATTTGAGGATGATCTTTACAATATATTTTAAAGGGCAGTAAGTGATTTCTGAGAAATGCTGTTAAAAGTGGATCAAACCAAGCACCAAAACTCACTTGTAGCGATCAGCAGTAAGGGGCATATACACTTATTAGGGGGGACGTGCCTGTGTTGCATAGCATGTTTATGAATTTGAGGGTGGAGCTATCAAGATAGGGATGTGATCCTTTTGGGTAGGGGTGTGTTTGTTTTTTTGGTGATTTCAAATATCAACAGTGTTTATCAGAAACCGCTTACTGTACCTTTAACTAGGCAGATCTTAGGGCATGATCTTCCTTCGAAACCATTCCCACAGACCTTTGTGCAGCTGGATGTAGCGATAGTTATGAGTTTTTCATCATCCTCCCCTCCATGGTGTATCACAGGGCTGATAGTTTCATTTTTAGACCAAAGCACTGGACCAGGATGAAGGGCTGCTATGTGCTTTCCACTGTCACATTCTGAACACAATGGTTGAGGTACAGTTCTTGGCTTGGTAGGATTTTGAAGAGCAGCTGCGGAAACATAAAGAGTTTTCCCTTAAAAAGGCTTTGCAATCTATGGGTTTTAGGTAAATCCCCTGCATTTGTAGAGGGGGTGTGGTCTCTTGTGAATTGGACACTGTTTGCTGGAGTCTTCTCCTACCAGCTTAGATTTTCCTGTAGGAGAATGTTCCTTTAGGAATTGCATTCTCTACTTCAGTCAATAGGGGCAGTGCCTCTTGCAGTGTCCAGGTAAGACAAACCAGGTAAGTATCCTTTCATTTTGGCAGATTCAATCTCTGACAATGTTCTGCTAGTTCCCTGAGACATTGTGGGTCTCTATAAGAGATTCTAGGAAAGCAGTCAATTTTATTTAGGAGTGCTGACTCTATAGCTTCAGCAGAGCCATTGCACCGCTCCAGTCTTTCCCAAATCCTACTGAGACCTTATTCGTTGAGCGTGTTCAGCTGATTCTGGACCAAGCCACTTAGTAAGTCAAGCTCTTCGCAAGGTTGTAAGTCAAGGTCTTCTAATGCATTTGAGAATGTTGATTTCCATGCCAAGTATTTCTCAGGCTTGTCATCAAACTCTATAGGTCTCTGCATGCTAGTAACTTGGCTAAATTTAATATCTCTGAGTTTTCAGGTTTTGCAGCATGTGGCTCATTTTGCACATTAGGTGAGTAATACCTGTTTGAGGTACAGCAGTTTGATGGCTGAGAGTAATGAGGTATTATATCTTGACTATTTGCTTCTTTTTCAGTTACTCTGATAGGTTGAAAGCTGTCATGTGGGTGCTGTGGCTCATTGTATGAACTGATATGCTGAGGTGTTTCTTGGGAATATTAAATAGACTGCCTATGAGATGGAAGAGCATTTTGCTGCTGTCTCTCAGCTCACTGAAGTAGTGGTGTGACCATATGTTTAAAAACTTGATGATGCCTATTTTTGTATGCATTTTGATCCTAAACATTTTGCCAGTTCGCTTAAGTGAGCAGAAAGTTGAGCATTTTTGTTTATAGATGATTCTTCTTTGTCAGCTCCATCAACTATGGCTTCAAAGGCTGTAGCTTCAGCTAAGGCAGCTTCTGCCTCTTTCTCTTGCTGGTGTGCTTCTAATGTAGCCTCTAAGCGTGTCTCTTCTACTTGCAGTTGTGCTTTCTTTACTTTGATTTCAATCTGCATATGCGTATGCTGTGCGTATGCTGTTCTTACACGGGCAGCTTCAGATTTAGCTCGAGCCTCTATTGCTACAAGACTGGCTGCTGATCTTCGATGTGTTGATCTGGATGATTTGTGTAAATGTGAACACATGCAAGGCTAATGTTTTCCTTTGATAGCATTTTACTGTAGATTGTTTGAGAAGAAGGGAAGATCATTCACTGTTGTTGTAATCACTGTTGAGTCTTTTCACTATTCTGCCTTCACAATGTCGTCTCTCTTCCTAAAGTTAGACAGATAGGTAAACTCTCTCCAAAACACGTAGGCTTGTGGGAGAATGCTGCTTTATTCCACACCACGATGGATATGTTGAAACAGAGTGAAACTACAGAAAGGAGATGTAAATATTATGGAACTACTTGATTATCTCCAACATAACACTAATATGAATTCATTGTATATTGTTCTTAAAATGCCTGAAATTCCACATTAGACAGCTTTATGAATATTATATATTATAAATTTAACAAATTATATATAAGTTAAATTATATTATACATTTAACAAACTGAACTCAAATTAATCACAAAACTTACAGACAATGCTTTCTACTGAGGATCACAAAATGAATGGCTGGTTCAAGTTCCTTTTGTGTTGTACTGACTTTAACTGGTGCAATTTTAGCCCTTTTCACACTTCCGAACCTAAGAACCAGTTTGGGAATCAAAGTCTTTTTACAAATTAAATGTCATGAAAATGTTTGAATGGTCTTGGTGATTTATTGGTGAGACTACAGAGCTCTTATTATGAGCTTTATTTATGAAGTAATTCGAAGTGATGGAGCTTAAATTGGTTATGTTCTCCATGTCTGTTTGGTGCGGCTGTGCATTATCGCACTCCATGTGCTGTAAAGACAGTGCCTGCGTCTCAATGTGCATACCATCCATCCTAAATAGTAGGCTATGTGACATTAGTAATATTCAGTAGCTACTATTTAGGGTGGATAGTATGCACATTGGGATGCAGGGAGTGTTTTTCACGACGTGCTGGGGAAATGATCAGCTGGCAGCTCCCTTATCACGTAGGCCTGATCCTCTGATTTAATGACAAGCAGGACCCCTCACACCCTAGATATTTTGAATATTAGATATATATAATATATATATATATATATATATATATAATATATACATATGTCATCTCTCAATGAAAGACATATTTAAAGGGGTGGTTCATTGCGATTTCACTTTTTTTTTTTAACTTTAGTTAGTTAATGTTGCTGCTTGAGCATAAACAGTATCTGCAAAGTTACAGCGCTAAAAGTTCAATGAAAACGGAGATACTGTCTTTTAAAGTTATGGCAGTTTAATGCCTACAACAAACGACCGGTTTGGACTACAACAAGCAGGTTGGTGACATCATAAACCCTGCAAAGCACTGCCATGAGAAATTATTTTTGGGTGAACTAACCCTCTGTAATATGCTCAGTATTTCAAACCCATAGTATTGTTGCTGTTGCAACATTAATGCAAAGACTGATATTTGTGTACTGTGTGGTCTTTAAAAATTAATTATGTCTTAGTTTATATCTTTTTAATCAGTAAGGATTAGTTATAACATATGCTTGAATACAGGATGGAATGCCATGAGATTAATACATACTATATATTTTTAACATCATTAAACTTACGAAAATATTATGTATCTCTTATGACTTTATATCCTGCATTGAAGCATATATTGGGAGTTTAGTTTTTTATATGAATAAATTATATAAACAATGTTCGTCGTATGGTGATGCCAGCTGGGGAATTATTGAATGAGTAGCTGCGTAGTCTATACTGTATGACAGCTGGTGAAATAAAACTGCCCACCAGTAAATTCGAGCAATGGTCTGAGTGGCCGTATAAGCTACAAACAATTAGAAAATAATTTCTTTATAGATTATATAACAGCAACTTGGAAAACAGACAAAACAAAAAAAATAAGCAATATTTGAGAAAAGAGCATATTAATATAATATCTAATAGCCTCAGCAACATAGCGGAACTAACTTTACCCTGCGTCATGTGATATCCAATTCTTGTGAAAAAAGGCTAATTAACTGAATTTAATGCTGCCTTCACGTGCTATCAGAAATTTTACAATTCCCACTTCTGAAATTACGAGCTCATCGCATTCAACTTTCGAAATGGGAGGGCGTTCATGTGCAATTTTTACTTAAGCCGAGGACACATTTAACAATTGTAAGTAACTGAGTAAACTAACACTCTAGAGAACACGAGCGTCTCGCTTATTAGCAATAAACCCATTCAACGTAACTGCATCGGTCACATTTTTTTACACGATGGACCATCCAGCATACCCGGTTAAAAAAGTCACCGCTCGCCACTGAAAGCAGTCATTGGAACACTAGACATATATATGTCTAGTGTTCCAATGACTGCTTTCAGTGTGTGTATATATATATATATATATATATATATATATATATATATATATATATAATATTTGGAGGACATTCCAGGAGACAGGCAGTTATTCTAGGAGAGCTGGACAGGGCTGTAGAAGGTCCTTAGTCCATCAGCAGGACCGGTATCTGCTAGGAGGAACAGGATGAGCACTGCAAGAGCCCTACAAAACGACCTCCAGCAGGCCACTGGTGTGAATGTCTCTGACCAAACAATCAGGAAACACTTCATGAGGGTGGCCTGAGGGCCCAACGTCCTGTGCTCACTGCCCAGCACCATGGAGCTCGATTGGCATTTGCCATTGAACACCAGAATTGGCAGGTCCGCCACTGGCGCCCTGTGCTTCTCAGATGAGAGCAGGTTCACCCTGAGCACATGTGACAGACACGAAAGGGTCTGGAGAAGCCGTGGAGAACGTTATGCTGCCTGTAACATCGTTCAGCATGACCGGTTTGGTGGTGGGTCAGTGATGGTCTGGGGAGGCATATCCATGGAGGGACAAACAGATCTCTACAGGCTAGACCAGTGTTTCCCAACCTGGGGGTCGCGACCCCCACTAGGGGTCGCTAAATATTTATAAAGTGGTCACCAAGCTCACTGTAGTTTGAGGGTTAGTGAGGAAACAGTTACCAGTTTGACAATAAACCATGATGCACAGTTTAATATTTTAATCATCATTTAAACTGTATTTGATCGCCAGGATTTGAAAAACTCATGGCAAATTCTGTTCAGTATTAAGCAAAGTAAGCACTCACGCAGATACAGCATGCAGTGTATGTTTCGTTTGAATAAAATGGTGGAAAGAAGTGAGAGAGGTTTTACAGCAGAGTTCTGAGGGAAATTATATGAATTAAAAAGTATGAATGAATTCTATGAACGTATCTCTGAAGGGAGCTGACTGCCTTGAGACAAGATTTGATGGCATTTTCTTTTCATCTTCCCTCTGTGAAAATAATAAGCTAATGTACATTATAAAACAATTCTGATTCTAATTCTATTTAATGTTTGAGGTGTTGTTGCATTTATTAAAAACTTAACAGCTGTTTTTTTTTTATTGTATTTTTTGGGGGGGGGGGGGGGTGTCTCCTGGAAAAAAGGTTGGGAACCACTGGGCTAGACATTAGGTATTGCCCGGCCTAATGTGGCGAGAGTATGCAGGAGGATGGATGGAATAGATACCATTGAATGGCCCCCATGCTCGCCTGGCCTAAATCCAATAAAACACCTCTGGGACATTATGTTTCGGTCCATCCGATGCCACCAGGTCATTATTATTATTGCTATGCTGACAATACACAGGTTTATCTCCTTTTGAGTAATAACTATATTCTTTCATCATCAAATTTCTTGTAAAATGGATGTAAAATGCTGAATGGCAATTTTTTTGAGATTCATAACAGAAAAACAGATAAACAAATAAAACAGAAGTACAGACTCATGCTAAGAATTTGGGGGTGTTTTTTGCCTCTTTTTTTTTTAAATAATAAGCACTGTGGTGGCATCTTATTTCAACTGATGTCCATTGTAAAATTAAAACCTTTACTTTCATTTAAAGATCTGGAGATACTCATGCAATTATTTGATCTTGACTTGCCTACTGTTATAATGCTCTTTCATAGGCCACACATCTCTCCATTTAAAAAAAAAAATGCAGCAGCTAGGTTACTTACTAAAAAGGGATAGTGTTTATTCTGTCCTGACCTCAGTTCAGTGGTTACCAATCCAATATAAATTACAATTTTTAAAGTTGTAAATGGTCTAGCCCTATACTATCTTGCTGATCTTCTTAGCTTTTTAGCACTTTTCAAGGACTCTCAGATCATATTAAAATAATACTTTTATCTACACCTTGTTTAAATATACTGTTTACCTTTAAACTATAGAGCTGCCAATCAAATGAAATCAATATACTGCAGATAAAATTAATTTTTGCACTTCAGAGTTGGCACAGAAGTTGCATCTGAAGTGGCATTTAGATGTATTTTTAGATGTATTTACATCAGAAGTGTCATAAATGCATTTACACTGCATTCCTTTAAAGTCACCATGAAATCAAAATTGAATTTTTTTTGGCTTTTAGTACAAATATGTTAGCCATGATCTTATCTACAGTATAAGCTAGTGTGCTCTAAAACAATGACAAATTTCAAATTTAAAAGATATAAGCTTTCAGAACTTAGGATCAAAACTTTGGATCAACGATTTTGATGACATCACGCTGCACTTCAACTTCTCATCAGGTTTTCTGTACCATCAAATGCTCTCTTGAATCTAATGTGTCCCACCCTTTACTGAGCTTTACCGAACTCAGTGGCTCTGGCCAAAAAATTGGCAGCTCTACTTTAGACCCATTTATATTCTATGGCATTTGATTCTGGGTGAGTAATGAGAGTTGCTGGTTTATTGTCCTGTTGTGTATGTCCTGTTTGATGTTTTTTCAACAGTTTTGGTATTTCATTTCCCTTTTTATTGATTTTACTTGCATTTCTACCACATTTTGCTATACAATTTATGTTTTTAAATGTGTTCTTTATAGTCATTTGATGGCATTACTGTCCAGTATGGTTGGTACTGTGATACAGTGAAATTATTCCTCATTTTTACAGTTGTTCTTGACATGCCCCTTTTAATAAAGTGGTTTAATAAGTGCTCACTTAATGAACTTGACAAGATAAAGAATCAGTGGAGTGGCTCTTCTCACTTTGGGCCTTTTTACTCTGTGCTTTCTGGGCCAGCTGATAAATTGTATATACATTTAATTTAGATACCCTTAAGTCCTACTTTCTTTTGTCTTTTTTGTCTTAACAGGGCTTATAAAACCATTGAGGATGAGGACCTCAGGTTTCCTTTGATATATGGAGAAGGAAAAAAGGTAACTGATGAGAGAGTGGAAGGGGAAAAAAGCAGAAAAAGCAAATGAACACACAGGAAATGACAATTGGATCAGAAGTGTCAAAACAAAAACAAAACTTTTTTACAATTGTTATTTGTTATTTAAAATTCTGTTCACTTTCTTGGTCACTAGTCAAATCAAATAAGTAAATTTGTGAGGATGACTATAACTGCTTAACACAAAAGAAGAGATGGGAACATCAGGTTTTGCAAACATTTTGTAGGAGTCCATTCCATCTTGTGAGGGCATTACACAAATTCAATACACTCAAATTCTGATAAATTTTTGCCTATAGTATAATTTTTATTGTATGTTGTGATGATGTTAACATTTCCTACATGTGTACCAACTTTTATTAATTACTTATTAGTCCTCCTCCTGTATAAAAACATTGAAGTTGCATATTATAATGTTGAGACAATTAACAAAAAAAAGACAGACATTTTAAGCCTTAGGAGAAGACCATTATACAGTTTTTTACAATCACTTTGCTACTATTTTCAGAACCTTGATGTCATTTTTCACAACTCTAGACACAAAACTCACAACCAATGATCAAAATGCACATTTTTCAAAACTCTAACCCTTTTCTCAATTGCTTGGATACAATACACATAAAACTTAGATCATTTGTTCATTCAACAAAAATCACCTGTTCAATATGACACAACTTAACATCAAATTACTACTATTTCAAAAGGCAATTCACACATTACATTTCAAATGAGTGTCTATTCATTTCTTTACAATGATCTAACTATCAATTGATACAACTGCTCAAAATGGTAAGTAACTGTTGCATTACTCTTAATGCATAGTTGTATGGAAACAGAAAAACAATCTTCCATATTTACTGTAAATCATGAAAGTTTCAGGTTAATGAGATTCATTGTCACCAATTAGTGTGGAGCATGAACCAATTAGACTACAATATCCATGGATGTAGCCCAATATTTTATCATAATGCTTCATCAGACACTGTGTCTATGGCCCCAAATACTGTACCACCTTCTCACACTGCAAAAAATGCTGTTCTTACTTAAGAGTTTTTGTCTTGTTTCTAGTCAAAATATCTTATAGTTCTTAAATCAAGAAGCATTTTCTTGACAAATAAAAATTATTTTCTTGTTTTCAGGAAAAACTTACTTAATTTTGACTTATTTTTCCTGAAAACAAGAAAATAATTTTTACTTGTCAAGAAAATGCTTCTTGATTTAAGAACTTTAAGATAACAAGACAAAAACTCTAAGTAAGAACAGCATGTTTTGCAGTGCACTCCTGTTTTGTTTCTTACAGTACAAGCAAGCAAGTTGAGGAACACTGCATTTGATGTTTTACAGTACTGACTTTTCTTTTCTATTTCATAGCTAATTATTTTTGCTTTGATTCAAATAAACCTATGTTGTGATTGTACTGTAGTGTTTTGCATCAATATATTACAAACTTTGTTCAATGATTCCACTGTGTCTGTAGTATTCTCTCTACTGCAGTTTTACAGAGTACATGTAGTTCCATAATGAAACCTGTATCACCTATTTTGTTCTACAATATTTAATGATTGTACGAACAATGACACAGTGAAACTATCGGTTGCTTGTGTGTTGGTGATCTATAGTTATGTTTCAATGGTATTTCACAGTAAATTTGTGTTTTGAACCAATGATTGTGCAAGTGCAATATTTCTTTAAAGATGTGAATGCACAATGCAATGTTTTGAACATTAGACAGCCTGTGTTACAAGTGATAACCGTTTTGAGTTTTGTGTCTAGAGTTTTGAAAAATGACATCAAGGTTCTGAAAATAGTAGCAAAGTGATTGTAAAAAACTGTAACATATAGGTAGTCTAGGGCGTCTTTTTAGAGAAATTGCAAAGAAAGCCAATGTGTCAATTATCAGTTTTCTTACACCATAAAAGGCACTCAGAATCTGGAGGAAACTGACAGGAAGAAGTCTGGCAGACCCAATACCACAAATGAATCAGAAGATAAGTTTTTAAATGTGTCAACAGCTTGCATAAGCAGCTGACAGGACAATATCTTCAAGCACAGCTTAACTAACAGCTTAGCAAGTGTCATTTTATTGAAGACATTGAATGATAATTTATAGGAAAGTGAACCTTGGTGTTGTAGTGATTTTGGATTAGCCTCACATGAGGGCACCACAAATGTAGTTAATGGTTTTAAATATTAATATTAATATTTTATATTAATATTAATATTGAGTCAGATGATTCCTTCCCATATTTTGGGGCACCAGCAAGGAATCTCACATTGACAATAAAGAACAATCATGGAAGATTGTTGACTGAATTAGAATTTTATAAATTGGAGGAAGTTTATCATCTGACCAGAGGTCGCATTAACCAAATATTTTCCGTCATTGACAGAATTTTTTTTGCAATGACAGAAAAATCTGAAGGCCGTCCGTCATTTTGACAGATTACACTGAGGCTGATGTAACTTGTAACTGTAATTCCCACCCCTGTCCAGTTGGTCGTGAGTGCGCTCCAGTGTGGCAGCAGAGCGCGAGTTCAGTCTCCAGAATAAAATGAAAACGATGCAGTTGATTACACACAGGCGAGCACCCAATTCACAATTCACATGCTCACATATCAATTATTTGGTATGTAGTATATCAGTTACAGTACACACTAAATTTTCTAGAGGAAAAAAATCTCTCAACTAATGCTGTAAACTACACATGGGAGTCAGTTGGTACTACTATAATAATACTGATTAACTTATTTATATACAAACACTTAAATTACACTCAATTATGTTTTTTATTATAAATAAAGTTTAGAATGACATAATCAGATTTCTACTCAACTTCTACTTCGTTTTTTTTAAATATAAACATTTAAATCGTGGTTGTCATAACTGATTTATTCAAACATGCATTAAATATTGAACAACATTAAAAATTATAATGAATATGTAAAGGTGCATAGCTATATTTATCAGAATGTTGCTTTCTAGAGTACACTTTTCTAATTGACTTATGAGTTTATGGTCTGAATATGTTTTTCTGAGGTAAATGTGACGTTACGTGACATTGTTTACAAGCTGTTTTATTGACATCTTTCTGAGGTTTAAACACTGATTGAGCTATTACATGAGACATGATACGGATTTTGGTAAGTTTTACTATATATTTTAACATACCTTCAGATGTTTAGTCGTGTTTATTTCACGTTGTAACTGATATTAAAGCGGAGGAGAGGATGTTCACATGCGCTCCATGCTGCCGCTTCTCTTTAACTGAGGCACTAAAGCAATCTGTCACGTCAAATTAATCCGTGCCAAAACGGTATTTATTTTTTGAATCTCATAATAAGATGGATGTCATTTGAAATCTGAGACTTTGCTTCATATCAAAAGTAACAAAGCACAAAGATTATTGTGATTTATTGGATGGGAGGCGCTACATGTTCTGTTCATTCATCAACTGAAAACAGACTAGACTAATTGATTCTTCGGATTTAAGAATTGATATTGGTTCGTAAAAATGAGAATCTCAATTAAAATTGAGAAATCAATATTTTTTTTACCCAGCCCTACTAAATACTATGAAGGAAAATGACTAAACTACTAAGAAAATTGAATCAATAATCAAACAGAAACTACAAACTACAAAACAAATGGACATTAACCAAAATTAAATACCAAGTATATGAGCAACAGATTGGACGAAGCAATGAATGGGTAATTAGCAGTCCATGGGGGAGTCAATTGTGGTCTTTCTGGATGCTGGTATGAAGTAGTAAATAAGCATTTACTATTAATACAGATAACGTGTCTAATGTATCTATCTGTGTACGCTGACCATAGATAAACAGTCTCTACACAAATAGCAATCTCATATAGCAACAACCTAATGCCAAGGCCTTTGGGAAAAGGTTTGGTTAGCTTATATTTACGTTTCACTTGGTCGGGTGATCAGTCCGGGAATGGGAAACGTTGTCCACTGGTATACTTCCGTGTGCAGTGGGAGACTGGATTGCTTTCCAACAGTTGCAGAGCTGCACTGAGTGCTGGAGGTCTTTGTGTAATCCAGAGAACTGTAGGTCAGATGGTGGTCGGTCCGCAGGATCTTCTGTAGGTTGGAGGTACTTGAGTTATGCAGGACAGGAACCAAAGTCCTCTGCAGAAGTAGTTGGGCTGCTTGAAGGTCTGTGCAGTGAAAGGTTTACTCGCAAGAGTATCACCTTGCTCGTGCTGTTGCTCTTCCCTCGTCAGGTCAGAAACTCAGAACAAGGGTTTGTTCACTTGGGAAAGCTTTTATTCCTTCCTGTTGGGGAGGGGATTACAAATCCCTGCCTTTCCTGATGTGGTGATGTGATTGTGTCACAGCATTCCAGGTGTCTGTCCCTTATCAAGCCCACCTTTCATCCTGTGGAACTTGTTGTATTGTCCCAAAATACACAGTTGAATAAAACCATGTCTCTAGGACCTTGGAAATGTTTTATTTCTTTTTCAAACCTTTCTCAAAGTCCTTGTGGCAGTGTTCTGAGCTCATAGAGTCCAGAGTTGATATGAATTGGTTGAAGTATCACATTTCTGTCTCAGTGGGTGTGATTGCATTGGCTTTTATTCCAGGTGCAGTTTCCACTGTGTGTGCAAAGTTTTCTGGATGAGTAAAAAGACATATAGGACATGTTCCTTACAGTATTCCTGTCCATTTTTGTGGTTTCGAGCCAATATGTATAGAAATTGTCATTCTTTTGGAGCATTTCTTTGTTCTTGCTGTGCTCTGGCCAGAACCGGTTTGGCAGCCCTAGGAGTCCATGGTCATTCACACCATGGACTCAGGCATGGAGGGCTGAGGGTGAACAAAGGCAACTCGTGACGAGATTAGCCTCTGATCAATGGGCTATGGGATCAATGTCATTTTTTTCCTGTCCTCCACCTTTTCATTTAGTTGTCGTTGAGGGTCCTATCACACTCTTTTGTATTAATCAAAGTGGGATAAAAGGATGTCTGTTGTGAAGCTCTGGTGCCACCACGTCTGCTGTTCACTACAGCTACAGTTAACTACAGTTCACTACTACGTCTGCTGTGTTATAACTTCTCTAAAAGCTAATTGGAGTAAGCATAGCGTAGGAGTAGGTTGCATAGGTGTCCTGAACAAGAACGGTCTTCAATAATAAAAAAAAACAACACGTAAGAAATCACTGCTGACAAAAAAAATATGGAGGCATATCTTATGTTTGGCCACCTGGATGTTCCACTACAACACTTTTTCTTTTTCTTTTTTTTAGAGGAAAATTGGCACTGCACATCAACACTAAAAGCTTTTCCCAACTGTAAAGCATGGTGGAAGGTGGGTAAAGATGCAGAGTTTGCGAAGATGTGGAACACTATTACATCTATTGCCCACACTCTTAAACAGAGCGAGATGCTATTGCAAATCACCATGGCTCTCAGCTGCTTGTTATCTTCTCCAGGCGAGTGCAGCGACTCCCTCCTCCAGTGCAGACTCACTTTTGATATGCAACCATCTCAGTTCCCCATGGAATGATCAAGGGTGGCCTATACATTTTCCCACCTCATGGGCAAGTGCTTCAGTGTGGCACAGCTCTATGGGAACAAGATATGCCAATAATAAACTCATCAGAAATCTTCAGGCAATACTTATGCTTTTCAAGTAAACAATTTTGGTAGCCGCTACTCTCCTCTGATCATTTTTGATCATAAAACAAACTTCCATAAATCATGTAAACAGCATGCTGCATACAGGTTTCATTACTTAATGTAATGACAGAATAAGTGTGTTTATGATGAAGACTGCATCCTCCTGAATGCTTGAGTCCTTTCTTATTTTGACATTGTAGTCTTGAGGAAGTGGCGGATAGTGTTGTTTTCTGTGGACGTTCAGGCACGTTCAGCTAGGTGGCCAGTGCACTGCGGTCTAGGCATTGGACGTCTTTGGTCATCATCTGGAGTGCTGAAACACCTGCAATCACACAAAAGAGAAAAGGGAAACGTATCTTGCCAAGGAAAATATTTTAATCAAATAATTCTTAACTGCTCCTAAAACTGTCCCTATTTAATATTGGCAGGACACTACTGTGTTTATCAGTGGCTGTATGTTTATGTCTTCGTCCTCAGGCGACAAGCTAGAGCCTAAAAACCCTAGTCCTGCCATTTCTGGACTCTGATAAACACTACTGCCATCTATCCCTCATCTCAAGGTAGATGTTTTAAATCCCACTGGCTCACGTCGATCCACTTTTCTTTTCTTTGCACCTTAACTGCTCCATCAGCTACCAAGAGATCCTGACGTGGGCTTTTCCACCTGGATTCTTTCATTGACCTTTCATTGAGTTTTTTTAATTGTTACTCTACCATGGCCCCCCTTTGGAGGTGTCAAAACTTTATCCTTCACATTGTGTACTGCCAGGCTGAGTCTTTCATCAGTTTGGACAAGGCTGTCAGATGTTAAATTTTCATTGGGCATGGGCCGGCCTGTGACATGTTCAAAGAAGTATAGTCCTGTTTTCCTGTGGTCATACTCACTGCATTGGTTATCTTCATGCAGTTCAACTCCATTTTCCATCAATGGTGTTTTTTCTTTGTGCACTTCATTCTGCATCTGTTTACTGTCTGGTTGTCTGTCTTGCTCAAGTTGTCTTAATGCCGCTGTATGTGCACCTCTCTCCTTTACGGCTTGTTTAGCAGTACCGTCTACTAGGACATCATCTTTGGCTTCAGTTGTTGAAACTTCTGTGTATGCTTTCACCTTTGGGATGGGGTCTTCATTTGTCTTATTTGCATACACATGGAGTACATCAGTTGTTGGATGAGATGTCACTAGTTGGTGCTGCAGAGAGAGGTTCTTCAGTTTTCCTGTGGCTCAAAAGCTTTCAGCAGAGTCTGCTTTTGCTTGTCTTTCAGCTGCTGAAACCTCTTCAACAAGTTGTCTTCATCATCACTTTGATGTGTTAAAATCAACTTGCAATCACGAACCCAGTGTCCTCCTTCGTCCCAGTACCTGCATCTATCTTTACTGAGATCTTCATTGTTGTTCACACTGGCATATTCCAACCAAATTTGTATGAAGCGTTCTTCATACTCAGCAACACTTTCTCCTGTCTTCTGCATGCATGAGGTAATTTTAGCCCAATTAACCTCTGCAGGTTTCAGTTCAAACAAGAATGTTCGTACAGCTTCCCATCCAGCCTCAATGTTCGCTTGAGACTCACCAGTCCTTCTTTCAACACTTCCTGTTAATCTCTTGGTCATTGTCCCTTAAGTTCACATTAACAATCATCACTCCGTCTAGTGGGTGCAAATTGTAGATTTTCTGCAAACGCTGAAGAAATTGCCAAGCTTTCCGTGGTTGTTTGTACACATCTGGCAAATCTTTTGACCATTTGTCAACTTGCTCTGGAGTAGCTGGCTGGTATGTTCTGTGTGGAACATATTTCTTTACCACTTTTGTGACAGTTCGAGTTCGTCGTTCACCATTTTCCTCATACTCCTCCTCATTGTCAATTTCAACTTCAGTCCTGTTTTTGACAATTACAGGAGCAAGCCTAACCTTCAAGTTGTCCTTTATGATATCATCATGTGTGTTTACATCGCTGTCAGAGTTCACTGTGGAACTGCTGTTACTTTCTCCAAGCAGATAAAGGTCTTGTTGATCCTCATTCTTCTGGAGATCACTGAATGGATAGAGAAACTCTTGTTCTGCTTTGCTGCTAGATCTTATGGAATGACTCTTTTTTTCCAGAACAGTCTTTTGATTCCAATCGTTTGGAAAGCAAATTTAACAACTTGGTCTTCTCATTTAGTAGTCTTTTTTTGTCTTTCTTTTCATTCTGCAATTGTTCAGCCAGTGCTCGAACCTTTGCTTTCTCTGCTTTGTTCTCGCGTAGTAATTTGTCAGTCTCACACTTCTGTAGATGCTGTTGTATTTGTTTGACCAAAATTACAGACAAGCCATCCCTGTTTGTGTTTGCTCTTGAGCGCTGCATCTTTCCATAAGCCCTGCATCTTTCCATAAGCCCTTTTAATGTCCGGCAAGGCCCATTGTCCATTCTCTGAGTGCCTAATGTTGTACTTCTGCCAGATGTCACCCTGGCACTTCCTTAGTCCCAGCCTTTTGTCCAAATATTCATTCAGATTTTCCATCATTTGATCAATAGTAACATTTGGAGGTTCTGTTCCATGTCTTTCTGTTGTTGGCCTCAATGCAGGGCCATTACCATTGTTTTGTGCAGACTCAGCCATGGCAAGTACAGGAGATGTGCCCTCAGAGGTGTGAAAACAGAACAAAAGAGCTGTTAGGTGCTTATTCAGATTCAGATTTTGCTCTGATAGTGGCCTTCAGCTCTTCTGCATTGTTGGGTCTGGCATATCGCATCTTCCTCTTCACAATAAAAATCTATGGGGTTAAGGTCAGGTGAGTTTGCTGGCCAATTAAGAACAGGGATACCATGGTCCTTAAACCAGGTACTAGTAGCTTTGGCACTGTGTGCAGGTGCCAAGTCCTGTTGGAAAATGAAATCTGCATCTCCATAAAGTTGGTCAGCAGCAGGAAGCATGAAGTGCTCTAAAACTTCCTGGTATACGGCTGTGTTGACCTTGGACCTCAGAAAACACAGTGGACCAACACCAGCAGATGACATGGCACCCCAAACCATCACTGTCTGTGGAAACTTTACACTGGACCTCAAGCAACGTGGATTGTGTGCCTCTCCTCTGTTCCTCCAGACTCTGGGACCCTGATTTCCAAAGGAAATGCAAAATTTACTTTCATCAGAGAACATAACTTTGGACCACTCAGCAGCAGTCCAATCCTTTTTGTCTTTAGCCCAGGTGAGACGCTTCTGACGCTGTCTGTTATTCAAGAGTGGCTTGACACAATGTCTTGCATACGTCTGTGTGTAGTGGTTCTTGAAGCACTGACTCCAGCTGCAGTCCACTCTTTGTGAATCTCCCCCACATTTTTGAATGGGTTTGTTTCACAATCTCCAGGGTGTGTGGTTATCCCTATTGCTTGTACACTTTTTTTTACCACATCTTTCCTTCCCTTCACCTCTCTATTAATGTGCTTGGACACAGAGCTCTGTGAACAGCCAGCCTCTTTTGCAATGACCTTTTGTGTCTTGCCCTCCTTGTGCAAGGTGTCAGTGGTCGTCTTTTGGACAACTGTCAAGTCAGCAGTCTTCCCCATGATTGTGTAGCCTACAGAACTAGACTGAGAGACCATTTAAAGGCCTTTGCAGGTGTTTTGAGTTAATTAGCTGATTAGAGTGTGGCACCAGGTGTCTTCAATATTGAACCTTTTCACAATATTCTAATTTTCTGAGATACTGAATTTGGGATTTTCCTTAGTTGTCAGTTATGATCATCAAATGAAAAGAAATAAACATTTGAAATATATCAGTCTGTGTGTAATGAATGAATATAATATACAAGTTTCAGTTTTTGAATGGAATTAGTGAAATAAATCAACTTTTTGATGATATTCTAATTATATGACCAGCACCTGTACACTCTACATGTACTCCTAACAATTTTCTAACAATCCAATGTTAAATAACAGTTCAATGTTATTCTTTTTAGTCTGCTAACTCAGCTTAGTTTTCAATACTACATTTAAGACAAAACATTCATTTTCAGGCTAATATTCCTTGTTTCCTTTCTGAAAACTTCTGATTGAAAAGACTTGTTCTATTCTTTTTGAGTCCTAGTTCACAAGGCTGAATTTAGTTCAAATTGGTCTCTTAGACATTTTACTTTAGATCTTTCATCATCTTTCATCGGAAGGCAAATAAATGTATAGTTCCAAGGCTTTATGCCATCATCTTCTCACCCAGTTAGGGCATTTATTTCAAAATTAAAATAGTGGCTACTGAATTAGCACCCAGTCAAGAAATTATAATTCTTGCAGCAGCATCAGTCCCAAGACATTCTATGGTTTCTGCAGTCTCTGGATGAATGAACTAAACTGTTTCTTTAACAATTTCTACAGACACAAAGAGAAAGGACTAAGCCTTTGCTTCTACAATCTCTTAATGAACAGACCAAATTGTTTCTTAAACAATTCCTACACACTCCAGAGAAAGGACGAAACCGTGTACTATATATCTGTGGCTCCTACAGTCTCATGAGAATGGACTAAACCTCTTCCTTAAATGATTCCTACAGACTCAAGAGAACAGGGCCAAGCTATAAACCTTATATCTATAGCTTCTACAGTCTCAGGAGAATGGACTAAAACATTTAAAAGGTTCTTACAGACTCATTAGAAAGGCCCAAGCCTTGTACTACATATCTATGGCTCCTACAGTCTCATGAGAATGGACTAAACCTTTTTCTTAAATGATTCTTACAGACTAAAGAGAATAGGGCCAAGCTATAAACCTTATTTCTATAGCTCCTACAGTCTCAGGAGAATGAACTAAACATTTAAAAGGTTCCTACAGACTCACAATAAAGGCCCAAGCCTAAAATTCTCAGCAGTGCTACACTGTATGTGACTACACCTCAAATTTTACTGGTCTACTTATTATTCCTATTTTTTTTTCTTTAAGTTCTTTTAAGAGAGCTGATAAGTTTCACTCACCAAATTAGGATATTTGAGACCGAATCCAGTTGATTCAAATAAATTGTATCCACAGATGCAGTCTGTTGATCTTCAACATAAAAACATCAAGACTTTTGTGTTCACTTCTTGTTGCAGTTGGTGAGTTCTCCTCTTGTCAGTCTCTCCTGGCTGGCTCGCCAAATTGTTAGATTTTGCTGTATTTGGCCATGCAGTCGTTTGGGTGGCTCGCCAATGCATTAGATTTCTCTAATACATAAAATAAGTAAGTTTGACCAGAGTTCTTATGGGGAGAAGATTTTATTGAAGGTAGTAGTGTAGCACAGTTCTTCAGCAGCGATGTCAGCGTGTCGGCCTTCAAAACATCTTAACCCAAAGTTCTGTCTGTGGGACAGAACTTTATACATGACATCAAAAGGGCTACAAACAATAGAACACTGTTAGAACCTCCCACCGGAGATCGATCTACCCTGCGATCTACTCTGAGCAATGCTGTTTGTTTGTCATTCACACCCATCAGTTTCTGTGGGTCATACGTCTGTATGGGCCATTTGGTTCACACCTTTACAAACACAGAGTTGATTGCATCTGAGGCACAGTCACAATGTAAATGCATCAAACTAAAGATAATGAAAATACACATAATCTTTCACTATATCACAATTAGAATAAAGAACTTACTTACCTTTCACAATCAACAGCTTGATCTAGTTGATCCTCAAAATTAAATTGAAAGTCATGCTCTTCCTTGAGGTAAATTCTTCCAGAATTATTCTCCACTGCATCGCAAAATGATGTACATGAGTCTGACTAAGCTTGATGCATTTTCTGAGGACTATCAGAATGGACTTCATTGAGTTCCCTTTCGAACTTTCGGAACTTCAACTCTGCGCTGAATTGCGCTATGGGGAACGTCACTCGTGACAGGTGTTCGAAATGCCAAGAATCACACACAACTCCAAACCTATTGGCCAGCGACAGCCTATGACGTCGAACGGCGCGAACCGTGACGTATAAAGGGATCGCCTGAGTCTTTTCGGGATTGTTTTGTTCGTGCCTGTCTCACTGTTCCGGTAAGAATACTCCAATCATGTCTGAAAAACGTTTCAGGAAGTGTGCTGATCCTTGTCCTAGGTTTCTCACACCTGGGGACACACACAACCTGTGCGTTATGTGTCATGGCGAAGAGCACGCACGGACAGTGCTTGAGGGTGCTGTCTGTGTTAACTGTGAGCGTCTGCCCATGAAGACACTCCGTTCTCGTTTGGCCCTCTTCTCGAGGGGAGAGGCGTCAGCACCGTTGCCCGGTGGTTCTGGCCCTGCTCGTGCTGAGGCAGAGCGGCGGCTGAAATCATGGGGCTCTCAGGTGGAGCTCGCCGAGGAATTTGAGAGGGGTGTGAAGCTCTCTCAGGCCGAGGCGACTGACGAGGACACGCTCCTGGATGATGATGACGTCCTGTCTCTGACGTCATCGGATCCAGGAGCAAGTGCTCTGCTGGCGGCAAGCCCCAGAGAGAGAGCAGGAGATGGCGTTATTGGAGGTTGTGGAACACGCTGCGGACAGGCTTCAGCTGCCTTGGGAGCGCGTTAGGAAGGAACCCGCTCGCGGTAGACTGGACAAGCGGTTCCTTTCGGACCATAACCCTATAACTCCGGGGAGCCTTCCATTCCTTCCCGATCTGCATGTTAAGATCGAGAGGGCATGGAAGAACTCATACTCGGCCCAATTCATCGATATCAGCGAGCCAGTTTTTGCTGATGTTGAGGGGTTGGGCCGGCATGGGTATACGTCGATGCCACCTATAGACGAGACGTTTGCGAATTATCTCGCTACAGGCAGTGCACCGTCGTGGAGAGCTCCGGCCCTGCCATCCAAGGCGCTGAAGGTGACGTCACGCCTGAATGGCAGGGCTTACGCCGCTGCAGGTCAGGCTGGTGCTGTGTTGCACACTATGGCGGTGTTGCAAGCGTACCAGGCTGATCTGCTCAAGGATCTTGACCAGGGTCAGGGTCTGTCCGCTGAGGCGGTTGCCGAGCTGCGCCGGACCGCGGATCTCGCTCTAAGGGCCACCAAGCAGACTGCTGCCTCGATCGGCCGGTCGATGGCGGCTATGGTGGCCACAGAGCGACATCTGTGGCTTAACTGTGCGGACATCGGGGAGAAAGAAAAGTGTTTTCTCCTTGATGCCCCCAGTCTCGCCATCTGAGCTTTTTGGCACATCCGTCGAGGCAGTTGTTGAGAAGTTCAAGGAGGCGAGGGCGCGCTCCACTGAATTCAGATCCTGTATCCTGCTCAGATCTGGATCTGGGCCCAGACAGCCGGGAGGTCCCGGGCCATCTCGAGTCGAGGCTCAGAGACAGGCCCAGAGAGCTAGCGTCGTCGCTCATGCGCCGCCTCCTCCCCGGAACAAGGCACAGAAGCGGCGGGACGCAAGGAAGAAGAAACAAGACCTGAGGGAGGTGATCGAGCATAGGCGTCAGCAGCGCAGATGATCGATCTCTTCTCGCGGGGGCTGAAACATCTCGCCCTCGCTCGCTTTCTTCTTCCACCTCCCGGCAGCATTGATAGAACATTCTGTATGCTCGGGCTTTTGCAGTCAGGCCGACGGTTAGGGCCCATGATGAATGTTTTTCTGACGGCCTGCCGTCTGGCTTGATAGTGAAAGTACTTTTAGGCTTAAAGGACTTTGGATTTTCCTTCTCTACTCTGACAGAAGGGGAAGGTATCTTCGTCCTACGAGCCGCAGGAGGTAAGCAAGGTCTATTTATCTCCTCTAAAAAAAAAGAAAATGTAGACCTTGTTTTTTCCTGTATAGTTTCCCTGAGCCATATAGTCTGGTATAAAAGGGGTTAATTTGGGCTTGATAACTGAAACGTTAGGTTGGCTAGTTATACTCGCGGCTGCTGTTTGCCACTGTGTTATTTTTAGCCTCCTGTGTTAGAGTAGCTTCTCTGCTAACACTTTATGCTTGTTTGGAGTTGGCACTCTTCGTTTCAGTTATGTGCATTTGGTCGGACTTTCGGCCGCCTGGCGCTGTTGCTTGGTGCTCGTCTTTCCTGGCTTAGTGATTTTAAGATGAGCCAAAGCGTGACATGGTCTTTTTAGACTATAGTTAGCGGCTAGGCTAGGGCTAGGTGTAGGTGTTTGCATTCATCAACACTATTATCACTATTCCTTGTGATTTCCTAGTTCTGGCCTCCTCCTGAGGGAGTTGTTGGCCGTATGCCCTTTTTTCCCCCTATCATTTTTTCAATATAGGTGCTATAGCTTTTTAACAGCTAGGTTTAGGCTGTTATTAGCCTCCCTGATGCTGTATTTCACTGGTGGTAGGCCCTTATCTTTGTGAAGATATGTTATGCGGTTTTGCTAGGCCCCACTTTAGAACCTTTCTTGCTTATAATGTTTCACAATGAGCCTCTTGAATTTTATTCAAGTTTGAGATACGATTCTACTCATATAGAAGTGGGTTTCGTTCTCTAGGGTTCATTACAGATTCCAGTATAAATCTGTTCTGTGAAACATTTATCCTGTTTGGATGGCATGTATTACAAAGCATTCATGTTTGCTTTGGGGTTCTAAGCTTTGGTCCTACATACATATGTGCTGCCACAGGTTAATGCCTGTTTCTGTGATAGCAGGCTGTGATTAGCCTCTATCTATGAACATAGTGTTTTGTTGTACTCCCCGGTTAGGGTGTGTGTTTTCTGAGTGCATCACCTGTTGGATTGCACACTCAGGTGAGTGTAGAGAGTCTTATTCTGGTTAGAATAGCTAATCTCTGTTAACTCCCAGTCGATCGTGACCACAGCAGCTGTCTTGCCTTTGCTGTTAGATTGTTGGCTCTTTATTGTAGCCTCTCTCTTATCACAGCTTGTTTTTAGGCGCTGTTGGTTATGATCATGAATTTGCTCATGTATTTTTAGCACTGCCTCAGACTTTTGCTCACGTTGTCTGGGGTAATAGGCCTGTTCGGCCTTCCTCAAACCGTGATAGCATTCTTATGTACCGAGGTACATTGCCTGTTGGAATGTGCAGGCTTGAGCTCAGGTTTGGTAACTAGTTCCCCACTTATCGTGTAGGATCTAGACCTGCCCCCTTGAACTTGGGCCCTGTTATGACCACGGGCTGGCGCCACATGGTGCGAAAAGTAGTAGGCCTTGCCAGGCCTCCTTTGTAGCTTCTGTGTTGACCCAGCCGGGTTGGTCATTTCTGGACTTATTCCATGGTTGAGTTATGTCTTTGACTCTTGCCGCCTTCGGCCGCGCCCACCTCTGTACGAATAAGCCCTATGTTGGGCCTTTTGTTGAGTTCTGTGGCGTAGTGTGTATATACCAGAGTTCTTATACCCGAGGGTTTTTCAAGTACCTTGCCTGCGGGCTGGCCCTAGTCATGAAGCTACCACTGGTTGATGCCATGTGTTCATAGAGGTTGTAGGCCCCCGTCAGGGCCTCCTTTCTGTCTGCATGTTGGCACAGCCTCGTATGGGCTTCTATGTGACTCATCACCATGGATGGGTCTTGATGCCACTAGCTGACGCCGCGTGTATACGGGTTGTAGGCCTTCGCAGGCCTCCTTTGTGCCATGCTGGAGTTTGGCTTTGTACTCCTCTCGCTTAGAGAGTAAAAGGTGCTTTTACTGAGTACATCTCTGAAGTGGCTTGCCTCTTGAGGTGAGCTCTTGTACTAAAACCAACTTTGGTCTGGTTTTATGCATTTGCTGCCTTGAGCTTGGTTTCCTTTAGCTCTAGTTGAGCTAAATAGCTACCCTGTCTATTACTTGGTTCTATTTTGCTCCTAGAACTTTAGTGGCCGCTGGCTGACGCCGCGTGCAACGGGTAGGCCTTAAGGGCCTCCTTTGTAAGTATGCTGGCTTTTTCCCTTTCAGTTCTATTTTACCCTTCGGTAAAGTGTCTTATATCGCTAGCTGGCCGGGGCTCGGGCTGGCTAATGACCTCCTTGTTGTCGGTCTGTCCAGCCTGAACCTCGATAACACTGCCACGAGCTGATGCCACGTGTCTGCTGAGGTTATAGGCCCATGGGGCATTCTTTAGCGTGTGATGCCGTACGCTGTACTCCTCTTGCTTAAAGAGTAGAAAGGTGCTTTCACCGAGTACACTGCTCGTTGGATTGTGTTGGATGGGTTGTTTTGTGGGCACTCACAGCTACCTAATTACTTGGTTGGTCATGCGCTCAGCATGCTATGTTTTCAGTTCTTTGGCCTATGGGCCATCCTGAATACCACCTGGTGTGTTGGGTTCATGCTGTGATGATTTGTTCATTGTAAGAACTCGTAGCGATGTTGTAGGCCCCTTTTGTTCGGCCTCCATGGTTATGTGCCTACAGTATGGTCTGTCTGTTAGGTTGAGCTTTGTACTTCCCTCTGGGTTGACTGCGTAATTGTGCTTAGCTCCCTAAGCTGGTCATTGGTTGTAGACTTCTGTGAAGTCTCCCGTTCAGACTGGCCCCAGGCTGGTTTGTGCTCCCCTGTACCAGGGTTCTCTAGCGCACAGCCTCCTCAGCGCTTATCAGAAGCTGAGTAGATCCTAGGATGAGTGGTCTTACTCCCCTCAGTACGAGGGTTTATAGCGCTCAGCTGAGTTCCGCTCTTCAGGATGCCCATCTCTGCGTGTGGGTTTGAGTTGTGCCCTTTTGCAGTCACTCTTACCTGCTCTCCTCTTTGGAGTTTGCGCATTGGAGATTCAGGTTACATGCGTAACCTGAGACGTTTCCTTTATTTTGCAAAAAGTACAACATTTTGTTTTTACTGTGAGTGTACACAAAAGAAGACATTCCACAGTTTTTAATAATATATAACTCTTATTTGTATGTCCAAAATTGGCAGAGTATTTTTAGTCTCTTTCGCACTGGTAAGAAAAATAACGAGGTGGTATCGCCGATGCAACGGCCGACCCCTGAGTTTTAACATGGAGATGATCTCATCATAAGCAATTAACTGACAAATCATATTAAACTTTTCATTTTGACAAGCGAATGGCATGCACCTATAGGAAGAGTGTAAGCTAGGAAACTGCTTGTAATTGACCATTGATTTAATAATTATTTTAACTAAATATACAAAGTTATATAAACTAGGTTACTGATGGTAGAGGTGTTAGTGAGGCCAGCAGGGGATACTTGCCCTCCAATCTGTGTGAATCCTAATGCCCCAGTATAGTGACGGGTAACCTATACTATTACAAACACCATCCTTCGGATGAGACGTTAAAACCAAGGTCCTGACTCTCTGTGAGCTATGACCAGGCTGGGAGACCAGCTTAAACCAGCTGAACACCAGCTAACCCAGGCTGGGAGATCAGCTTGACCAGCTAAGCCTGGCTGGAAGACCAGCTAAAACCAGCTACTTCCAGCTTAAACCAGCTAAGACCAGCCAACCAGTTTAGGCTGGTTTTAGCTGGATTTTTCAGCAGTTTCTTTCATTCATAATATAAGCCCTATTTTTCAGGGTATAGTCCTATGTACTTTTCTAGTCTTGTGAATTTATGCTTATTTTTTATTTCTCACACACAGGCACGAGTGATGGCCACCATAGGTGTGACTCGTGGTTTAGGAGACCATGACCTCAAAGTCCATGACTCCAACATCTATATTAAACCCTTTCTGTCCTGCTTTCCAGAGGTGAGCTACTTTTTTGTTAAATTCAAATGAAACAATGATTAGAAATGTTATCTTGAAGGCATTGTGGGATCATCAAGCAAGATATCTGCACATTGTGTCACAGCTGGTTGCAAGTAGTATAAAGGTTTATTAAAGGTGCTCTAAGTGATCCTGGGCGGAGTAACTTTCTGTTGACGTTCAAAGTGTTGTCAAACAAAACAGAGGCTAGCTTAGACCCTCCCTCCTCCTCCTCCTCCTCCTCCCCCTCCCCTCCATGCTTCCTGAAACAGTCATGAGGCATTTAAAATCATTCTTGTCGGTTATTGGCTGGAGGATGTTTATTATGTTTTGTGGTCCAGGCTGCACCAGTTTGTTTTTATTGCCGTTTTCGGAGCTTGTGGCAACTACAGAGACCGTGTTTTTTTACAGTGTGTTCAGGGGACAGGCAGCTAGTGGATAGTGAGGAGATGAGCACCTTTAACGAACTAGAAACAAAAAAACTCTCGAACGGAACAAAACACAAGGCTTAAATACACAGAGAAACTAATTAACAAAATGAACATCAGGTGCAAATGATAATCATACAAATGGAAAAACTATGGAAACAAACTGAAAGCAAGGAAACAGAGCTAAACACTTGCAAAACCCACTGGCTCTCCCTAGCTAATAATGAATACTAGTTGGTGAAAGGGTGATCAGTGAATCAGTGCTTGAAGTAGAAAAAAATAGAAATAGAAAATCGTTAAATCACTGTTAAAAAAATAATACATAAAGGCTATAAAAAGACCAAACTCAATATATTGGTGAGATGAGAGATAAGATTAGAGAAATGCAACATTCTGCACGCTAAGCATTTACTTTATAATAGTTCTATGGAAGAAAAACACTTAATGTGAAACTTTGCGCATTGCATTAATATTCTGGGCTCATCTGCTTCACTGTGCATAATATGCTATACCAATTTGGTCTTTTATCATCACAATAAACCACATTAAGCCCTTTATTTATGTGAAAATGCTTAGTTTGATATTCACCAAAATTTAGGGAATGTCTCTAAAGTTACATATGACATTGGTATACACGTTTCTGACTTCGATAGCATTTGAAGAAAATGACTAACAGTCATAAAACCAACTGTAAAGTGTTCATGTAGGTGTCAGGCATGATGTACACCTTTTAGATTTTTGATATTTAATAAAATAAACTCAAAACGTGTAAATATTGCCATTATTTCACTACCGTTTTAACTCATATTTATTTTAATAAATATCAACAATCTAAAAGTTGTGCATCATGCCTGACACCAGGGGCAGACTTAGTGATTTTGGAGGCCCTAAGCAATTCCAGGTATGGGGCCCCAACAGGCAAGCTCTTTGAACAACAGTCAAAGTTTGAACACAACACACTATTTTTCACGATTGGCTAATCTTTTCACCATTTTTTTTTTAAATGGATTTTTTTTCATTTTTTACAACAAACAAAATTATGAAAACATATACCAATCCACCCACCCACCCACCCTCCCTCCCTTTTATTTTTGATAAAATAGCACATACCTCCTTCCAAAATTTTTGAACTTTTTCACATTCCCACATCATATGGAAAAAGGATCCAAGTTGTTGGTCAGGACACTTATCACAGAAGGGATTAAAAGTGGAGTCAGTAAGATATCTTTTGAGTGGGGTCCAATAACTTCTGTGACAGAAGTTATAATGGATCATTTGGTGATTGGGATTTCTAGATGAAGTAAAAATGTTCTGCCACACTCTTTCCCATTCCATAATACCTTCCTCTTGTTTACAGTCTCTTTCCCATGTATGCTGTATAGCTAAACGATTTGCTGTAGCCTCTAAGGCCTTCGTGTACATCCGTGAAGTGAAGTGACTAGAAGAGGACAAATCAAACCAAGCAATGATCGGATGTTTGGGAAGTGTTTACCCCCAGGACACCCCATAGGCCTTCATGGCCGACCTTAAGCGCAAATATAAAAACAGAGAAGAGGGTTCTGTTCAATACCACTCACACAGTTCTTGAAAGCTTAACATGCATTTAGGACCTGAAATATCTTTCAGTGTAAATGCCCTTCTGCATCCAGTCTCTGGAGAAAAATGGTGCACCACCTGAACAAATTTTATTATTATACCAAATAGGAGTGTAGGTCTGACCATTATGTGAATATTTAATACATTTTTCCATCAGTTTAAAATTGACTATTGTGTTGGCGATGATTGGACCTAAAGCTTGCATACATTGATTGTTATTTAGCCCAGAGAACAGTATATCTTGTAACCTATATTTGCCTCTCTTCTATCTCTCTCCAAGAGACCCTAGAGAGTGGGTTAAACCAAACCTTAATGCATTTTATTTGAAAGGCCCTATGATACAATTCAAAATTCAGAAGCGCTAATCCCCCATTACGTTTTTCACGCTGCAGTGTTTCAAATTTTAATCTGGGTTGTTTACCATTCCAAATAAATTTACGAGGACTTCCGGTTATAGCGGCAAGTGAGTAGAAGCGTTTTCCTCGTGCTCAGTTTCAATAAATCCTGCATAATATTCCAGAGAGAGGTCATATAAAGAGATAAAACTGTAAGCATAAGAGTAAAATACTTAAAACATGCCAAAAAAAGCGGCTAAGGAGAAGAAAACGATGGAGAACTGAGAGGATGTAGGTCAGGAGCTAGCCGAAGGGGAGCCATGCTCACCGGAGCAGTCACATGCTGATGTCTCCGCGGACGCTGAACAAGTCATAAACATGGATAACCCCTCATCAAAGGACCTCACGCTTTCTATAACCTCATTCAAACAAGACTTTAACACAAAAATAGACGGTGTATTGACGGAAATAAGAATTGTTCAAACGGACGTGAAAGACTGTAGTGGGCGTATCATGGAGGCCGAAATGCGGATATCTATGGCAGAAGACGAGATACAAACCCTGAAAGAAACTATCGAAAAACTTGAGAGCAAGACAAAAGTTCTCAATAGCAAAGTCGAAGACTTAGAAGGGAGGAGTAGACATAATAACCTGTGTACTGGGCATGCCAGAGAAAGTAGAAGGCAACGATACCTGTTCCTTTATGGAAAAGTGGATAGCAAATACATCAAGAAACTGGAGCCAATGGCTGAGGATGACTAAATTAAGTGTGCTTTGATGAGAACTCTTAACAAGCTTACATTCTCTTTAGAAATGGCTGCTGTAGACTAAGAGGTATGTAGGGCCTAATTCTGCTGGAAGACTTGCATCAAACTACTTACAGATTTGATTCTTTTAAAATAATAGTATAAAGTATTAATAAGCCTTGGTTAAAGCTATACTTTACTTTGTTTTTTCTTGTGGTCTCTTCTTAAAGAGCAATTAGGTGCTTCTTACGTGAGTGTTGAGAAGTACATGCATGTAATATGACGCACTTTTTTTTTTTTCAGTTGATAGATAAACTAGCTTAACTGGAATATTTTTTGTACATAGATAAGCAATTGAGCTGAGTTTTGATCTACTGGAGAATAGTTCCTCAGTATAGCGTGGACCTATTCCCGATAATGGAGGGAAGATATTTAGGGGTTTGGGGGAGCCTGTATGTTTTAGTGAGGCAGGCTTGGGTTCTGGGTGGGTCGCTCTCCTCCTTTTCTTTTTGGGTTTTATCTCAAATGGTACCCTTTATAGATTTTTTCTGCTATTCTTGCACTAAGGCAATTTATCTCTCTTTATGTTAATTATGACATTATAATAAATGACAGATGTTTTGGTTGAATGTGTATCTTGGTATTTTAGAGGCCTACGTAAACTTACTAAATTAAAACGAGTAATAGGTAGAATAAAACAGTTAAGAGCCAAAATTGTGTTCCTGCAGGAAACACACATGTTAGATCATGAGATAATTAAATTAGCGTAGATGGCCAGGTCAGGTACTGTCGTCAGCTTACTATTCTAATTCCAGAGGAGTTATAACTATGATACATGAGTCTATTCCTTTACGCATTGATAAAATAACTAAAGACCCCAAAGGTAGATTTTTGATTGTACAAGGAAATATTCTATCAACTCGGATTAATCTAGTTAATGTATATGGACCTAACGATGATAACGCAGATTTTTGTAATGATTTATTTTTGAGAATCTCCACAATGCCCGGAAAACATATTGTGGCAGGTGATTTCAATTGTGTTTTGCAGCCCAGTAAGGACCGGTCATCTGGGTTCGATAACACTCATATAAGGTCTAGAAAAGCTTTAAGTCAAGTCAAGTCAAGTCACCTTTATTTATATAGCGCTTTTTACAATGCAGATTGTGTCAAAGCAGCTTTACATTGATAACTGGTACATAATTTGGCTGCACGGCAGCTCTTAAATAATAGTGTCAATGCAGGCAGATCAGAAGCACTGTTGAATAAATGTCAAGAATACTATTGAATATCAAATGCCGATCTCTGCTGATACTTCAGGGCTGCGTTGTGGTCGTGTCATGGCACCGGTCCTTGGTCTCAGCTGGATACGGCCCAGATCCGGTTGACTACGGTAAACCTCGGGATAAACAGAAAGACTAATATTAGCGTAGATGCCATTCTTTTTCTGATGTAACGAGTACATCTGGTGTTATAGGAAGTGTTCCCGGTTCCGGCTGACCTAATTTATGCAGCCTAATAATCCTTTAACGGATTTGAAAATATAAATTGATAATGTGTTATGTGTATGCCAGGTTAAAGAGATGCGTTTTTAGTCTAGATTTAAACTGACAGAGTGTGTCTGCTTCCCGAACAATGCTAGGAAGATTGTTCCAGAGTTTAGGTGCCAAATAGGAGAAGGATCTACCGCCTGCAGTTGATTTTGATATTCTAGGTATTATCAGCCGGCCTGAATTCTGAGATCGCAATAAACGTGAAGGACTATAATGTATTAAGAGCTCACTTAGGTACTGGGGAGCTAAACCATTTAGTGCTTTGTAAGTAATTAGCAAGATTTTAAAATCTATACGATGTTTAACAGGAAGCCAATGCAGTGATGACAGAACTGGGCTAATATGGTCATACTTCCTAGTTCTAGTAAGAACTCTAACTGCTGCATTTTGTACGAGCTGTAGTTTATTTATCAAGCGAGCAGAACAACCACCCAGTAGAGCGTTACAGTAGTCTAGCCTTGAGGTCATAAACGCATGAACTAACTGTTCTGCATTTTTCATTGAGAGCATATGTCGTAGTTTAGATATATTTTTCAGATGGAAGAATGCAGTTTTACAGTTTTTACAGATGCTAGTAACATGCAGTTTTACAGATGCTTTACAACATTTTATAAAGGAACTCAACTTGGTGGGCTCAAAACCCAATAAAAGGGAATATTCAGGTCGAGTACTTCTAAAGGATACTCAAGAATAGATTACTTTTTGATATCAGCTGAACTAATTTCATGTATCAGAAATTGTCAGTACAGTAGTATTCTTATATCAGATCACGCCCCTGTGTCATTGACATACGTTGAACCAAAGTTTACTTATAATCGTACTAAATGGAGATTTCAGATATTTCACTGGATGCAAGACAAAAGATTTCTTTTGTTTGAGTTTTTAGGAGAACAAATTAATTACTATTTTGAACATAACACCACTCAAACATCAGCTATAATCAGATGGGAAGCCTTTAAGGCCTTTATACGTGGACAGATTATAAGCTATAGGAGTAGGAAGACAAAAGAGAAACAGGAGAAATTTAAAACACTTGAAACAAAAATTCGCTTACTCGAGGAAAAAAGTTTACAAGCAGGCCAAAATAATGATAATGTGTTAAAAGAATTGCTATTGTTAAGAAACCAATATAATGAAAAAACACATGAAAAAGCAGCGGCCAATTTAAGATTAAAGCAACAATTTTACGATCAGGGATAAAAACCAGGCAGACTTCTTGCTTGGCGTATAAAACAACAGGAATCAGAAAGAGCAATTACTAGTATTGAAGATGAAAATGGAAATATGACTGTAGATCCGAGGGAAATTAATGAAGCTTCTAGAAAGTTCTATGAAAAGCTATATTGCTCTGAATATAAGGCCACGACTGATGCCCACTCCGCGTTTTTTGGTAATCTCAACATTCCTAAAATATCTGAGGAACTAAAATTTAAATTAATTCAAGTCAAGTCTACTTTATTTATATAGCGTTTTTTACAATGCAGATTGTGTCAAAGCAGCTTTACATTGATAACTGGTACATAATTTTGGCTGCACAGCAGCTCTTCAAGAATAGTGTCAATGCAGGCAGATCAAAGCACTGTTGAATAAATGCAGAATACTGTTGAATACAAATGTCAAGTCAAATGTCAAGTGTCCCCAACTAAGCAAGCCAAAGGACAGCGGCAAGGAACCCAAACTCCAACAGGTGACATCAGGTGGCAAACAAGTGGCAAATAGGTGTTAAAATGGAGAAAAAAAACCTTGGGAGAAACCAGGCTTAGTCGGGGGGCCAGTTCTCCTCTGGCGAACAGTGCTTTGTTACAGTCAGGTTGCTATCATAAGTCTGATAGAATCGCAACAATCAAAGTATTTATTTCAGTTCCATCCAGTTGAGGATCGTATTCATCACACCGGTATGGACGGTTTGTTGAGGAACTGTGCTACTGGCTGTCGTGTCGATGAGGCCTTCACAATGGATGATCTGGTTGACTCGATCTCTGCTGATACTTCAGGGCTGCGTTGTGGTCGTGTCCAATTGAGGATCGTAGATCAACGTGCGGGATTTACCGGAGCCGTAAATTCTGCCAATCTCGGTCAATCTCGATCGGCCCTTTATTCTTCAGTGCGGGTATCCAGACGGGGAGCATCTTTTGAAGGAAGCCTATTGGGTCATCCCCTTCTTGGCCCTGCGGCAGTCCCACCAAACGCACATTATTACGGCGAGACCTGTCCTCTAACTCCACGATTTTCAAGTTCAGGCTTTGCTGCTCTGTTGTGTACATATTTAGATCTTTCTTCATCTGTCACGTCTCACCCTGAATCTTATCTACTTTTGATACCAGGTCTCGTACCATTCGTTTGAGATTGCACTTCTTGGCGGAGCTCGATTAGAGAGGTTTTAACATCCTCCATAGCCATCCGTATTGCATTCTGAACCGTAGTTTCAAGCGAAATTTGTTGTTTTGAAAGTCAGATTAGCCTCAGTCGCTAGCTTCATCTTTTTCTTCCCGGAGGGGGTTGTGGATGGAGAAGAGTCCTGTTTTCTGTTTCCGTACATAATGCTGGCAATATATCAAGTAGGAAAATAATGGCTGTCAGTACTATGAGTTTGTTATTTTACAAAATAAAGAGGGTTTAGATAGAGCATCAAAGTCCTTTGACCATCGCGTGTATGGGTCACGTGACCTCCCACCATTTTTTATATTAATGAAGTAATTGCTGTTTGTGAATTGTCAACCATCAATGTTCACTGGGAAATTTTCTTTTATTTGAACGGGCCCTCTCTTAATAAGCTCACAGCACTCATTATCTGACAGGTGTCCAGATAATAAGTAAAAATCCCTGTGTGCTGTTCATGTTCGCAGGCTACACTCACTGTCACGTTGTCATCATTTCCCAGGGCCGTGAGTAAACTCATCCCTTTGTCTGACGGACGTGGGAGAGCAGCTGCTGCTGCTTCTTTTAGAGCAGCACTGACTGTGGGAGTTTGTGGGAAAAAAGTAGTGACTTTTGGGAGTTTAGCCACATTCTATTTTATATCTTCTTTTTTCCTCCTTTTTTTTTAGCTCCGCTAGAGTAGCTGCGTTTCATGTTTGTTTAATTTCTAAACCTCGCCTTCTGCTTGCAACTTGCGCACTCTATCACTAATATCACTAAACTCTGTCTGCTCTGCTCTCATCTAGCACTGCTTGCCGCATGTGCAGTACGATAGGAAAGTTCCACTATTCATGATGTTCGAGCAGATGTAATAATAATGTTAAAAATCTTAATGGTTATAGACAGGCCATACAATATATGATAGAAAAGTATTAAGTAAAATATATTATTTATATAGGCTTCTTCTTGTTGGGGGCCCCCTAATTCCCCAGAGCCCTAAGCGGCTGCTTACCTCACTTACTGGTTAAGTACGCCCCTAACTTTACATTTGGTTTTATGACTGTAAGTCATTCTCTTCAAATGCTATTGAGCTTTAAATTATGGTATATTTTGTGTATGAGCATACAATGAGTGAAATGCATAGTGATATTTACATATGACTTGACAGTTTATTTGATTAAATATAAACTATCTAAATTGTCTATCATACCTGACACCTACATGACAACACTTTACAGTTGGTTTTATGACTGTAAGTTATTCTCTTCAAATAGACATGTAGACATGAAGGACTATAATGCATTAAGAGCTCGCTCAGATACTGGGGAGCCAAATCATCTGTCTAGAACTTCATCTGCTTTCACTTACCTGCTCACTGCTCTGGTTGTCTCAAATAAACATCATAAACTGTACCTGTGTCTCCGACCTCCTCTGTATGTAACATCAATAGTTTCTGCATATATTCATGACTTAAAGCTCATTCAATCCAATCACTGCGCTGTAGTATGCATAAGATTATAATTGCGGTATTATGCACGAGGAAGTATTACTTCTCTCGCCTCAGTCTCTGTTGTCATTCTGTCAACATATCATTGGTGCTTGTTTCCTCAGTGCTACAACACAAAAATGCGTTTTCCTGTGACGTGACCAGAGCAGATGTTTGGTTTACATGTGGATTGTTTTGCTGTAATCTAACAGCACAAATGGAAAATATGTTCGCGTGAGATCGCATTACAGCGGATAAATTCAAATATCACAAAAGTGTGGCTCATTCACCTCTGCGTTCGGACACGCAAGCCGTATGTTTTCCCCCAGCACAGCAACCACGTGAGTGTTGTTTGTATTTTGCCTGCGATGCGGTCAGAACTGGAGATTGAATACAAACACATTAAAAATACGATTGTTATGATATATACGTGGAGCCCGCATATGAGCGGTTTCATGCTTCGCTTTGTGTTTAACAACACTAGCCACGTGGCTCATAGCTCATATACAGAATAAAGTATCCATGTTTAAAGTTTTTATAGACATATTTCACACATTCTCCTGCACCAAACATGAACCAGCTCGGTGTATGCACACATATTTCATCAAGTCTTCTTCAAATTAATTATATGTGCAAACTGAACACTGATACAGTAGTGTAGCCTATCTGAACACGATGACACGATTATTCTAATAGACAAAGTAGCCTATTATTAGCCCTTTTAAATATGCTTTCGCATTTCTCCCTTGTGCTTGGGAGTTTGTTGTCATTTTCTCAATGCTCATATATTAATATTCATCATTCTGTATAATAAGTGTGTTCTATGTCAGTGCTTTATTTTTGTTCTCTCCCCTCTTCCCCCCCTCTACACTCCCACTTTTCCAGAGCTTTACACGCCCATTTTAACAGAGTTTTCGAGCTTTGAGGTGTGAATGACCAGGCTAAAACAGGGGGGGTTTCATGACCCTTTAATAGGGAGCCAATGCAGTGTTGACAGAACCGGGCTAATATGGTCATACTTCCTGGTTCTAGTAAGAACTCTAGCTGCTGCGTTTTGAATCAGCTGTAGTTTGTTTATCAAGCGAGCAGGGCAACCACCCAGTGGAGCGTTACAGTACTCTAGCCTTGAGGTCATGAATGCATGAACTAACTGTTCCGCATTTGTCATTGAGAGCATATGTCGTAGTTTAGATATATTTTTAAGATGGAAGGAATGCGGTTTTACAAATGCTAGAAATGTGGCTTTCAAATGAGAGATTGGTATCAAAGAGCACACCCAGGTTCCTAACTCATGACGAAGACTTGACAGAACAGCCATCAAGTGTTAGACAGTATTCTAGGTTAGTATGTGCAGAAGTTTTTGGTCCAATAATTAGATTTTTTTTTTCTGAATTTAGTAGTAGGAAATTACTGGTCATACATTTTTTTATATCAGCGATGCATTCCATTAATTTAGTGAATTGGTAAGTTTCATCAGGGTGTGAAGAAACATAGAGCTGAGTATCATCAGCGTAACAGTGAAAGCTAATGCCATGCCTTCCTAATGATATCTCCCAAGGGTAGCATGTACAGAGTGAAAAGCAACGGTCCTAGTACTGAGCTTTGCGGTACTCCATACTGAAATTGTGATCGATATGACATCTCTTCGTTTACTACTACAAACTGATAATGGTCAGATAAGTATGATTTGAACCATGCCAATGCAATTCCACTAATGCCAACATAATTTTCAAGTCTGTTTAAAAAAATCTTGTGATCGATAGTGTCAAAATGCAGGGAGAGATACAACCACGATCTGATGATAAGAGCAAATCATTTGTAACTAATGAGAGCAGACTCAGTACTATGGTATGGTCTAAATCCTGACTGGAAATCCTCACAGATACCATTTCTTTCTAAAAAGGAACATAGTTGTGATGATACTGCCTTTTCTAGTATTTTTGATAGAAAAGGTAGATTTGAGATCGACCTGTAATTGACTAATTCTCTAGGATCAAATTGTGGTTTTTTAATAAGAGGTTTAATAATAGCCAGCTTAAAAGTTTTCGGTACGTATCCTATTGATAAAAATGAATTAATGATATTAAAGGTGCCCTAGAATCAAAAATTGAATTTACCTCGGCATAGTTGAATAACAAGAGTTCAGTACATGGAAATGACATACAGTGAGTCTCAAACACCATTGTTTTCTCCTCCTTGTGTAAGTCTCATTTGTTTAAAAGACTTCCGAAGAACAGGCGAATCTCAACATAATACCGACTGTTACGTAACAGTCGGGATCATTAATATGTACGCCCCCAATATTTGCATATGCCAGCCCATGTTCAAAGCATTAGACAAGGGCAGGCAGTATTAACGTCTGGATCTGTGCACAGCTGAATCATCAGACTAGGTAAGCAAGCAAGAACAATAGCGAAAAATGGCAGATGGAGCGATAATAACTGACATGATCCATGATTACATGATATTTTTAGTGATATTTGTAAATTGTCTTTATAAATGTTTCGTTAGCATGTTGCTAATGTACTGTTAAATGTGGTTAAAGTTACCATCGTTTATTACTGTATTCACAGAGACAAGAGTCGTCGCTATTTTCATTTTTAAACACTTGCAGTCTGTATAATTCATAAACACAACTTCATTCTTTATAAATCTCTCCAACAGTGTGTAATGTTAGCTTTAGCCACGGAGCACTATCAAACTCATTCAGAATCAAATGTAAACATCCAAATAAATACTATACTCACATGATCCGAAGCATGCATGCAGCATGCATGATGAACATCTTGTAAAGATCCATTTGAGGGTTATATTAGCTGTGTGAACTTTGTTTAAAGGGGCAAGTTTAGACAAAGTTTAGACAATTCTTCCTCTCCTATAGCAGCGAATAAATGGAATTTTTCCTCAGGGATACTGTAGTAGACAGTTGCATGGTTATAATTTTCTCTCTAATATTATCAATCTTGCAAGTAAAAAAGTTTATAAAGTCATTACTGCTGTGCTGTTTGGAAACATCAGAAGTTGAAGCTTTATTTCTTACTTTGAAAAATAAGTAGATCTAGCAGTTTTAAAGGCATTTCTGTACGTAAAATGTGTAATATATCAATTGAAACTTTAGAATGTCTTATTTTATTTGTGTACACTCAGAGTAAAAACAAAATGTTGTGCTTTTTGCAAAATAAAGAAAACTAACATGATGCGTGATCTGTCATCTCCCTCTGAACAAAGTCCAATCTGATAGTTCTCAGAAAATGAACTGTAACTTAGTGAATACTAATCACACAAAAATGAGACATATGTCTAAAGAAATGTTGAAATGTCAGGTTTAAATCATTAAAGTCAAACATAAACAAAAAATTCTCTGTTTATGTAATCTGTATGAAAAGAGAGACATGTCAGACGTCCGTGAGTCAGCTCATTATCCACTAATTTGGCCACGCCCATGGAGCGCACGCTCTATTCAGACGCAAATTCTGAGGCAATACATGTATACATCTTCACAATCGTGTATTTACTACCTTCAGAAGTCTCTATCTGCATGTTATAGCCATGGTTATAGTGATCTCTGGAAGCCTCTGTTCCTGGATTGTCACATGGTATGCCTGTTCTTCATTACGAGTCATTTGTGGGCTAAATGTGCACAGAGCGCCCTCCAGCTGCAAGTATGAATTGAAAACACAGTACATCAGAGTATCCAGCGCTCATAGTGATGACAATAAATATTGAATAAATATTACTCCTCTGTATAGAAAATTGACATAAACAAATGAGAACCCATCAATATTTCTCCAAATGTGTATGCTTTTAAGCTAAAAGCCTGTATGAAATGCCATAGAGGTAACATGAATGGTCAAGACGCTTTGCATCACAGAAATACAGTATATTTTAAAGTATATTAAAATAGTTATTAATTTTTTTTTTTTTTTTTTTTTTTTTTTTTTTTTTTGATATACAGCATGATGAGCATGAGACTTCTTTTAAAAACATTATAATAGTCCAATCTTTTGACTGGTACTGTAATTTAAACTAAAATAAACATTTTCTTCACATGATGTGCAATAATACGTGCATGCATGAGATCACAAAAATCATGTTTTCTGTCAAGAGTGGACATTATATTAACGTTAATACAGCTGATATGATCCTGTTATCAGCATGCTCACAGAGGGTTTTTTCACATAGCCTACCTGACTGAAAGGGCTCATTATGCGGATCGTTATGCGGCTCATTATGTGGGTCTTTGTCTTCTCGGGTGTGAATCACAGCATTATTCATGAAGATTCACACCTTCATGCATTCTGTCTGTCTTGACAAAAAGTGTCTTACAAAATTTAAATCAATGTATTGTTTTATATGAACGAGTAGGCAGGATTTTTACATCATTTTGAAGCAAAAATTCTAGTCTACAACCTCCAATACCCAGAAGTCTTGTGAACACATATTTAATATTTGTTTTTTGGCCTTATTTCAATGACTTAAGTTTTTTTTTTTTTTCAATAACCACACATAAACGTTATTCCTTCAAAAATATAAACATGTACATACATGTTGCTCACATATAATGGTAGCCTAGTTCGTGCTGAATATGGTGTAATGACAACTTTTCCATTAATATGTTTATGAACAACTGAAAAAAGCACAAATGACAGGGCATGTCAAAACTTCTCCAGGGCCCCAAATCAGCCTCAGACTCCAGAGGGTTAAGCGCAAAGGAGCAACTGAGTCTAATGTGCTGGAAAAGAGAGAGTCAGTAGTTTCTGTTGCAACATCGAGTTCTTCTAAGCTATCTGGTATGCTAAGGAGATGAAACTGATCAGGAAGATTATTTATAAAGCAGTCTTTGGTTGCAGAAGTGATAGTTCTACCATATTTGTGGCAGAGAGGGGGTTTTGCAGCCTTGGCTAAATGTAGTATACACAAGACTAGATAATAGGCCTGGGCGATAAAACGGTATCAATATTTATTGATGGTACATCTTAATTATGTTCGATATATCGATAGTTTCACTTATGCATTAAAATGTAAACAGTTCAGTTGCATGAACAACTCAAGCTCGCTCCATCCCTGGATCAAAAACAGACGTGCTACGAGTGACACGCAAAAATGTTGCTGTGGAGTTCAGTTGCGCAATCGCCACGTGAAATCAGAACACACGAACACATGAAAATGAGTGCTGTACCTTCCGGCGACAAGGAGATTGTGAATAAAAAAGTACACATCAGCTCATCAGTGTGGCAGTTTCATGGTTTCCTTATGGCTTACAGTTGATCTACTTCAAAGTTCGTCTTGAGAGAGCAGTTGTCATGTAGGTATAAACAGCTGCACAGTGTTTTCAACAACACAGTATCTTTATTTCTGTGTTACAAATATTCAAATTATCACAGAAGTACTGAGATAAAAGTTTATAGTTCAGATAAAACACTATGTCTATGTTATCGATCAAAATAGAGCAAATCAGCTTTTGAAAGAAACTTGGTGCTGAAAACAACACAGTAATCGATTACATTGTTTTACCACCAGGTGGCGACAAGGGAGTGTTAAAAAATGTATTTGACGTTGAATCTTCATTCAACAGATTCTTTCAAATGCACTGATTCATCCAGTACTTATGGACATTTTCTTTTGAATGGGTTTGGGAGTTTTTTGTATTTACTAATTTGGGGTACAGACACAGTCTCTATGTGATGATATCTAGGTGAAAAAGGAGTATGAGAAAGAAGACGACGGTAGGCATGGATAAGTTAACAGGCTAGCAAAATGCTAACGTGTTGTGATAGCGATTTAGATTAAAAGATTAAAAAGCTAGCGACATCAGATTAATGTGAATATTAGACAATGTCGAATATATGGTGATGATAAAATAAACAACAAGGAATTATAGAAAGAGATTCAAAACAAAGCTATATGGAGCTACAGATGCAAACCACTCTGAGCAGTGGGGCAGACAGGAGCAGACAGGAGTAATCGATCCAAGGAAGGAAACTAAACAGCCGAGAGCAATATATGTCCTCCTCAGATGTAATGTTTGATCTGTACATCAGCATTGGGTGGGAGAAGCGTTATAATCTCTAAAAGCTGCTTACATTGTACACAGGGAAAGTAACCATGAAGACATTAAAGGTCAACACAGCTTTTGTGTCTTAATCAGCTTTTCCGCATATATACTGGTCCTGATAATCATCAGATTATTCTTTATACATTTCTGTAAATCCTTTTTTGTGAATATATGACTTATTCTACCAGTTGCTCTGGTCTTCATCTTGCGCCACCTGCTGGTGAGGCAGACTAACAACAGATGGAGATATGCATCTCTCTATTGCTATTCCTGTAGTTCCCGGATGTGCAATGTTGAATATTGTGTCGAATTCGAACCACTGAATTTGCGTAAGCGAATTTGTGGAGGCGAACTTGTAAAGCAAAATAAAACAGACCGAAAATTGCCTGTTGAATATTATAGGTTGTAAATTTAAATTTTGGAAGTGAAATCTGAATATGGATTACTGAATTCTTAATAATAAAAATATGTGTGAAATGTTTTGAATTGAAATATTCACAGCTTAAATATACAACCATGCTGAATTACAGCCCATAAAAATGCAAGCCCTTAAAATACAATGCAATAAAGATTTGCAGAATTACCGGACTTGCGTCCTCCCGTCTTCGGGATTTTATACTGCTAAGTTGAACATACCGACAAGTCTGAACTACCAAGGACGCAAATCTGAACTTAGCGTACTTTGTATCGAGAAATGCCTGCAGTCTTTATCTGGCCTCGTCATGAGCAATGAATCCATTTACCTGGATACTTACCTGGTGAAATCTACCTGATCTGCAACATTATGTCTTCCATATTAACTCCAAGTCATCTCCTTGTCTCCATGTCTTCCCCTGGTGATCCCCCCTGTGTGCTCCTTGTCTGGTCTCTATGTGTGTATCACTTTCCCCCTGCAACAGATAAGATTCAAGTTTTCATTCTCTTTGGTCACACCATGATCTGCCATCCAATTCACTACTCACCAAATAATTAAGAAACAAATAAGACACTACACAATAAACGTCTACAAGACAAAGCACAGACTAGGGGTGTCACAATATACCGGTATTGACGATAACCGTGATATTCAAAGCATAAAATATCGATATCATGTTAATTTAGGGTGTGACAATATACCGTATTGGCGATAACCACAATATTTAAAATGAATAGGACGCTTATGATATCATGACATGTAAATACTCCAGCGCCAGTATCTGATTGGCCTCTCAGGTGGCAGTATTGCACCTTAACGTGGACACCTGTGTAGCGATTTTGTACAGTTATTAATTAATTTATGAGTTAGATATATGAATATAATAAAGCTTTATGATTTATTATTATGCATATATCGACCCAAGGGGGAATTAAACATATATTGTGAATTAATTACAACGAATTATAATCAATTACATATATGATTAGTTCTGGTTTAATAATTATTTAGAGAAACCGTCGGTTTGTCCAGCAAACCTTTAGCTCCTCACAGAATTATCGAAAGGAAGATTTTTCTCTGGCCATGAGAAAGACTTCCTATTCTAGCATCCAAACGTAAAGCAAGGATATAGGATCGAAACGTTAAAGTGACCTGGTTTTTGTTGAAGGAGCAAAAGAACAATCGAGCATGAATAATGTGTTTAATATATGCAAACTACGACTACAGAGGTTATACGGCTATACACAGGATATACACATATATACAAAAGTGAAAGAAGAGAAAAGGAAAGAGAGAAGGCAAGCAGCAAAACTTACAAACAGTCCTTGAGGCCAGCACGGAAATCAGTTTCATTATCTAAGATTGAGAAACGGTAGTACTTGCATTAGTTTTGCGTGTCAAGTTTCGGTTTAGCGCTGGTGCAGTTCGTTGGCTTCTTCCGTTCCGCGGGAAGGTTTGAACTGAGCACTTGAAAGTTAGTTTCGCTGGAAGATGGTGGTCCCGTGAGATGAGCGCGATGGCAGCGCGGTCGCCGTGATGTCCGGGAGAGACGTGCGTGAGTGGGCGATGGATGATTGAGGGCAATCGGGAGAACACACAGGAGAATCCTGGTGTTCCTCTTTTATGACAGATAAGCTGACACACCTCCTTGAGGTGGAATAGCCAATGACATAGGTGCAAAGTTGGCGGGCAAACTTTGTCCTTTGTCTTGTCTTGTAACTTAATTTACATAATTTATGGAGGTTGGATCAGAGTACATTTTTCTTTGAAGTACCATTAAAAATAGCACAATGCATTTTACAGGGATGTGAGATACATTATCGAATAAGGCGTGAGGAGAGCTTTACATAGACACCAAGCTTGTTATGTAAGAAAAGCGTATAAAAGAAGTTATGGTTTACAGACAAAATTCCATCATTAAAATGACCACTAGCACAAATACAGTCATTTAAACTAAGTCTAAACACTAGGAAGCATACATGCACTTGACATACGTGATGGGTACACTTTGGCACAGTCATATTTTAAGAATAGCTGTACATACAATCTCTAAGCATGTTTGTGTGTTTTTGTGTGTGTCTGTGTGTGGAATGTGATCTGGCACTTAGTCCACATGAGGGGCCCTTTGATGTCCCAAGAGCTAGGAAATGGGGCCCTCTGTTTTACCTCGGAGGGTAACAAAAATGTCAGAGTGTCTGTTTTTTCTGGACCGGCCGGAGCCGAAGTCAGATTACAACACAGTCCAGCATGCGAGAAGCATCCTGAAGATTCTAGATTTTATTGACTGTCCTGATAAGTGTGCATATGCTACACCTGTCAAACAAGAAGAAGACGCAGCACGTCAGAGTGATAGGCTCTGTCCACACCCGAAAAAAAGTAAAGTAAGCTCGACAGTATGGGAGATTTTCGGCTCCTTAGACAGCCCAATCCGCAGGATTTGCCTAGCTACAGTCAGTGCGAAGGGTGGCAACAACCTTTTTAACCTTTTTAACCACCTCCGTGTCCATCACCCTGCAGATTACGCCATTTTACAGAGAGTAAGTTGCGATTATTTTACTAGTCATGGAATGGGGAATGTTATTTTAACCTGCTAACAGCGATTTTCTTTGTACATATATTTAAATAAAGGGTGATTCTTTTAATAAGTAGCCTACCGCGTTTTCTTTACTCGTCTTACTCAGCGTGATGTAGCTATGCATGCAGTTATTTGCCCTCAAAATTCAAGATACACGGGCATTTTTTGCCCCGACGAGTTTTTGTCATTATATCATATTATAAGATGTGTTTGTATTGCAATATCACACGAGCAAGAGTGCTGTTTTCCCCAAATCAGCACAAATGCAATGTTCCTTCAACTTATTACATTTTAGACACAGTATTGTTAATATTTTTTTTCCTTTATTTCGCCAACGAAAATTTCAAAAATTATGAACAGCAGAACAGAGCCCCCGTGCAACAGAAATGTTTTTGTTACACTGACTGAATCCGCATTTAGAACTAACGTTTTGAACAAATCTGTTGATTCACTCACTCATTATGACAGTGACTTGCTGCCACCTACTGGCAGTTTAGTTTAGTTTCATATTTAAGGTACATTTTAATTAAAAAGTTAAAATTAGAAAAAAATCCATGTTTAAATATTGAATTAAATATATGTATACAAATTGTAAATGCTGTGTAAATTAATGCCACTTATCACTCTGTGTCACCTCTGTATTGCAAAGATGGATTTTGTTGATAATGATTTCATTTGATTGGTAACAGCTATAATGTATAGGCTACTATGCTACTATTAATTTTTATTTCTTCAGGTCTTAAAAAGCCTTAAATTTGACTTTAAAAAATGTGTGCAGCAACCCTGAAAGAGAAAAACTAAATCTAAATAAAGTAAAAATTATTTAGACTGATAATTTTTTTTCCCCCCAAGGATTCTATAGATATCGCAATATATCAATATTGTGAATTCTTTTGGCCACAATAACCGTGGTGAGAAGAATCTTGTGACAGCCCTAGCACAGACACTAAATTCATTACAGTTAATAGGAAAATTCTAACTGGAATTGGCCTTAAGACATGAGAAGATCTAGTGAATGAGTCAGTGCATGAGAATAAAAGCAAAATTGTTGAAAGCGGCCAAAGAAATCAAGACGGCACAGACCGAAGGTAATTTTACGTCATCTGACCCAAATGTTCTTTGAGGGCAGGTCAAAGCAGCCTGTGGCAGAATATGTAATGTGTAACATGGAACATGGTGATGTAATGTCTTATAAGCAGTTTAAGCCCTTATGATTCATACTGAATGAAGCTGAACTTTCTCTGCAGGTGAAAATGTATAACCTGACACAATATGAGCATGGAGCAGATGATGTGCTAGTCATGGGAACTGATGGCCTGTGGGATGTCCTTTCTAATGAGGAAGTAGCAGAGACTGTCACCTCATTCCTGGCCAACTGTGATCCCGATGACCTTCACAGGTTTTATGTTTTTGATTATGTGCCTTTATTCGTGCCCATGTATGTGCTAGTGTAATTGTCATGCATTATAATTAAACATTATAGCACAAAACTTTTGATGATGTCAAATCAAATCAAAAATGCTATTTTGCCACAAGTTCATGTAAAAGTTAACCTATGTTGCATATTAGGCATATACCAAAACAGACAGGTTGTATTGTCCTCATCCTTGAAAAAAGCCATGATCAAAACTATATTAGATGAAAAAGCTATTACCAAAATTACATTAAATTAAGAACAATTGAAAATGAATAGACAATTAGAAACCAAGATGTAATTTTAAACTTCAAGATTTTAAATTTTTTTTTTTTTTTAAAAACTCTTTTTGTACTGAGTTTGCCATTTCATGTCCAGTGTAAATCCTCAAGCAAAACCAGTTCACATTCTGTGTTAAATTTACAATTTATGCATGTTACAAAGAAAAGAGCGTCCATTGAATGGCTTGACTAATTGCCTCTTGTTTTTATCTGGTTCTTCTGCTGTAGTAGGTTATATGGCACTTTGAACTGAAATAATTTGGCAAAGTGATGTAGAATTCAGTTAAGACCTGGAACTAGCAACATACTGTAGAAATGCAGCTATTAAATAATCACTACCAGTTTATATTGAATATAGCCTTCAGAATTTATAACTTTGATTTGCTGCCGTAAAATAAGTACGTGTGATACACACACTGAACCAGTTTGGTAATTGCCTCCGGCCAGTGCAAAATTATCGTAATGCCCGCTTTGGACAGCGGCGGGCTGGGACCTGCAGATGGCTGCATCAGTGTTGCCAACTTAGCAACTTTTCAGATCCCTTTTGCGACTTTTTTCCAAGAAAGCGCGTTGTGACGAATACTTGTGAACCTGATCTAGCTTCCGAGACCCACCGGTACTGCCACACGAGCGCGAGATCTTGCTTCCTTCCCGCTGCTGCAGGCACATCTCTCTATGTCTGCTGTTCAGTGAGTGGCTGAGAGGAGCAGCGCATTCAGTTAAGAATGTGTGCTCTGCCAGAGAACAAATAAAATAGATACTATTGCTTCTAACCTGAGTGATCATTTTACGTGTACATATAACGTTAGCTAAAATCACAGCAACTGTCTTTATCTTATGTGTATTTGTCAGACAACATCTCAATTATAAATCAGGATTTAGCGCTGGTTTAACATGTCAGGGCTCGACACTAACACTTTTCAATTAGTCCGGGATAATTTGATTTTTTGAAGGAGAGCAAGTGAAAGAGACTTTTACTTGCCCGGCCTGACAAGGACCTAATTAAAACGTCAAAACAAAAAAAAACGCTAAAATTATTTTATTACATTTAGTGTAAGTGGCGATCGATAGTGGATGATAATAGGCTGTATAATGTAGTGACGATAACAAGGTTGCGCTGTTGAGGCTCGCGCAGCATCTCGAGGAGAAATGGAAACATGAGCGAAGCACACACAAAAAGAATCTCAGTTAAACATACTGCAGTAAAAATTCAAAATGTGGAGTTTTTATAACTTGATACAGTTAAGCAATATCACACGACCAAGAATGCTGTTTTCCTAAATAGGCTACCATCACAATTAAATACGTGACATTCATTTTATACAACAGTTCAGTTAAAAATATTTCATATTAAGTCACATTTTAGAAGGAATATTGACTGTTTTTGTTCTATTTTAGCAGTGAAAATAGTTTCAAACAAAAATCACAGCAGACAAATCACAGCACACAAATCTATCACAAATATGCAGATTGTAATATGTCAAAGCTGCAACATTCTGAAAGGATATTGCTTCAGAAATTTTACATTTATATTTACACTACAAAAAAAATCCTATTTTTTTTTTCGAACAAGCAACTGTTTTACTTTAAAAGTGAATGACAAGGCTCAATGTCGAGCCCTGTATGAAGTCTTAATGGGCCGCGTTTCAGTCAAAATTTCATATTGTCTGACAACAAAAACAGAAAAATATATAGATGAAACAATTTTATTGGGAATTTGGCTGTATTATATTATGTGAGCAAAGAGGGTGGCAGCAGAGAAGCAAACAAATTGCTGCATGACGTCATCTAATTGACATTTAGCGACATATATATATGGCATTAAAAATGTAAAAATTGGCATTAAAAAGGAGATTTGATGAAACCTGCAGAAACCCTGAAAAGTGTATATTCATTAGTTAGATAGGTATTCTTTTGCTCACTTGACAGATGCTTTGCCAAAGCAATGGCAAATATCACAACGTTAGAAACCTTTTATGGTATTTTGAGAAAAGTAAAAATATTTTGTGAATCATTATGAAACTATGGTGGAACGCCACAGACTAGGTAGATTATATCAAGTGTAAATAGTCCCTTGCTGGCAGAGGCTATTTACACAAACTCTGCCCACCACTATCTCTTTGAGCCAGACAAAATTACAAAAGAAATCATCTTGGTTTACAAAATATAACCTAGAAGAAGGGGAACGAGACACTGCGTCTGATAAAATGCTATGGGGAATGCCTCAGCGTGACCGGTGTCTGAAGCACTCATGCAAACGCGACAATGGTATTGGCCAGCGACAGCCTATGATGCCACAACCAGGGTGACCGTATTAAAAGGGCACCTGTGGAATACATCATCCACTTCTTTGTCTAAAGGACACATGGCAGGCACCCCCGAAAGTATGGTAGTGTTTCATCCCCCTTCTCTGGGGAACCTAGGTTAGATTTGTAACTCAAGATGTTCCCTTTCGAATGGGAATGTGCACTGCATCTGACAAGATGCTATGGGGAGCAAATACCCACTCCGCCATGCTGAGGGAAGTGCATGCCCTATCGCCACTGACTAAGCACTGAAAAAGCTGACTCTCCTGACCTCATTGTCAGTGACGTTATTCCCTAGGGCCACAGCCCGAGCTACATACCCTGAATGAGGAAGTCCCCACAGGGACTAGGGACAGTCCTACCAAGGGGGCTCCCAGAGAATCATGCCACATAGACATAGCTATCCAGGTGTTGTCAGGAATTTGCAGCATTCTGCAGTAAGATTCTCTAACAAAAGAAGGTAATACTTACACTAAGGCTGCTTAAAGGTGAGGCTTGCAGAGATTCATTTCACTCAGTATTGCCAACATCAGGAGAGCAGAGGCCTTTATAAAAGAGAACCAAGCCATCTGAACTTTTTCACTATTCTAGTGTTTAGCTCAAATGAGCTAAACAGTAATGACTTCTCAATACATTAGCGAAGCCTAACAACACTCTGACTAAAAGCAGCCAGTGCTAGTTTTTAAGAAAAGAGCTTTAGATAGTGGAGGCCTCAAATGAATAACTCTAAAAAGAGAGGAGGCCTGCTACACTAACCTAACTACCACTTCCTAACAGGGGGCTTACTGACAGCCGTTCCGCTTTGAACATGCACAAAAGTAGCACTGCAGAGTGAAAATAAGAAACCTCCAGAGCAAGAGGACGTATAAACACTCTATATCCCTAAAACAACTATATCGAGGAAGCTCATAGAAAGGCTTGCCACTCAAAACCGCTAAACCATTTTGCATGTCTCCTTTGTCTGACACACCCATTTCAGGTCTTGGAGTCTCGACCAATGAGCTGATGATCTGAATCAGGTGTGTTTGATTAAGGAGACATAGAAAACATGCAGTGTTGGGGAGGAATGTGTTTGGGAACCCCTCTCCTAATGCCTTCCAATGCCAAGCACTAGAGGGCGGTGGTCTCAAAAAGATAACTCTCAATAAAATGAGAGGAGACCTAACAACACTACCTGTCAGGGAGGCTCACTCAGAGCTGAACCACCTTACATTATTGGTAACAGACCAAGCTCCTATTGTAAATTTTAGTTTTCTTCTTATTATTATTCTTATTATTCCTCCTGAATGGGAGTCTATGACAGCCCTATCAACGCAACATGAGAAAATTATTACATTTGGCACTATTGTACAGATGGTCATGAATAGTCATTGGACCAATTTTGGAGTCTCTAGAACAAACTCTATAGCGCCACCACCAGTTCAAAAATTAACTTTTTAAATGGCTATAACTTTTGAACCCTTTGTTCTAGAAAAATGAAATTTGCTACACATGATTCCTCTCTTCATGCTAATCACATTCAACATCTTACATTAACACTCCGCCCATTACAGTAGTGGCCATTTTATAAAGTACAGTATTCCGTTTTTTTCGCTACTCCTTCAAAATTTGTCCAATTTTTTTCACAAGGGCCTTCCAACCTGACAAAAAAAAACATAACATAACATTAAGGAGGCCCCGCAAGAGCCTTACACTTAATACTAAATGATTCTTACTCATGCTTGGAAATTGCACCTTTCTCATTGGTCAAGCCAAAACTCAGAGTGTGACTGCTGTAGAGGTTAAAAAGCCCCCACGCAGATCGAGCTGTGCTCGTCTGCCTTTTTTCCTGCTGATACTACTGATTGCTGTTCACATGAGACCCCACCCCCGAGCCAGGCTGGCAGGCCTCATCCACTTCAAGCCATGCGCAACTTCCTCAACAACAGGGTCAAATTAGCAGCATAAGTTTGTCGTAATTTCTTCATTCAGCGCAGAAGATATTGATTAAAACCTCAGCACCATCAGACCGAACAATCAAGAATTTCTTCTGAGACTGCATATCCGGATGCTCCTCAACAGCTAAGGCATTTGCAAGTATCATACACTAAATGGCGATTTAGTATTAAGTGAACCCCTTTGTTAGCTAAGGTGCTTTATAGTGAGAAACTGATGGTTCTTCCAGCTCATTAAATGACTTTTAATAGCTTCATTCCCCTGTTATGCTACAGTTTAATTCAATTTCCACTCTCTCATTTCCTATGTATGCGTGATTTGTATGTCTGTGTGTGTTTAGTCTAGCTATGTGTTCACGATTTAATTAAATAAAACTTTGTGCACATCCTTGCGAGTTGATTCTGATATGCTTATAAACCAATCTGGTCGTGAGCCCACGACAGGCCAGGAACCCCCAGCTGTTGGGCGTGGGAGCAGACCCGGGCCGGCACAGTATAAATGTTTTAAAGTCTGCAGCTTGCGCCTTTGGCACATCTATTGATGTGGTGGTCGATAAGTTTAAGGACGCAAACAGTTCAGAAGGTGAAACTGGAGCATCAAGGACAAAGCCCTTCTTTTTCTCCCCGTTGTTAGCCATGTTTACCCACTAATGTATCTCCGTGACCACCATTGCCACCATCAACTTGCCGATCGTGGAGAGGTCTGTTTAGTGGCCCGGAAAGCTCAAAACTGTGATATAAGAGATAACACATTCTCCTCCAGCATGTCACTGTCGGCAACCACAGAGGAGCACAGAAGGCCCACCCCCCTCTCAAACACCTCAACAAGCTCCAATCTCAATTTCCTCTTCGCCTCAGTGACAAGACCTGAGCTGTGGGGTACAGGTGTTTGTCCCAGTTCCCTTGAGAAGAGGGACAAACGAAAGCAGAGCTTTTTTCATGGGAAAACACTCATAGTGCACACAAATAGCCCCCTCAAGGCCTGAGTGTTCGTGCTCTTTGCCCAAACAAACAACACAAAGACCGTGTGTCAGGTGTCAAATAATGAGGACACCAATCAACATGCTTCCTAAATGCCAGATGTCATAATGAATTATCGCTTACTGTACATGCTTCAAACAAACGTCTCCTGAAGACAAAGAATGTATTCCTCAGGTGCCCTTTTATACTCATGGTTGCACTGGTAGTGACGTCATAGGCTGTCACCGGCTAATACAACTGTCGTGTTTGCACACATGCTTCAGACACCAGTCATGCTGAGGCTTCCCCATAGCATCTTGTCAGATAGGTGAGGCGTTCCCCATAGCATCCCATTCGAAAGAAAACCCCGTGATAACAGCAGCATTGATGTAGAGAGTAAGACAGGTGTCATCGCGCCTGACACAAGTTCGAATCCACCTTTTTCCGAATTCATTCTTCTCCCTTTTTTCATTGTATATCAGCTGGAAGAGGTGTTTGTTTTAAATAAAAATAAAGAAATTATTTGAAAAGTGGAAATAAAGTGCCCAATGGGTATTTAATAGTGGGAAAAATAGTATTATAATGGGAAGAGTTAGTATTAGTGTAGTAAAAGAACAAAGTTCGTAGGGAAGGAAGACGACAAGGGTCGGCTTTGACTGCTGACTGAGTCTTTTTTTGAGCTTCAATAACATAAAGAACAGTGCACACGCACAACAGAGACAAAACTTTAAATCAGGCTTCACTCCAGAAATTCCTCTCCAGGATCCAGTGTCTCAGTCAGCAGTCCCTCTCTCTCTCACACACTCCTGCTTCTCCTGGCGTTTTATCCTGTCTCCACGCCAATCACTGTAATCAAAGACAGGTGTTTGTATTTGTGTTTAACCCGCTCATTCACCACGCGTCTCCTGACGCTCTCCCCCGCTGCAGCGTTCGCTAAACCACGCCCCTTGCCACATGTTGGTATCCTTCATGTGGTGGAGCCACTGTAGAGGAGCGTGGTACGAACAGAGGGTGAATTCCCGTCCCAGAAGATAATAGCGGAGGGTGAGGACGGCCCACCTGATGGCTAAACACTCTTTCTCCACGGTGCTGTACTTAGCCTCTCTCTTAGAGAGCTTACGGCTGATGTACAGCACCGGCCGTTCCTCCCCCTCTATCTCCTGGGACAGGTCAGCACCCAGCCCCCTGTCCGACGCATCAGTCTGCAACACAAAAGGGAGAGATAAGTCAGGAGAATGAAGCAATGGCCCGCCACATAGAGCAGCCTTCACCTGGTTAAAGGCCTGCTGGCACGGCTCCGTCCACTGGACCGTATCTGGTGCCTCCTTTTTAGTCAGATCAGTCAAAGGGCTGGTGAGGTCTGAATAATTAGGTACAAACCTTCTATAATATCCCGCCAGCCCAGTCTAACCTCCTTTTTGGTCTTGGGGCGCGGACAGGTCGCAATTGCTGCCGTCTTATCAATTTGGGGACGCGCACCTGTCCATGTCCCAAGTGGAAGCCCAGATACCTTACTTCCACGCGCCCAATTGCACACTTCTTCGGGTTGGCCATGAGCCCGGCCCCCCTCAGCGATCTCAGGACGGCCCTCAAATGCTGCATATGCCGCTGCCAGTCATTACTGAAGATAATAATATCATCCAGATAAGCAGCAGCATATGCACCATGGGGCCGCAAAATTTTATCCATGAGACGCTGAAAGGTGGCCGGTGCCCCGAACAGCTCGAATGGAAGAGTAACAAATTGGTGTAATCCAAACGGCGTCATGAAAGCTGTCTTTTCTTTGGATAATGGCGACAAGGGGATCTGCCAATATCCCTTCATTAAGTCCAATGTCGAATAAAAGTGAGCCGTACCAAGCCGGTCAAGCAGTTCGTCCACCCGTGGCATTGGATACGCGTCGAATTTCGACACAGCATTCACCTTGCAGTAATCCACACAGAACCGTACTGAGCTGTCCGTTTTGGGAACCAAAACCATCGGGCTCGCCCAGTTACTGCTGGATTCTTCTATTACTCCCATTTCAAGCATTGCTCCTAATTCTTCCTGAACTACTTTTTTCTTTTGTGTTCAGGCAATCTATATGGCCGGCTGCGAACCACCACACCCGGCTCAGTCTCGATGTGGTGCTGAATGAGGTCTGTACAGCCCAGTAGGGGAGAAAACACGTCAGCAAACTCTGCTTGTAATTTAGTCAAATCAGTGAGCTGTGAGGGCGAGAGGTGATCTCCACCTGGGGCCAGCGCGAAGGATTGTTTTTTTATATTCGCCTCTGGCCCAAGATCATCCTCTCCGCTAATCACCATCGCCAGCATCACTGGTTCTGCCTCATTCCATTTTTTAAGGAGATTGAGGTGGTAAATTTGATGTGTTCCCCTCCTATCAGATCGTATTACCTCATAATTGAGCTCACCAATCTGCCGTGTGACCTCAAATGGTCCTTGCCACTTTGCAAGTAATTTAGAGCTTGAAGTGGGGAGCAATACAAGCACTTTATCTCCCGGTGCAAATTTTCGTAAATTAGTCCCCCTGTCATACAGCCAGCTTTGTCTGTCCTGGGCTTGTAACAAATTCTCCATGGATAGCCACCCCAAAGTGTGGAGTTTTGTTCTCAAGTCCAGCACATACTGAATTTCATTTTTTGATTGAGATTCCGTCCTCCCAAGTCTCTCTCAGAACATCCAGTACCCCGCGGGGCTGGCGACCAAAGAGAAGCTCGAAGGGGGAAAACCCCGTGGAGGCTTGCGGGACTTCTCGCACAGCGAACAACAGGGGTTCTAACCATTTATCCCAATTTTTGGCGTCTTCCTGCGCAAATTTACGAATCATTGATTTAAGCGTGCGATTAAACCGTTCGACCAGCCCGTCCGTTTGTGGGTGAAAGATGCTGGTACGAATCGATTTAATGCCCAATAACTCGTAAAGTTTGCGTAACATACGTGACATAAACGGCGTGCCTTGATCAGTGAGGATTTCTTTCGGAATCCCCACTCGGGAGATTAAACTAAACAGTGCATCCGCAACACTCTTAGCGGAAATGTTGCAGAGAGCCACTGCTTCAGGATATTGCGTTGCATAATCCACAATGACTAATGCAAAACGATGCCCTCTCGATGATCGCTCTAATGGCCCGATGAGGTCCATACCAATTCGTACGAAGGGGACCTGCATTAAAGGAAGGGGGCGCAAAAGGTGCTTTTGGAGTGGCCGGTGGATTCACCAACTGACATTCACGACAAGACGCGCACCACCTGCGCACGTTCTCATGGATGCCCGGCCAAAAAAATCGGGTCATGAGGCGATTTAGTGTTGCTGTTTGTCCTAAATGACCAGCCATTGGGTTAGAATGAGCCGCGTGGAAAAGCATTTCCCTGCGGCTTCTCGGAACTAATAACTGGGTTGTATCTTCTTTTGTCTGAGTGTCTTGGGTCACTCGATACAACCTATCTTTTATAATCGCAAAATACGGATAAGTAAGCGCGCGTCCAGGCTGGAGAGGCTGACCATCGATGACACTGACCTTTTCAAAAGCATGTTTTAGCGTTTCATCCTGAGACTGCTCCAGGGGAAAGTCATCGCGCTCCAAAAGAATAAGTCTTCCGACTTCGCTCTGTTCCCCTGAAGCTGTACTCATTGGTCCCTGGTCAGCTTCTCCCACCTGCACATGCGCGTCCCCATCCGGCGTCTTTTTTCCCCAAGAGGCATCCAAACATAAACACCCCAGTAATTTATTGAACACGGGCCAATTGGTTCCCAAAAAATTATCGGATGCCGGAGGTGCAGGTTAACTGCCACCTCAACATTATGCTTTTGTTCCCTGAATTGAATAACGACTGGCATTAAAGGATATTCCACCACATCCCCGTGCACACACCGCACCCTAACCATGCGGCTTGTATCCAATGCCCCAGCTGAAATCAGGCTTTGATGAATCGAGGTTTGGTTACATCCAGAATCCACCAAAGCCTGATAGGTACCCCCCCTTGATACTCACAGGTATTTGGTACCAGCCAGCCTGACCATGGGCAGCCTGCGGGTCATCCGGGACCCGGATCATTGTCCCGACCTCCATCACCGGACACCTGTCCACAAAATGCTCTGGGTCCCCGCAAAGCCAACAGGCCGGCCCAGACCTGCCCGCCGCTCTCGCTCTCCCCTTTCTCCACGGTTGGAGGATCTTTCTCGCTGGAGGATGGCCCGTTTGAGATTGTCGAACACCAGGAGGTTCTGTATGGGGAGCTGCTCTGCCGCCACCTGCGCTTCGCTGGATAAAAGCCGGCCACTGATCCCGGGGCCACCCAGAAGCCTCTGCTGATTTTTCGAATAAGTCCAAGAAGGCCTCTGGGTCGTCGTGTGGCCCCATCTTATTCAGCGACAGGTGGGTGGGCGCAGTGCTCTGTCCAGTGGTCTCCGTACGAACCTCCCGGTCAATCCAGCTCCGGAACCTCTTGCGGTCTTCCTGCTGGGCCTGTACGATCGCCTGGAAACGCTTGATGGGGTTCCTGGTGTAAGACCGCGGGGGACGAGATGATGTCTGCAAACGGCTGGGCGGAGGTCGACTGCATGGCGGCGGCTTCCGTCTTCCCTCCTGGGTTTCGGCACCAGTGTAGTAAAAGAACAAAGTTCATAGTGAAGGAAGACGACAAGGGTCGGCTTTGACTGCTGACTGAGTCTTTTATTGAGCTTCAATAACATAAAGAACAGTACACATGCACAACAGAGACAAAACTTTAAATCAGGCTTCACTCCAGAAATTCCTCTCCAGGATCCAGTGTCTCAGTCAGCAGTCCCTCTCTCTCTCACACACTCCTGCTTCTCCTGGCGTTTTATCCTGTCTCCACGCCAATCACTGTAATCACTGTAATGTTCGTTATTTGTGTTTAACCCGGCTCATTCACCACGCGTCTCCTGACGCTCTCCCCCGCTGCAGCACTCGCTAAACCACGCCCCCCTCGCCACAATTAGGTATAAGGGAGAGCTTTCAGGACAAGGACAAGTAGTCACTCAATAAGGCAGCATCCATTTATGATTTTAATAAATCTAATCATTTACACTGAATATGTTATTATGTATACTGTATTATATTATAGTACAAAACACTGAGGTTTGCACTTTACACATAGTATCTGCCATTATTTGCACAAAGTATAAATAGCATCTAACAACTATTTACACTTATTAGTGTAAAGAAAACACTTTTTGTTGCTATTTACACGGTGCAAATAGCTGCTGCCAAATGATATATAATGTAAGTCTATATATGCTTTAAGTGTGTGTTGTGATCACAGGTACACAATGGCAGCCCAGGACCTGGTGATGCGAGCCAGAGGAGTTCTGAGGGACCAGGGTTGGCGAATCGACAATGATCGGCTTGGCTCTGGGGATGACATTTCTGTTTATATAATTCCCTTGATGTATGGTAACCGTCAGCCATAGTAGGTAACCTACTAAAGGTAACCTAAAGTGCCCAGCACTTCTTTCACATGTACCCTGATATGTTTAAACTTACTTCCTCCCTTCTCTCTTTGGGTCAGTATAATGTGGTAAATGAGTCTACTGTAGTAACACCCATCACAACACCCAATAACACTGTATGTCCTCTTCTAAGCATGACAGAAATGTTAATACCTGAACCCTTTTCCATGTGACCTCAGACTGACCAAGTCTGTTTCTGCACGGCTTTGAAAGTTTTTAAAAAATTTTAATTTTTCTTTCTTCATTTTTATCCAGGGCAGGCAGTAAGGATATTTCTAAATGCCAATTGTTTATATTCTTGTCACTTCTGAGGAACTATAATACACTTTTCCTTAGTGATATATTTAAGTGAGAAAAGGATAATAACTGACAATATGATTTTAATGAATTTGTTTGACATTTCCGTAGCTATGAATAATTCTTAAAGTATTTTTGTTTGTCTGTTTGTGTTTGTTTTATTTTGTTTTGTTTTTGGGTTTTTAATGTATTGTATTTTATTGTATTTTATTATTGTCCACAGTAATTAACAGAATGTAAATTTAACTCGTTTAACATAAAGTCCACAATCTGAACCACTATTACAGTACAATCTGAACCGCACCAGCGTTAAAATAAAGGTTACACTTTATTTCCATAGTCCACTTTAGACATTTTACTTACTATAAGTAACTTTGCAGCTAGATGTCAGCTCTCATCAATTTGCAACTACATGTCAGTTAACTCTCATTAGATTATTAGTAGGGTTAGGGAGTAGGAACATAAATGAACAAGGCCTTACCAAATGTGCACAGCAACACATTCCAGAGATCAGGTAGATTTCCGACTGAACAATTAGAAGGTTGTAATACTTGTCGATGACAACTATCTTTCCCCATGACTGCTTAATCTCAACTGTGGAGGGAGTGGGGGTTGTAACGAATGTCAGGAAGATTTACAAAAGCAGCATTTTTAACAGATATTTAAGTGAACTCATTTCTTTGGCTTAAACAGACAGCAGTATCAACAAATTTACTAATAAACTTTATTAGTTACTAAGAATTGATTTTAAAGGTCTTTATGTATCATGTAAATTGTATGTAATCTGTGGAGTTATTCCTTTGAGTTAAACAATTATTACAGCAACCTTTTTATTAACTTCTACCTCATTTATAGGAGACACCTCATATTTGGTATGTCTTTGACAGTTAAAAGATTTCCTGGAAATTGACTTTCAGACACATCATTTGCTTTGTTCCGAAACAGGGACTTAATTTGTTACAATGTTGCATTTTCTTCTTGGTTCATTGGCAACAATACAAGTGTTTATACAAATGTTTATACAAGTCATATGTGAGGAAAAACTCTTATTGGTCAGAGTTTCCTCTGAGTCATCCATCAAGACAGATTGACAAGTTCGCTACATGAGCTTATTGAGTTTATCTGTAGCTGTCATCACACACACAAACACTTATATGAATGTAGTCGTCATTTACACTCTAATTGATGAATTATATATATTTAATTATATTTAGAATTATATATATAATTTATAATGTGGTTAGAGCGAGATTCAAGGCTTTGTCGGGACAGCATTCTTGCAGTGCATGAAGAAGAGCAATTACTCTTATTGGTTTTTAACCACACAAACTCAAAGAATCAGACACTGCTGCTTTTTATATATAACGCATTTTCCATCAAAATTTATGACAACACTTGGTTCGTTGGTCCATTGGGTCGGATTGTTTTCTCACCTCAGCCGGACCACCCCAGAGTTCATTTTCAATTGGGCTGAGACCACCTTGTTCAGGCGATCTTAGAGCGATTGTTCTGGTACAAATCCAAGCGTGATTGACGTGTTTATATATGCCTAAACAAACAGAACTAAGGAAGAAAACACACCAGGTTCCGAAACAAATGCTCCAAATGAGCGAGGTGTAAAAACACCTGTAGATTTGAGTAGGATCTATCATATTCACATTATAAAAGTTTTACCCAAAGTGTTCACCAAACTCTCGGGAAGTTTGCAACCACGTGATAAGGACATTATGTTAATTTCATGCAAGAAGAGGAGAATGTGTCTTAATCCCAGTTCTGTACAGAATTGGTAAGATACTCTCATTTCAGTGTATCGGTGGACAAATGGTTGATAGTGTAAATATTCTCTCTGGATCATTTGCTTACTTTACTGTATGAATTTGATTCTGATTCACTGTGATTCAAATATTGCCTTTGAGTTAAACTGATCTAATTTCCATTGCAAAGGTTGAATGAATGAAAAGAGGCATTTACATTGCGCTTTTTTCTTATATACTACTGTACACCCAAAGAACTTTACAATCATATCAGGGGGTCTCTCCTCGACCACCACCAGTGTGCAGAATTCACTTGGATGATCCAACATCAGCCACAGTACAACAGCGCAAGTGCACTCTCCACACAACACCAGCTATAGGTGGAGAGGAAAAAGAGTGATCTAGCCAATTTAGTTTGTAGAATAAGTTGACATACTTGCAAATTTAATTATATTCAGTAGAATGTCTGTTAGGGGAACATCAAAATAAACTGTTAGCAGATATTAAGTAGACATTCTACTAATACTCTAATAACTTGTTGTTGCAAAGTTACTTATAGTAAGTAAATGTCTAAAGTGGACTATCAAAATAAAGTGTTAAAATAAATGTACTAATCCATCACCAGTTTTCACAGCAGGGAGAGAGTCTAAAAATGAGAGGATGTTTCTATGTTTGCTGATAGTGCACTTTCAAATGTTTACATTTTTACTGTCATATTTCAATTTTTGCAAGCTGTTTGAGCATGGTATACCAAGGAAGTTTCTTATGATCTAGCCACCACATTTAAAGAACAAAATACCATGAATTATTCTATTGGACTGCAATGCGTTGTTTTTTTGTTGTTGTTGTTGTTGTTGTTGTTTGGTTGTTTGTTTGTTTTTTGACCAAGCTTATTTGAATTTTAAATTATAGGTATAAAGGGGGTCATTTTGTCTTTACTTAAATATTTGCTCTTTACTTAAATTTGTGCTTCTGGAGCACCTTAAATGTTTGTTTTTTCATTGCATGCCATAATATTTATTCAAAAACAAAAAAAATGTTGTTCTTTTTCAGGTTTCAATTACATATAACATATGTAAAAAAATTATTTTGTGCTGATTATGCCTGTGTTTTTTTTTAACAGTCACCTTGCTTTTTCATCTCATTTGATTTTGTCCTATATGTTGTATACAGAACTATAATAAACAACCTAGAGAACCATTTACATACTTGATTCACCATTGTTAAAGTGTAATGTATATTTTGTAACATGAAAATGAATTATATTTTTGTTTGTTATTTAAAACAAAACTAGGGACCACATATTTCTGTATTTAAAAAAAATAAAGAGTATGATGGTTTCTATGTGTCTGCACTGCTATTTACTGCAAATTAAGGATCATGTCATTTCATTGCCTGTCAATGACGACATATCCGCGTTACCCTCGATTTACAGTTTTACTTTAGTAGAAAACATGGAAACGCCAAAGACGCTTTAATATATTATGTGTTTTATTAAACAGGTGAGCAACTTTTTGGATACATTTATCAACAGAAAATAAATTATTGTTATATAGCTCAACACAGTCTTGTCATTGCTTGAATCACTTGTTTCTTGATTTACCACAAATACCATGTTTTTGCCATGCCTTAGAGACACTATTTTGCCAAGTGGCTTACATAACATAATCAGAAAGAGCTTTCTCCATCATACAATATATTTTTAAATTAACTGCATGTCATTTAGCAACACAAGTCATCCTGTTTTTATTTAATAAGACATTCCAATATCTATATAGATTACTGCAAAGTGCAACAAGTCTCTTATACCAGCTGCAGCATAATCATGATAAAAGCTCCGTTGGACTCCCACAGCTCTCAGCTTGCCCTGCTTCATACCACAGTATGAACTTTAAAACTTTAATACATTAGCTCATTCATGAACATGATTTCTTCCCTAGTCCGTCGGATTGCTTTCCATCAGCTGTGGAGGTGAAGATGAAAACTCCCATGATTCCACGCTCATTCACGGCATCATCAAGCTACGCCTTTGTTTTGAATAAGCAATCTCAAGCGTTGAAAATTACATATTGTGCCTTCAACTCAGTAGCAGGGTTTATTGACGGTAGGTAGGAATACTTGTTTTTATGCGCATTTTGAAGTATCGCATCAGAAATGAGTAATAGAAACAGCAAATTTGGGGGAAAAATCCCTAAACTCACACAAAAAAAAAAAATGTACGCTCGCTTGAGGTGGTTTTTGACTTGTGCAAAAAAACATAAAACGGATGAAAATCCCAATGTTTACAAAAATATACTATACACAAAAAAAACTCAAAAAAGCCACCACCAACCCCCCCATGAACAGGCACAAGATACAATGAAAAATAAAACACCTTAAACACAAATTTTTTAGAAGCATCAATCCTGGAAAAGCTAATCTTTTCAAGCTTGAGGGCAGCAACCATCTCCGCCAACCATTTATAAAAACTATACTGTTCAGGCGCACAGAAGGACATAATATTCAACGCAGTCTTCATTTGTTTTAAAATTCTAATGGAATTCAGCACAACAAAATTCTTACATTTTAATTTCTTTAAAGATACAGGATTAGAAAAAAGAATAGCAGCTAAGGAGCAACCTAGTCAGTTGATGAGCGGGACTTGTGATTTTATTGGGTCCCTCTGCTGTTTGTCGCTGACTGAGCTGAAATAATTAGGCTTGTTCGACTTCATGCAGCGTTGCAAAGATTGGCGGCCGCCTGACAAAATCAATGTATTTGTCCGACTATGATCGGTGCTGCTGCCGCCTTACGATCACATGTGCCATCAAAGTACCTTGAGAGCCAAACGAGACCAGCCGCCAAGGTCAGGTGCTGCTGTTGCTCAAAATCGGCTTTGATGATGACACACTTTATTCTCATTGGTCAGATTCTGTGATAACAACGAAGACGTGTGTTGCGTTTTTTTCTTATACAAGTTCCTGTATTTAACCAATCTTGATATTGAATATCTGATATTCAAAACATGGGAATTTCAATCGCATCTACTTCTTCGGCTATAATCCAGGGTTCCCACACGCCTTGAAAGTACTTGAAAGTACTTGGATTTCAGACACATGAATTCAAGGCCTGGAAAAAACAAATATTGGTCCTTGAAAGAGCATAAATTAAATTTGAAATACATTGTGTTAAAATTATAACACGCCCCCCTGAGTCCTAGGGCCTTTTTCTATTTAGAGTTAGTCATTCCTAAAAATTTTAAACATATTTTCAGTCTAAATTTCATGGAAGCCATAAATAAGTTAAAAATCTCTAAGATAAATGGAGGGTTCTTCTGTTATCTTTAATTGGTTGGGTTAATGCCATTAAAATGGTCTCTCTGCCTTGATTTATATATCTTTTTCAGAACTTGCCAATATATTTGGCACATTCTTTTTTAAAACTTTTTTTAGATTCTGTCATTTTGCCATTCCTTTGGGGCTTTAAAACGCATAGAATTTCTAAGGCCCATTTTCAGAAGCCGAAAGAGTTAGGTGGTCTAGCGCTCCCTGTTTTACGTCATTATTATTGGGCTGCTAATGCAAGGGCTATGATGTTCTGGCGGATTAGCGATCAAGCTGCCGATAATTTGATGGATACACATCCAAAGTGGCTGTATTTACTTTCGCGGGAGTAGGACACCTAATAAGAACTGCCTCCCGCCCCTTCCTGCCAGTACTGTCATCTCATTACTGTATACACGCACTGGCCGAACGTTTACGTGCTCAAAGTCCCCATCTTTTTGCGCTATTATGTAGTTTTTGGTTTGTATAACATGCAGAAAAATAGATATGCATGTCACCAGGATTACAAACCTGCCGGCTGTTGATGTGATTTAAGATAACAATACTCACAAAACTCACTGCTCTTTATGGATACATTTATTAGCTTTATTTAATAAAATAGTAGCACATTATCTTCATCAAAAATGAAGACAATGAGAAATATAAGTGGTTTTATTTTACATTTGACTGCATTCTTTTATTTCTGAATATTTATCTCAACTGTTAGACATCAGAATGCCTAACATTTATTTGCATTTATTTATTTGTCTGTTTTGTTATTTTGTAAGAAATCCTTATTAGGTGCATGGCACCAGATGTGGGCCTCCATGCCCAAATCTTATAGGCCTACCATTACCTTATATTAAATGAATGAAGAGAGGTGGGGCCCACGTCAGTGTTTTTTCATCGGGCCCAGACTTGCCTAGCTACGGCCTTGATTGTGACTGTACTGTACTGTAATTATTGTGACATAAACTGTAAAAAAAAAAAAATAAAAAATAAAAACTTTTGGAAAGAAATTCAGAACCATGGTGACTTTGATATATAGTACTCTAAATTTTCATCACATGAAATACTAAACAGATGCTCCACAAATTTTCCACAAACTGCTTCTTGTTTCATCTCCACCCTCAAATGGAGGAAATGATCCATTTTAGAACTTTTAGAGTCTATGCCACATTGTTTTAAAAGTTTTCTCAAAGCCTCAACCTGTAAAAAATAAAGATGCAACAGTACTAAAAAAACATGCTGCACTTGGGCAGACATCTTTTTTGCAGCCTTACTTAAAACATCAGAAAGACTTTTCATTTAATCCAGGCATGACAAGACAATTAATTTGATCTAGGCATGACCAGATTATTTCATAGTAATGTTAAATCCTATAATTAAACCAAAAAGGTGTGTTGGATTTACATGACATCAGTCCTACATTAATCAATTAAGTTAAACAAAATTTGTAAATTCAACATCATAGAATGAAATCATTTGGTAACACTTTACTTGAAGGGGTTGTGCATAAGACTGACATGACACATGTCATGAATATGAAGGAGGTTTTATGCATGTTTATGACAACTGTCATTAAATGTCATTCGCTCAATTATGTCATTTTTAATGCAAAGATGACATTGTTTGAGATGTCTTTGTTATGACAACTTGACATAAACCAAAATATCATAACCTGTCAGTGTCTTTGTCATGACAACTTGACATTATTTAGCTTTATGGTTTAACATTACATTAAACTGTCATGTGGTTGGTTTTGACATTGGCTGTCATGAGGCCATTATAATAGTGTCATGAATATTTTTCTGACCACTTTTTTTCAGTGGTACAAATTGAAAATGTCATTAAGTGATAATACTCTGTCAAATAATTTTATAACAGCGTCATGAATATTTTTCTTGACCTCAACTACAGTGGTACAAATTGAACTTGTCATTAAAATGTTATTAAGTGACAATACTCTGACAAATAATTTTATAACAGCGTCATTAATATTTTCATTTTATGTTTTTTTTTTTAATAAAGTTTCCTCCAACAGAAGGTCAGATAATAGACAATTTCAAATTTCTTAAAAAAGACGACACTATTATAAAATAATGGTAACACTATTTTAGGGTCTTTTAACTAGTTGCTTATTACTATTAGAATGCATATTACTAGAATATTGACTATTTATTAGTAATTATTAAGCACACATTAATGCCTTATTCTGCATGACCTTATTCTAGATTCTTAATCCTACCCAATACCTAAACTTAACAATTAACTATATTTATAAGCAGTAAATTAGGAGTTTATTGAGGGAAAAGTCATAGTTAATCGTTTATATATGTGTTCCCTATACTGAAGTGTTACCAAAATAATGTAATGTAATGTTAATGTTAAAAAGCAAAGTAGTTTCTTAAGTTTGATAATTAATCTGCTATGTTTATGACAGGTTATGTTGTCTTGGTAATGTCAAGTTGTCATGACAAAGACACTGACAGGTTATGATGTATTGGTTTATGTCAAGTTGTTGTAACAAAGACATCTCAAACAATGTCATCTTTGCATTAAAAATGACATAATTGAGCGAATGACACTTAATGACAGTTGTCATAAACATGCATAAACCCTCCTTCATATTCATGACATGTGTCATGTCATGATTATGAAGGTGTCATGTCAGTCTTAAGCACACCCCTTCAAGTAAAGTGTTGCCAATCATTTTAAGTGACCCAATTAAATAGTCTCAAAGTGAATTTTATATGGTTCCCTGACATGATTCAGTCATCCAATATCATATTGGATGCCCGGCCAAAAAAAGTTGCTGTTTGGATTTTAATGGGCAAATACGTAAGAGTCTATGGATAATCATTACAAAAGTTGTTTTCTCGTGATCACGACTTAATTTCTTCTCTAAATTACACAAATGTGCCAACAGATAGCAGTATATTACCAAATATAACTAGTGATGCGCTGTAAATATCCACTTTACTGTATTAGTTCATATTGGCTCACAGGTGCGCCGTTGGCACGGGGGGGACAGGGGGGTCAGGACCCCCGCAGTTTTGAAAAGACAGAAATCGACCCCTGCACTTTTGATAAGGGCTGCTTCAGTCAGTCACAATATATCATCTTTTAGCTTAGGATATTTTCTTTCACGTTTCTGTGAGCTTTCGTTCGTAAATAATCAACTGTTTTGTCGCAGATGTGAAGAAGAGGAAATGCGCTCTCGAACAGAGAAACGCGATCTCCAAGCAATCGATCACAGCGTGCTAACGTTTTAGGACAGGTCAGTGATATATAAATCGTGGCCGAACGTTAGCGTTTGTCAATCAAGCCAAACCGTCCATTTAGAAACCGAGAAATTTGACACTTTCTCTATGGTAGTGCACTACGGATGCAATATATTTTTGACCACAGGTAGATTTCATGGCGCTGTTTCGCCTTTTCCGTGGCGGGACATTTAAATAGCGAGGTGTCATCTGTCAGTCATTCGCTGCAGCGGAAGATAGGAGACGCGTGATTGCATATTAATTACAAAAAGGTTCGTATTGTGTTATTCTGTACAACACGTACTTACAGAAAAATTATGCGACTTTATTTAACTAAATCACTACGTAACTGGCCTATTGTTTTTCTCAAGAAGTCTTAACATTTTACCTCAGGTTTTACGCTTTTACGTCACGTCTGTTTTACCTCAGAGATCAGCGCTGACAAACCAAGAAGGTAAGATGAATTCTTTACTATTTTTAGGAAATAATTTGTTGTTGTTGTTTGTTGTTATTATTATTATTATTATTATTATTATTATTATCATATAATCGTGTTGTTTTATTGTTTTGAATGGTTTGTGAAGTTTAATGTAAATAAAAACAAGTAGCCTAGCCTATGATTCGGTTAGCAAAATTTAATTGATAAATTACAGTAAGCCAAACTTGATAGAAAATACAATTTATTGGAGTATCTTTAGGTATAAAAAGCTTGTTCACTGAAGTTTTATAAAATGTTTTGTGTATGTAAAATATATGTGTATATATATATATATATATATATATATATATATACAACAGTTCTGTCTGGTTCTCGAATCTGATTGGCTGATAGCCGTGCGATATTTCAGTGATAACAGCACTCCTCCTACCTTTTCACCGTTTGTATCACTCCGCTTGAAGTGACCGTTATGGCGGACGAGCAAATCCACCGTAATTTTTGAGAATACTACTTGTTGTACCACTAACTGTAGTTTTAATAGTTTTTTAGACGAGAATGTAGTTGTTTAGACCTGAAATATGCGATTCATATTCAATAATAGCGCCTATTTTACAATTTGTTTTGACGTTTTCGGAGATGTGAGCTCCAGGCCGTCAGCGGCCGCTCAGTGCTTGTGTACGCGCCGAGAAATGCTACATGTCGGCCAGTGCTTCGGGGATTTACCGCTGGCACTTATAGTGGTTAAACATGAGACATAATTCGAGTACATAAAACGGGCAATCTTTGGTCTTATTAATCTATTATTTGTTCCAGAGCAAGTCGAATTGTACTATGTTAAATTTGATAATAATTAATGTTACCTTATATAGCATATTGGCTACAACTAGACGGGAAATATCAGACGAAGACTCTTCTCCGCTCTTCAAATACGTAAAACTTAAACTTTATGTATTAAAATTAAACTTTATAGACAGTGTTTTTTGAATGAAGAAAACGCTTTACATTTTTTTTTCAAACAGATCTTTATTTACCTTTGCATTGCATAGACGGTATGGAAGCCCGTTTCCGCCACAGTTGAGTAAAAAAATATAATTCTGTAAGTCATAATAATGAGAAACTTTCTCCTAATTATGACTTAGCATCTCATTATATTTAGAAAGTTTCTCATAATAATGACTTAATATGTCAGAATAATGAGAAAATTTCTCGTAATTATGACTTATTTTCTCGTAATAATGACTTAACATCTCATAATAATGAGAAACTTTCTCGTAATAATGACTTATTTTCTCATAATAATTACTTATTTTCTCATAATAATTACTTATTTTCTCATAATAATGATTTAGTATGTCAGAATAATGAGAAACTTTCTCGTAATTATGACTCATTTTCTCGTAATAATGACTTAGTTTCTCATAATAATGACTTAGTATGTCAGAATAATGAGAAACTTTCTCGTAATAATGAGAAACTTCTACACATGCGCATAGCAGCGGATCAGTGACACGCTAGCGACATCCGCTGGTCAAATGCGAGAACTCCGCAACCATGGCACGTTCTGCAAAGAATGTAATCTATTATATCATTAAATAAATAACATTATTGATAAATTATCAGTAGCCTGTATGAGACGGGATATAGTTGTTTATTCATTTGTAACATTCATTTGTATGTTTGTGTATGAACAAGCAGAAACACAGAGTAGTGATCCATGGATTTCAAACAGATAGAGAAATGATAAGACAGCACACACCTACATATCCAACTCTGTTAAAGAACGCTTCACCTGGACAGCTGTCTTTTGCATACATTCTAATGAGTCATAAACATCTTAAAAGGTGTTTTCTGTAGGAATATCGCTGGAATGAAGGTTTATGACTGGCCAAGTGCTTTAGGACCCGGTTTATATTAGAAAAGCTTTCCAGTGCCTATGTCTAGGCAAACCTGCACATCAAATGCCTAGACTCATCCGCGAAATACGTGTTAACGTTAACACATAAACCCACACATTTTATGAAGACGTTGCACTTGAACTAAACGAATAAATTTCATATTCTTTCATTAATCTGATAGTTTTGAAAGCCTTCGCGTTCATGCAGCAGTTTCCACCGTTACCACGGAAACCACTTTGCGTTCGTGCGCATGGAAAAGTATTGAAGATATACTGATAATTTATAACTGATGTTATTTAATGATACTATAGACTACACTTTGTATATTACACTGAATTTATCAAAAGAGGTGCACGAATGCAGAATGTGCCATGTTTGCTGTTCTCGCATTTACGAGCCTTTGACCAGCAGAACGTAGAGTTCTCAGAGTTTGTTATTATGAGAACTAAGTCTAACGAGAAGTTTCTCATTATTATAGATGTTAAGTCATATTACTAGAAAGTTTCTCACTATTATGAGAAACTAAGTCATTATTACAAGAAATTTCTCATTATTAGATTAAGTCATTATTACGAGAAAGTTTCTCATTATTATGAGAAACAAGTCTTATTTGAGAAAGTTTCTCGTTTTATATATGAGAAAATTAAGTAAGTCATATTACGAGAAAGTTTCTTGCTATTATGGAGTTAAGTCATTACGAGAATTTTCGTTATTAGAGAGTTAATCTTATTACGAGAAAGTTTCTCTTATTATGAGATGTTAAGTCATATTTTAGAAAGTTTCTCGTAATTATGAGTGTTAAGTCATTATTACGAGTCATAATTACGAGAAATTCTCATATTCTGACATACTAAGTCATTATTAAGAGAACTTCTCATATAATGAGATGCTAAGTCATAATTACGAGAAAGTTTCTCATTATATGACTTACAGAATTATATTTTTTACTCAACTGTGGCGGAAACGTATGGAAGCCGTTTCCGCCACAGTTGAGTAAAAAAATATAATTCTAAGTCATAATAATGAAAACTTTCTCGTAATTATGACTTATTTTCTCGTAATAATGACTTAGTTTCTCATAATACGAAACTTTCTCGTAATAATGACTTAACATCTCATAATAACGAGAAACTTCTCGTAATAATCTTCATCTAATAACGAGAAACTTTCTCATAATAATGACTGTTTCTCATAATAACGAGAAACTTTCTCGTATTGACTTAACATCTCATAATAACGAGACTTTCTCGACGAGAACTTTCTCGTAATATGACTTAACATCTCATAATAACGAGAAACTTTCTCGTAATAATGACTTAACATCTCATATAATGAGAAATTTTCTCGGAATTATGACTTAGTTTCTCATAATAACGAAACTTTCTCATAATAATGAGAAACTTCTACGCATGCGCAGAGCAGCGGAGCAGAAGGGCGTGCACGCTAGCGACATCTGCTGGTCAAAGGCTCGTAAATGCGAGAACAGCAAACATGGCACATTCTGCATTCGTGCACCTCTTTTTGATAAATTCAGTGTAATATACAAAGTGTAGTCTATAGTATCATTAAAACACATTATAAATTATCAGTATATCTTCAATACTTTTCCATGCGCACGAAGCAAAGTGGTTTCCGTGGTAACGGTGGAAACTGCTGCATGAACGCGAAGGCTTTCAAAACTATCAGATTAATGAAGGAATATGACATTTATTCGTTTAGTTCAAGTGCAACGTCTTCATAAAATGTGTGGGTTTATGTGTTAACGTTAACACGTATTTCGCGGATGAGTCTAGGCTATTTGATGTGCAGGTTTGCCTAGACATAGGCACTGGAAAGCTTTTCTAATATAAACCGGGTCCTAAAGCACTTGGCCAGTCATAAACCTCATTCCAGCGATATTCCTACAGAAACACCTTTAAGATGTTATGACTCATTAGAATGTATGCAGAAGACAGCTGTCCAGGTGAAGCGTTCTTCATTATTATGAGAAACTAAGTCATTATTACGAGAAAGTTTCTCGTTATTATGAGATGTTAAGTCATTATTACTAGAAAGTTTCTCACTATTATGAGAAACTAAGTCATTATTACAAGAAAGTTTCTCATTATTATGAGATGTTAAGTCATTATTACGAGAAAGTTTCTCATTATTATGAGAAACAAGTCATTATAATGAGAAAGTTTCTCGTTATTATGAGAAACTAAGTCATTATTACGAGAAAGTTTCTCGAGTATTACGAGAAAGTTTCTTGTATTATGAGATTTATACAGAAAGTTTCTCGAGATGTTAAGTCATTATTACGAGAAAGTTTCTCATTATTATGAGATGTTAAGTCATTATTATGAGAAAGTTTCTCGTATTATGAGATGTTAAGTCATTATTACGAGAAAATAAGTCATAATTACGAGAAATTTTCTCATTATTCTGACATACTAAGTCATTATTAAGAGAAACTTTCTCAATATAATGAGATGCTAAGTCATAATTACGAGAAAGTTTCTCATTATTATGACTTACAGAATTATATTTTTTACTCAACTGTGGCGGAAACGTATGGAAGCCCGTTTCCGCCACATGAGTAAAAAAATAATTCTGTATCATAATAATGAAACTTTCTCGTAATTATGACTTATTTTCTCGTAATAATACCTCATACGTTAAGTCTAATAATGAGGAACTTTCTCGTAATAATGCTTAACATCTCATAATAACGAGAAACTTTCTCATAAATGACTTAGTTTCTCATATAACGAGAAACTTCTCGTAATAATGACTTACATCTCATAATAACGAGAAACTTTCTCGTAATAATGACTTAACATCTCATAATAACGAGAAACTTTCTCGTAATAATGACTTAACATCTCATAATAACGAGAAACTTTCTCGTAATAATGACTTAACATCTCATAATAATGAGAAATTTCTCGGAATTATGACTTAGTTTCTCATAATAACGAGAAACTTTCTCATAATAATGAAACTTCTACGCATGCGCAGAGCAGCGGAGCAGAAGGGCGTGCCACGCTAGCGACATCTGCTGGTCAAAGGCTCGTAAATGCGAGAACAGCAAACATGGCACATTCTGCATTCGTGCACCTCTTTTTGATAAAATTCAGTGTAATATACAAAGTGTAGTCTATAGTATCATTAAATAACATCAGTTATAAATTCAGTATATCTTCAATACTTTTCCATGCGCACGAAGCAAAGTGGTTTCCGTGGTAACGGTGGAAACTGCTGCATGAACGCGAAGGCTTTCAAAACTATCAGATTAATGAAGGAATATGACATTTATTCGTTTAGTTCAAGTGCAACGTCTTCATAAAATGTGTGGGTTTATGTGTTAACGTTAACACGTATTCGCGGATGAGTCTAGGCTATTTGATGTGCAGGTTTGCCTAGACATAGGCACTGGAAAGCTTTTCTAATATAAACCGGGTCCTAAAGCACTTGGCCAGTCATAAACCTTCATTCCAGCGATATTCCTACAGAAAACACCTTTTAAGATGTTTATGACTCATTAGAATGTATGCAGAAGACAGCTGTCCAGGTGAAGCGTTCTTTAACAGAGTTGGATATATAGGTGTGTGCTGTCTTATTCCTCTATCTATTTGAAATCCATGGATCACTACTCTGTGTTTCTGCTTGTTCATACACAAACATACAAATGAATGTTACAATGATAAACAACTATATCCCGTCTCATACAGGCTACTGATAATTTATCATAATGTTATTTATTTAATGATAATAGATTACACTTTTGCAGAACGTGCCATGGTTGCGGAGTTCTCGCATTTGACCAGCGGATGTCGCTAGCGTGTCACTGATCCGCTGCTATGCGCATGTGTAGAAGTTTCTCATTATTACGAGAAACTAAGTCATTATTACGAGAAAGTTTCTCATTATTATGAGAAACTAAGTCATTATTACGAGAAAGTTTCTCATTTATTAACGAGAAAGTTTCTCATTATTAGACTAAGTCATTTTAAGTTCTCATTATTCGAGTCATATTTTTCTCATTATTTCTACTAGTCATTATTATGAGAACTAAGTCATTATTACGAGAAAGTTTTCTCATTATTATGAGTCATTATTACGAGAAAGTTTCTCATTATTTTTCATTATTACATGACATAAAGTCATTATTATGAGAACTAAGTCATTATTACGAGAAATTTCTTTCCATTACGAGAAGTTTCTCGAGATGTTAGTTACGAGAAAATAAGTCATATTACGAAAATAAGTCAAATTACGAGAAAGTTTCTCATTATTCTGACATACTAATCATTATTACGAGAAAATACGTCATTATTACATTCTCATTATTATGACTTACAGAATTTTTTTTACTCAACTGTGGCGGAAACGGGCTTCCATAGAAACGGGCTTCCATATTGACGATGATCAAACTGAGTGCGGCACTTCATTCGCGAGGTGAGGCGGATTTGGCTTTGACTGACAGTTTGAGGATCCAATGGAGTTACGAGGTTTTGCTCTTTAAATCCTCTTCATTCGTTAAATATTTGTAAAAACCCACATACAAGCGTAAAGGGTGACCTATAGTTTTTTTTTTTTTTTTTTGTTTTTAAAATAACTAGTGCTTTACGTTTGACTGACTGTACAATTGTGTTCATTTGTTGTTCATAAATATTTTTATATAAATATGTCCATTAGTGCGTAATATGGATTGAGTGAAAGTTACATAAATACGCCATTAGATGGCGGCAACACTTTACAGGAGAATGAGTCTGTCAGTCACTAGAGACTTTTAAATTGAAAGGAACTTTTGCAAAGGAAGTTGTTTTTGCGCTATGTGTTATGGATGTTTTGGAAAATTCCGATAGCTGTAAAAAAAAGGACAATACAAGATCGCTTTCCTCAGCGGACATTCAAACGGACTTTTATAATTGATATAATATTATGGAGATCGACTTGAAGAATGATGTAATGCAATATATCAGACAGGTACCCTCTCAGGTACCTCTCTCTCTCTCTCTCTCTCCTCTCTCTCTCTCTCATACTGTACAAATTCAATGAGTTTCAATGAAGCAACTCAACGTTCCTTCCTTACTAGTTCTAAAGTGACGGAGGCTTGGTCCAACTGTCAACTTGAGATTTGAATCCGTGGCGGAAGGAAGTAGTGCTGCACGAAAGAGGGTTTTAAAGACACTCCGTTGTTCTTCTTATTTATTTATACACTCGTGCCGTCGAACTGTTTGTGCATATCACAATATCTCGGCCTGCGGCCTCGTGCCTACGGACGAATCACAGCCGTGCTGATATACAGCCATATCGCAAGGCTACGAGCAATAGCAATAGCATATATATATATATATATATATATATATATAAAAGTGGCGTGCAGTGGTGTTCTGAAATGAGGAGGCACATTTTTTTTATGAATCATTGTAAATTCATGTGCATTACTCTTAAAGTTGACACATCTTCCTTGTTAAATGAACATTACTTTACAGTACAATCAAAAAGAAAAAGAAAGAAACCAATACAATTCTATTTTGTAATTTTACATTAACAATGTAATGCTCTATTTATCAAAACCAAGTCAATCTCATCAAGCATCAAGTGTTTTAAGCATTTCTACATTCATTCCAAAATAATAACTAAAGGCAATAATAATTTAAACAATATATTTTATTTGTGTATTGCGGTTTTTCATTTTTAATTGTCAACCTAGGATATTTTGGATCATCAGTCATGCTCCATTAACACCGTCTGTCACAGACACGAATTGTATTTTAATTTCACCAAGCTGATTGCTCTAAAAACCCCCACAGTCATCATGCTTTCAGTCCATTTCAAGTTTGATTTTGACGTGACATAAAGCGGTGATATCTAACTGTGATCTGTTTACTTACTTTTCAATTAGTCTTCCGATTGACGCCATTATTTGTTATTCAGACTGACGCGCGAACGCGCACGTCAACGAAGGCGGGATTTATTGCACAAACCAATCATATCCAATCATAACCAATTACATCCAATCATAGCGCGATGGAGACATTGCCTCCTCTCACGTGACTTTCCCCCATTCATTCTCAATTACCCCCACAAAACCCACCGCACGCCGGGGATCTGGGCCGTATTCACAAAACATTTTATCTTACCACTAAGTTCTCCTAAATAGCAGTAAAGTTTTTAGCTAAGAGTTTTCTCTTAAAACCTATTCACAAACCTGCTGAGACAAACTTTACTAAGGAATAGACTGAAGTCTTAAGCTAAGAGTAAGGCGGGGTTGACCTCATTGCTATGGGTAAACCACTGTGATTGGCTGATGGGGGAGGAGTCAGTGATTTAATCACAGAAATATTGTAGAATGAGGTGTCATGTTTCCATATTAAATAAAGGTTTTAAATACAAATGTTGCCCATTCAAATAAATGTTTTTTAATAAAAATGTTCCCACAGTCAAAATAAAATGTTGACATATTGTTGCCATAAAGGTTTTAAATGTAGGCTAAGTGTTACTAATTAAACTATACAGTTAATTGTCCACCTCTTGGATGTCTGCATCTCAAGAGAATGCAATTCAACCGACAATTATGTTTTATAAACAAAGTTTGGGAGAAACACATTCAAACGGTCCTTCTAATCAGCACAAGAAGAGGAATAAATACACAGGCGAGATATATATATATATATATATATATATATATATATATATATATATATATATATAATTTTTTTTTTTTTTTTTTTTTTTTTTTTTTTTTTTTTTTTTTTTTTACTCTATTAAATTATTTGTAAGTGTGAACCCATGAAAACCACTGCCACAGGTAATCAGACATATTTATTTATTTGTTAAAGATTAATTTTTGGCGTCTCATCATAGATTCAAATCTATAAATCAAATTTTTTTTTTTATTGCATTGCATTTTATTGCTTTATGAAGAAAGGTTCAGCCCCAAGGCTCTATCGCTATTGCCTCAGTGGTGTACAGTGTCTTTGGGTGGATTAGGACTGTTTGTGATTTGGTCTTAGTGACTTAGGAGTCCTCTTGACTACTCCTAACGTTTCACAGATTTAGGAGCTAGTTTAGCGCTAAAATGCTTGTGAAATACTCTTAGAGAAAAATTTAGGAGTCCTAAAATTAGGACTGCACGCCCATTATTTTTAAGAGTTTCTCCTAAATCGGCAATTTAGGAGCTACTTTTAGCCTTAAGATGTTTTGTGAATACGGCCCCAGATGATTTTATATGGTTTCCTATGAGAGGAAAGGGAGGCATGACTCCTCTGTGTAACTTTACCTGCGGGTGTCGCTGTTGGGCAGTGTGTTCCTTAAGAAATACGCGTGACTTGCGCTCTTTTTAATGTCATAATTTGTAATATTTGTGTTGTTTATATGTAATATGGATTATTTTCTCATCCTATTTTTTTGAGGAGGCACTGCCTCCCTTGCCTACTCGGAGGAAACGCCCCTGATATATATATATATATATATATATATATATATACAATTATATATATATATAAGTGTGTGTGTGTGTGTGTGTGTGTGTACACACACACACTTATTTATATTTAGCACATATATTTATATATATTTATAAGCACTTATTTATACATAAACATTTCTTTTAATTTGTAATAATATTTCACATATTACTGTTTCTACTGTATTTTTGGTTAAATAAATGCAGCCTTGGTAAGCATAAGAGACTTCTTTCAAAAACATTAAAAATTATAATGTTTCCAAACTTTTGACAGGTCCTGTACAGTTTATAACACCATATCTTATGAATCTCTTATATTGTTACTTTTGATCAATTTCATGTATCTCTGCTGAATAGACATATTATTTATTTTTAAAAATGTAAAAAAAAATATATAAAAAAATATAAAACAATCTTACTAATGTTTTAATTGTAATATACTATATGCTAATTGTGTTATTTCATTAAGTATTTTAATGTGGTCATGATTTCAGGTCATCAGCATGAAGAAGACTGTCTTTTTTCCAAGGAGAGTCAACTCCAGGAAAGGCCCTTCAGGCCATTTACGACAGGACCCATCTGAAGAGGCAAAAAGTATTAAAGACAACCCTTCTTTGCAGGTGTGGTAGATTTTTCCCTACGCACCTGACTTAATTAAACCGGGTGTCCCAACACCCATAAATCTATAAATTTATACTCTACTAAGCGTACTTCAATACCTGTTCGAGTCGGCCGACGTCTCGGCCTGTTTTGGGGCACTATCACCTGATACTAAGCTCTTTAGTGCTCCTCACCTCCACTAAACACTATCACTATAGTATAGAAAAAGATCTCTAGTGCTTAGGTTTGCTGCAGCCTAAAAACCAGACAGACTCCAGACTATGCCTCAGAATATGCTTTAATCACGGCCGGGAGAGTTCTCATCAATTCCAGAGAATCTCTCTCCGAACAAAGGAATACAGCAGGTTTTATAGGATTTCAGGTACACTTCACAGTCAGTATGGCATGATCTATTACTCATTATGATCAGTCTTAATACAATTGGTTCAGATTTAAGAAAAACATCTCAGTTCCTCTGTCCCGCATAAATTTAGATTTAGAACAACTGAATCACAAGATCATCAAAAAAATGTCTCAGGGTTAATAGTTCAGATTACTCAATAGGTTAAAACAATTCCTAGACTATTTTTTTTATCCTCAGAAGGATGCTGTCTAGCCAGCACAGCAGAATTTTTCTGAATCACAACACTCAGTCCTAGTGACTATTTCTCTATTTCAAAGTTAGATTATTATTAGGCCTGTAAAGAAAAGAAATGTAGTTCATTATTAATTAGTTCAAAAATTCCATCACACAGGACAAGTCAGCACCTCAAAGAGAAGATCTGGTCAAGACCAATGCCCATTCTGTTGTGTTACACAGAGGAGGGGATGTCTCTGACAAGCAAGAGGTGTTAGGAGAATATGTTCTTCAGTTTGGCAAGTACAAGGGCAAGTCCTTCAGGTGGTTATTGGAGAATGATGTTGGCTACGCTTTGTACCTGTCCAGTAAGGTTGAGGAGGAAGAACAGGCTGGGCAGTTCAACCCAGAAGGTCCTTGCAAGGATAGCCTCATTTCCTTTCTTGAATACTCAAGAAGCTTCAAGGAAATTGAGGATCTTAAACAGTATCTATCTCAAAGGCCAGATCCAGTGCCAGTCTTGTCAGAGCATGACAATATTGTTGGATTTGGAACAAGAGCACAAGATACTTGGAGAAAAATTTGGGATACCAGGGCTGATGGATATGCTTCCTTTATAATGAGACAGAAATGTGTTCCAGGAAGTAAGATGTATCTGTTGCAGCAGTATCTTTTAAAGCAGCAGCAAAACCAACTGCCCAAAAGTCAAATTCAAGTCAAGTCAAATTTATTTATATAGCGCTTTTACAATTGGTAATTGTTTCAAAGCAGCTTTACATATTAGAAGCACAGAAAAAAGGGAAGTGGTTAAAAATAAGCTGTACAAACAAGCGTGGTAATATGTAACATATACAAGATGGTGCTACATTAAGCCAATGTCGGCCGACTCCCAGGGGTGGAAAAAACCCCCTAGGAGAAAAACCCAGCGTGCTAACACTGGGAAAAAAGTCCTAGGAGGGAAAAAACCCCTTGGAAGATATATATAATATATGTAAGTGGATATGGAGATCAAAATCTGAATTATACATTTTTATTATAGAGATTAAAAATAGATTATATATAAATATATGTAAGCGGATACGGGGATTAAAAATCTGAATTATAGATGCAGCCAGAACTGGATCTGTAGGCCCATGTCTCCTGGGCTACAAAAACCCTCCTCGGTTGCCCTCACCATCATCTTCCATTGCAAGGCCTCTGGTTCCTTCAAGTACTGCCTCTGATCATCCAGGTGAGTTAATAAAATTCATGCATATTTGATTAAAAGTCTTCTGGTGCATTTATTTTATTTCATAGTAATGGAGGAGGATGAGGAACTGGAGAAGATGATGTTGAGTCTTTCTCTAACAAAATATCTCACACAGCCGAGTAAGTGAACCAACAATCATTTTCAGTGTCATGTTTGTTATATGTAGCCATGTCTTGTTCTTTATGACATTAAGTTGCACATACTTCAATGAAACTATTAAAATTTTAATGCTTAATTTTTTAGGATCATCTGCAGCCCCTGGATCCACAGTCTTATCTAAAAGAGGTTATTTTCCACATCAGTTTTGGGGGATTATTCTGTTATAGACAGATTTATCTGACAGATTTATCTTATCATCATTTCTGATTTTAAATGATTTTATTTGTTGTTTTGGCAGTGTTCTTGCCTGTTCTAAAACGCGTTCTTTTGTTCCACTTTTAAGGGATAAAAATACCAGTGACGAGGGTGAGTGCACTTCATGAATTTTATGCATGCATGCTATTTAATTGAATTTGTTGTCTTTAAGTAAAAATTCTACTTATATTATAACAATTAAATCTGAACATTGTTATAATTTTCAAACTAGAATCTTTAAATAAATTATGATTGTAGTGACTGTTTTACCAGTTTTGACCATTTTATGTGAAAACATGCACATTCAATGTTTATATATATATATATATATATATATATATATTAATACATGTCCTTTGCTTTGTTCAATGCAGTTCTGCCTCAGCCTCCACCATTCTCCCATTCCACCAGCTCCTGTGTGTAGGAATTCTTCACAGGGGTAAAGGGTAAAGGCTCTGTACCTACAGCACCTGCACCAACAACCTCCACACAGACCGAGGCCCTTAATATCCCACAATGCAGCTTTGGTGAGTATATGAGACATTCAAAAACATTAGCAAATTAGAGATGTTTCCAAACTTTTGACAGGTACTGTAAAGTATGTAACATCATCACATGCAGACTCCCATTCTCGCATAATTTTTATTATGATTATTTTATGATATATATTATGATTATTTTAATTCTTTAATATGATTATTTTAATATGATTTTATTATTATTTTTTATTGATTAAGCACGCAGCTGAAGTAAAATTGAAACTAAATTCTAAAAATTAAGTGAACTTCACAGGGGCGCTGAAAAGACATACATGCATTATGCCCTAATATTATAAAGAGTCTTGACATGTGTTCTATGTGTTTGCATGCATTTACATTACTACTTATTAACACATTTACTAAGGGACAGTACTACAGGGTATTAGAATGACATAACATTTTTCTGTGTTAGGGAGGCATAAACCACCAGCAATTCTCTCAAAACCAGACCGGCCTAATGAATATAGTGCCATTGCATCTCCACGGCCAGGTTGGTATATGGACATGTACATATGCTGACTCTACTGTAAGGATATGCCTGTTGTTGTTGTTGTTGTTGTTGTTGTTTTTCACCAATTCCCTTCACTCCAGTGAGGGTTCCTTTGCCAGTACTTCCCAAGTTGCTTGATTTATCTACAAGCAAGACCACATCGCCTTTAAGACCAGTTCAGGAAACTGTGTTCTGTCAGTGTAAGGACTTAATGTAGCATTTTACTTAATCAAATTTAAAAAAGATTTAACATATTTAACAAATGTAATGCTCATGTATGACTGTCACCCATGTCATCCTACAGCCCTCATCCCAGTGACCTCTGCACAGTCTGCAGCCTCTACTCCTCCCTCAGGACCCCCTGCAGCTGCTGGCCAGTCTTTCTCAGGACTCTCTGCAGCCTCTACTGGGTACCCCTCAGCTCAGTTGGAGGAGAAGCCTGCTGTTCCACCACTGCCAAGCTATGAGCAGGATGTGAACCGATGGCACTGTAAAAAGTACTGGTTTGCAGACAAGCCCCAATGGATGGACATGCTGCCAAGTCGGTTCTGCAACATTTTGCCAGCTTTTCTGACACACAAGAAGGCCATATGTAAGACTGTGATGGATGAGCTGCGGCGCACAGGAAAGTCTCCCAATGATATGGCCAATCAGCTAAGTGAAGCTCTCCACCTCAGGTATGAGCGTGCACACCTGGCTTACCTGTCCACTGTTAAGAATGTGCTGGATGGGGGATAGTGGACTTTATGGTCAGCAGACCATCACAGGGGCACTAAGAGCAACAAATACTCCTGCTCCATTTGGTGAGTATGGTGATGTGGTCGGCTGGTGCGGAGTAACAGTCTCAGCCCACTACTTGGTTGACTGCCTCATTCAGGAGTACCATAGGCAGGAGAGCACACTCAATCTGCTCCTCCAAGGCACGTTTGGACAAGCCTTAAGGGCTGACCATACCCACAAAGTGGCCCGTAAGGTTGTGCTTGCATCAGGTATAGGGCTGGACGATATATCACATGCGATTGTCACGCACATTTCGTCAGTAAAGCCGGTTCCCTGATTACCGCTAAATTGCCATCACCTGCTTTCAAATGGAGCTGCATTTAATAGACAGAACCGTATTTCACTGACAAGCTACGCAATATCGCGTTCATATCGCAGATGAATCACCTTCGATAATGAACGCGATATTGCGTAGCTTGTCAGTGAACTACGGCTCTGGGAGCACTGCCGCACCAGGGTCCCGCACCCCAAAGAGCTGCTGCAGAGAGTGGAGAGCGTTCTCCAAAGATTCTTTTTAGAATGCGATCCTGATGGTGTGCCACTGTTCAAACCATCGATGTTGAAGGTGTGGAGGATTCAGCGAGTACACATTCTCAGAGGCTGCCTGAGTGACCCAGAGGTTCGGAGGGGATCCTCTATAGGCATGGTGGAACAGTCCAGCTGAACCATGTGAAGGGGGAGGCGGCAGCTGTACCCGTTTGGATCCCTGTGAGAGAGGCACCTCTCAGCAGGAGGGGTTCCATTTCCATCAGGCAAGATGGGTCACAGGCACTCAGGTATCCACAGAACTTTTCGAGGCGCAGGGCATGATTGGAGTGGCTCGCTGGAATTTTCAGCGCCTTGTAGACCTGAAACAGCCTGGAGTGAAGCTGCCTGCAGTTTTTGATCCTGTGCTGATCATGGAACTGAACAAGCTCTCAGACATGGTTACAGGCCAGGCCAAGTATCCTGCCTTGCTTGTCTCACAGACAGACACCAGAGAAAGGTTTGGACTACAATATGTGGAGCCTGGTTGTCGTCCTGTCCCCCTGGACTGGGACAAGCACAAGTCCCAGAGGGTACCTGTTGCAGGGGAGGGAGAGCATCAGTCCTCAGAGCCGTCTGCTCTCAGTGAGAGATTCCCACCTGATGACCCACCTGAGGAGGTGAGGGAGGAACACTTTGCTCACGTAAACTTGACTTGTTGTACTTAAAAATATGCTTACTCACTAAAACACAAAATATACACTACTGATCAGCTTCATTTATTTGATCCAAAATACAGCAAAAACAGTAATATTGTGAAATATTTTTACAATTTAAAATAACTGTTTTCTATTTGAATATATTTTGAAATGCAATTTATATTTTCAGCATCATTACTCCAGTCTTCAGTGTCACAAGATCCTTCAGAAATCATTCTAATAATAACTTTCTATTCATCAAATAATCCTGGAAAAAAATTGTACACAAAAATTGTACAACTATTTTCAACATTGATAATATTAATAAATATTTCTTGAGCAGCAAATCATCATATTAGAATGATTTCTGAAGGATCATGTGACACTGAAGACTGGAGTAATGATGCTGAAAATTCAGCTTTGCCAAACAGAAATAAATTGCATTTCAAAATATATTCAAATAGAAAACAGTTATTTTAAATTGTAAAAATATGTCACAATATTACTGTTTTTGCTCTATTTTGGATCAAATAAATGAAGCCTTGGTGAGCAGAAGAGACTTCTTTAAAAACATTAAAAAATCTTACTGTCCAAAAACCTTTGACTGGTAGTGTAACTATGTAATCACTGATTGTAACCCAAATTAATTACCCTTTGCTCCAGGATGACATCTTTGGTGTGGCTTCTCTTGGCTCACAAACAATGATCCAGCCTGCACAGCCCACCAAAGTAAAAGGTAATTCAGCTCACATCTTTATTCCTTATTTATATGAGTACTACAGATATTTCAGATATAGTGAAAATTATTTATTCTTTTCTGTCTTTTTTCCTCTCCTTTAGATGAGTTGACCCCACCACTGCCCTTTGTTCCCTCTCCACGAGCTGCTCGCACAGGTCCCATCAAGACAGGCGGTCTACTTTTTGTCCTGGACCATTTTCGGTGGACACAGCCCATGAGGGATTCCATTGTACCATGGGCAGAAAGACCTTCTCAGCCAAGTGGATGCAGAGTATGCTGCCCTTGTGCAGGCTGCCTCCAAGGATCCCAATAGCCTCTTGCACCCCACCACGAAACAGCATATCTCACGTTATGTGAAACACCTGGCCAAGATGACGAACACAAGTTCATCCCTGAACACCAGTTCAGAGAAACTCCTGGAGACCCAGCAGCTGTGGCATCAACTCACAGAAGTGAAACTGTACGTGTTCCAGTGGTAAACCCTCCCACCTGCCCCAGTGAACCCACCCAGAAATAAGCCCCAGGAGTCCCCGTTAACTAAGCGTGAGATTGAACATATGGTGAAAGAGATTGTGGAGAAGCAGCAGCAACACCAACAGCAGCCTGTTACAAAGAGGACATGGAACTGTCTTGCTTGTGGCCAGCCAAACTCATGTTATCTTGGTGATGGCGCCTCCATTCATTTTTTTTATCAGTCTGGGAACGTGAAGTACTTTTACTGCTCTACAAAGGTACACCAGATGTATATATGCAGCGGAAGGCCTCACCAATCCTCGAATGCCGTTTGCTGACTTTGCTGAAACACCTTTTTTTAACCGAGAGCTACAGGCCGCAAAGCAGCGTTCTGCAGAGGCAAGACAGGTAATGGAGAAAAAGAGAAAGACCATGGAGCAGCATCCCACTGGTCGCCTCTGTAGGTTCTGCAACAAGCCACTCAAACAAGGCCCACAGAGTCCACACATACATACTGGGTTCCCTGGTGTGGCAGGGAAATATGTCTATTGTCCTGCCAGAGTGTTTTCCCTATATCGGACAGAGGGGATGACTCAAGAGATGACTTGGGGAGAGTTCTGTCAGTCTTCCTTTTATGAGGCTGAAAGGAAGAGATGGTCAGCAGAAAAAGGAAAGTGACTGCACTCATGTTTCCTGGTTTGAATGTATATATTGTAATTATTGTATCATAAAAATATAACTCTTGTTTATGGATATTGTTTTTTGTTTTGTTTTTGTTTTTTTACTTTAGAATGCCATGTTGGTCCATGCAGGATTTGTAAAATGTAAAAAAAAAAAAAGTCTACTTAGCTTTTACTGTGTTATATGCATTTACTGTGTTATACTGTGTTATATGCATCATTTTTTTTATTATTTATCAATAGAAATGTTTTTAACATTTTTTCAAAACATTTTCAAAACTATGATTATTTAGATAATGGAAAGCGCTACTTTTAATCTTTTGAAATTGTAAATACTTTGTATCTCACCTCTAAGAATTTTTACATATAATATTTCTTAAGCATGTTGTTATATTGTTCTTACATTCTTATCTTGTTCAGATTTGTAAACACTAAATGTTAATAACTGTTACTATTAAACTCTGTACATAATTATTTAATTTAAAATACATTTTTTCTTGTTTTTTTCCTGTGTTCTCCAAAACATTAGATTTTATCATTATTATTGTTGCTTAATCTATATTTTTTAAATGTTTCATTTATTTCCATTTCTTCATTAAAATACCAGAAGTATTGGCCTTGTTTGCAGTGAATTTTATTGTTTGGTTTTTTATTTATTTTATAGACTTACATTGTTGTTTTATCTTGCTCAGATTTTTAAACACTAAATGTTAATAACTGTTACTATTAAACTCTGTACATAATTATTTAAAAATACATATTTTTCTTGTTTTTCCTGTGTTCTCCACAACTTTAGATTTAATATTATTTAATATTAAATATGATAACTAGTTAAGACCAACCTGAAAAAAAAATCTCTTTGATTTGTGGAGATTTGTGCCAGGCAAAGTATAGCTACTTTTTAGTGCTATACATGCGCTATGCAGAACCTTCTTCTTTTGGCATCTACAATCATCATTTCTTCCAAATGATGATTTTCCTTCTGAAATGTTCTGATGATGTCAGCAGCAGTACCATCATCAAACCCGGATCACTGTTTACAATAACAAAAAACAAACTTAATGACATAAATTGTTATAGCTTTGTATAAGTATGGTTGCATACATCACTTTCATAGTTAGAATAAACAGATGAGGTCAACATGACCACATCCTCCTCAATGCATAAACTTCACTGTAAAACACATATGGAGGAATGTTTTAACTGCAAAACTTAGTTTAGACGTACAAACTTTATTAAACTTAGGGCCAGATTTACTAAACAGGGCAAATTAGCATACAAGCACAATTCCATAAAAGCTCAGATGGGAGTGGAAAGTTCTGCGTGTGATCTACTGACAACGTGCAAATTAAAGAACAGACGCAGCTGTATCATTTCCATAATGACCAATGCAATCAACAAAGAACAGAAATTAGCATAGGGCCAAGCAGAGCCGCTGATAATCAGGTGCGTGTGATCTGCTAACAACACAGGAATAATGGATTAAGGTGCTTTTTTGGGTGTTAATAATTGCACAAATACCAGTAAATTGACAAGTGCAAACCTTAGTAAATCACCTTGCAAGATTAATATCAATACTCTCCTCCCATAAATGTTGTGTCTGAATCATCATTTGGCAAAAATAACTGTTTCCATGCCTTTTCAGCACAAATTTTTCACTGTGTCTTTAGCAAATTCTAACACTAGTTTGCACTGATGCAAGCTGTTAGTAAATCTTATGGCTGTAAGTCTTAAATTGTAGAAACAGCTCTACAAATTTTGTATTTCTCTAGTTCAATTACAGATTTTGTCAATCGATTTGATACATTTCTCCAAACCCGGATCACTGTTCTCAAAATAGTTAACTCAGTGATCTGAACACATTGTAATTGTCCTAAACAGATTGTAAATTTTCATTAATTTCACACAAATTGCAAATCGTGAACCATCTCAAAAAAGCACAAAATTCTCAGATGTTTTCATAATAGTTCAAACATCCAACCAAAACTTTAATATATCAGGAGAAAACAATGACAGCTAATTGGCTTTACACAAATCACAATCATTTATGTACCATTTGTACAAACACAACAAACAAAACTCTGGAATTTGTATTATCAAACATATTATCATATGCAAATGATATGTTTTCGATTAGCCCCAAACTGATATCTGCTAGATTAATAATACACACAACACAGGAAATGCAGTTTTCCCAAATGTTTATGCATTTATCACAATTGCGTTTCATAATAACTATAAAAGGAAAAGTGCAATATATGCAAGAGAAGGGGGAAATAAAAGAGGTCTAAGCGTAAAGGTGGTGGTGTGGGTAGAGGAAGGGGTATAATGAGAAGGAAAGGAAGAGTGGAACATATAGAAGGAGATCATATATGAGGAGAGAGTAAAAAAGGAGGATTGGGAGAAGAGCTGAGTACAGCATTGGTCTAGTGGAAAGAGCAAGAGGAGAAATTGTAAGAATGCATGGACATAGTAAAAGTAGACAGCAGGGTGGAAGGGGTGGGAGGAGAGGTGGATTTCAAATTAAATCAGAATTATTATAATTCATTGGTTCTTACAGTTTTACTTGATTGTGTCACAGACACGTCAGGTTCCACCATCCAACACTCCCAGCGCACTCAATCTCCAGAGCACCAATCACAACGCACTCAATCACCAGAGCACCAATACCAACGCACTCAATCCCCGGAATACTAATCACCGCCACTTGTTCATCATCAGCACCACAACTACCCGCTCCATAAAAGACTAACACTCACACACACTCCTTGTCCGGTCTCGTTTGCACTTCACTTACCTGAATGCTTACCTCAAAGACTCCGTCAATCTACTTAGTTGTCTCCAACGTCTCCTGTTTTCCTCTTGTGCTACTCCGTCAGTGTGTGAGTGTACCCCGTCTCCAGTCTCCTGTGTCATCATCATCTTCTATTCCTACGGATATAAAAGGACAGTATTACCTCTCCGCTTTCTACACATCAGTATATACTTCTGCATTACTCACCTGCATAACCATTTGACTCTGTTGAACATCAATAAATACCACTGTGTGTTTTACTCCTGCCTCTGTGTCCCTGTACTATAACAGAAGACCGGACCTTACCAACTGGATTTCAACATGAGTCGTCCGGATCCCTTCCAAGAGCTCGTTGACGCTTTGCGCCGAGCACTCACACCTCAACCACCGTCTCCGTCACTGTCATCCGCTGCTGCTTCCGCAAACACCGTCTCAACTCCTTCACCTGCGGTTTTACGCCAGTCCCATGGCCTGACCAGCGCCCTACTCAGGATCGGCGGAGGACTGCAGCAGATTCCTTCTGCAATGTGAACTGGTCCTGGAGATGCAACCGCATCTCATCTCAGCGAAGATAGCGTTCATCATCTCTCAACTGCAAGGCATTACGCTGGGCAGATTCCCTCTGGGCTCAGAAAGGTCCAGCTGTTCAATCCTATCCCTCCTTTGTCTCACACTTCCGTGAAGTCTTCGGCAAGCCCATCTCTGACTCTTCCATTGGTGAGAAGCTTTACAACCTTAAACAAGCCTGTCAATGAATATGCCTTGCAGTTTCGAACACTGGCCGCAGCAGGGGACACCTAGTAGGCTCCATCCATGCGCCTTCTTCTCCCGCAAGCTCAACCCGGTGGAGGTCAACTATGACATCGGTGACCGCGAGCTCCTGGCCGTCAAGCTTGCCTTGGAAGAGTGGAGGCATTGGTTGGAGGGAGCCAAACACCCTTTCCAAGTACTAACAGACCATAAGAACCTGGAATACCTCAAAGCTGCTAAGAGACTTAATCCTCGTCAAGCCCGCTGGGCAATGTTCTTCTCCAGATTCGACTTCTCCATCTCCTATCGTCCTGGCTCCAAGAATATTAAGGCTAATGCCTTGTCCCGTCTCCACGCTCCACAAGAAAGTAACGAAGCACCTGAACCCATACTTCCTGAATCCATCTTCTTTGTGAGCCCCATCAAATGGTCAGAAGAGACTTTACCCTCCTCCAATGCCTCCACCAATGCTCTGCTGGGTTGTCCACCCAGCTTGCAGTATATCTCTCGGACATGACACACTCCACTTATTCACTCTGCGCACACGTCACTAGGTACTGGCCACCCGGGGGTCAATGAGACCCTCTCGCTGCTTAAGGAGCGCTTCTGGTGACCCAACATGGCCAACGACGTCAGAAGGTACGTGCAGGGCTGCAGGGAGTGCGCCATCTCCAAGAGCCCTCGCCATCTTCCAGCCGTTAAGCTCAATCTTCTGCCTGTTCCTGAGCGACCCTGGTCACACCTGGGAGTGGATTTTATCATGGATCTCCCAGCGTCTGATGGCCATACATGTATCCTGGTGGTGGTAGACTGTTTCTCCAAAGCCTGTTGTCTGATTCCCCTGAGAGGTCTACCTACCACAATGGAAACTGCAGAACTTATGTTCAACTACATATTCCGTTATTATGGCATTCCCGAAGACATCGTTTCAGACAGAGGACCACAATTCATCTCTCGTGTTTGGAAGGCTTTCCTTTTCCTCCTGGGTGTGACCGTCAGCCTGTCATCCGGATATCATCCTCAGTCGAACGGGCAGACGGAAAGGAAGATCCAGGAGATCACCCGCTTCCTGTGTACCTTTCTGTCACGGCCACCAGGATTCCTGGAACCAGTACTTGGGTTGGGCCGAGTACGCACAGAACTCCCTCCAACAACCATCTACCGGACTCACTCCATTCCAGTGCGTACTCTGTTACCAACCCCCACTGTTCCCCTGGGACGGGGAACCCTCCAACGTTCCTGCAGTCGACTACTGGTTCCAGGAGAGCGAGAGGGTTTGGGACTCAGCCCACCACCAACTGCAGCGAGCCCTGCGCAGACGCAGAATGACAGCAGACCTTCGTCGTTCCGAAGTTCCCTCCTGTCAACCGGGACAGAAGGTCTGGCTGTCAACCCGGGACACCAGACTGCATCTGCCCTGCAAGAAGCTGAGTCCCAGATTCATTGGCCCATTCACCATCACCAAACAGATCAACCCCAGTCACATACCAACTCCAACTCCCTCCACAGTATAGAATTCATCCTACATTCCATGTGTCACTCCTCAAACCTCACCACCCTTCTGTTCATCTCTCCACAGAACCTGACATGGCAGCCATCGAGCCCCCCCTTCCACTGATCCTGGATGACGGTACAGCCTACGAGGTTCGTGAGATTCTGGACTCCCGGCGCCGTGGTGGGCTACTGGAATATCTGGTGGACTGGGAAGGCTATGGTCCCGAGGAGCGCTCTTGGGTCCCCAAAAATGACATCCTCGATCCCAATCTTCTTCAAACCTTCCACACCAACCATCCCGACAAGCCTGCCCCACGCGGAAGAGGACGACCACCACAACACCGGGTCCTCGGCCCTCAGGAGCGGGCCGTGGGAGGGGGGGTACTATCGCAGACACGTCAGGTTCCACCATCCAACACTCCCAGCGCACTCAATCTCCAGAGCACCAATCACAACGCACTCAATCACCAGAGCACCAATACCAACGCACTCAATCCCCGGAATACTAATCACCGCCACCTGTTCATCATCAGCACCACAATCACCCGCTCCATAAAAGACTAACACTCACACACACTCCTCGTCCGGTCTCGTTTGCACTTCACTTACCTGAATGCTTACCTCAAGGACTCCGTCAATTTACTTACCTGTCTCCAACGTCTCCTGTGTTCCTCTTGTGCTACTCCATCAGTGTGTGAGTGTGCCCCGTCTCCAGTCTCCTGTGTCATCATCATCTTCTATTCCTATGGATATAAAAGGGCAGTATTACCTCTCCGCTTTCTACACATCAGTATACTTCTGCATTACTCACCTGCATAACCATTTGTCTCTGTTGAACATCAATAAATACCACTGTGTGTTTACTCCTGCTTCCGTCTCCCTGTACTGTAACAGATTGCTTAAACACATTTCTTGAAATTATTCCTCATATTCTCAAAACGGTAAACACAAATCCATAACATCTCACCCAATTCCCCAAACATCCTATTTTCAGGTCAAAATGAAGCTCTACACTCAAAACCATTCACTCTTGCTGAAAAACCAAACTTTGTCCTCAGACATCACAAACAAGCCCTTAAAAACACACACAATACAACATAGTCTTACAACACTAATGAGATCAATTCAAAACAATACTACAAAAACCAAAAACAAAAACCAGTAATAAGTTGTGTTGCTTGTGGTTCTCCCCCTCAAGGAACTTTTCACATGATGAACACATGTATACATTTGCACATTTTTTTTATTCCTTAATGTACTGTACAGTACAATACAACAAATAACAAAAAATATTCTGCCCCAGCCTCACATCTTTTTTGGTCTGGGACAGGCCAGAGAATCTCATCAACATCACAGACTTGAATGAGGCATATCTGACATAGGGCTGGAGATTGAAAACCTTCCATGCCAAAAAAAAAAAAAAAAAACTCCTCAATGGGTTTAAGGAAGGGACAGTATGGTGGGATGTATTGGAGTGAAATTGTGGATGCTAATGAAACCAGTTTTGGACCAGAGAAATTTACATTGTCCCATATGACAATGTATCTCATCTGCTCTGCATCCATTTGGTCTTCTGCTGTGATGATTTTGTGTAGTCTGTCTAAAATGTGAATATGTGGGCCGTTGTAAGGGACAAGTTGGCATGTTGGTGGAGGACCACATTCTGCGTGATTGCAACATATATTGTGATGTTACCACTGCGTTGACCTGGGACATTCAAAATGATGTTTCTCCCTCTCCCTCTTACTGCAACATTGCCTTCCATTTTGCTGAAGATGCATAAACTCACCTTTTGCCTTTTTATAGTACTTGCACCTGATTGTTGAGTTTACAGTTAAGCAACTAAGTGTCTGAACACCTGACGGCTGTGTTTTATCAATTGGTTTATAGGAGTGGTATTTTGGAAAGCAGTGTCTTGAAATGCAAAGAAGTAACATTATGTTAGATTTCTGTGTCTAATGTAGAGAAGTGTGTTTAGCGTTGTGCAAAACAATGTGTGTAGTTTTTTGCAAAAAGTGTGAGGCTGAGAATGTGCTTACAGTTGTGCAGATCTGAGCTGAGGTTTTGCTCCTTGAATGTAGAGTTTCAGTAACTGTGTGTTATTTTTAATTTTTGTGTGTAAGCAATCGTAAAAAACTGTAAAACTTTACATTACAGTTTTTCTCAATTTCTAAAACACTAAAACCCATTGGCTGAACAAAGTTCTCAGTTGCCTGACCTCATTTAAGCTAATTGTGCAGTCTGTTGTCAATACCTTAAACCATTTCACATGGTAAAACATAATGTGCAGATCTCACTTAGACTTTTCAGCAAAACTATAAACACATTCTCATTCTCAAAACACATTCTGCATTAATGCACATGTAATCCAAATACAAGAGGCAACAACCAAATACAAATAAAGAACACATGTCATTGATTGAACACAACCACTCAAAATTGATGTAACCTTTTTGTGACAACCAATATAAGCCAGTTCAGAGAGCAAACAGGTTGTTGAAGGTGGGAAGGAGAAAGTCTGAGAATGGATAGAAGAAACAATGTGAGATGATGAGGATGAGGACGAGTGCGTATGTGAGGTGGGTGATAAGGATGAAGAGGAGGAGGGCAAGAAAGAGGAGGAGGAGGAAGAGGAGGAGGAGGGAAAGAAAGAGGAGGCGGAGGAGGGCAAGAAAGAGGAAGAGGAGGAGGAAGAAAAACAAAAAATTGCAAAGAGCAAAGCAGAGTTTCTGATCAATTTTGATCATTGTATTTTGATGAATGAAATCATGTTCTCTATTAAGAACATGTTTTTGTTCATCAAAAGACAATGACGGAGAAATATTACATTTGTTTTGAGATTAAAAATGTACTTCTCCCTGAGAACTATATGTTTTGAACAATGTGTTTTCTGTTTTTTGGTTTATTGTTTACTGACTGCTTGATAGTGTATATAATTTTGATCACTTTGTTTATGATTTGAGAGCAGTGCTTGATTTTGAACACAGGTAAAACTGTTTTGAGACTAAAGTTTCATTTTGCAAGAGGAGTCAGAGGTTTTGTAAATAGTGCTTGAAGATGAGGTTTTGTGTTTAATGGTTTCAGAAAATGGAGCAAGTTTTCAGAAATTGTGTTTTAGCAATTGAGAAAAACTGTAAGAAAACAATGTGTGAAAACAAGTGAAACTTGTTTATAGTTTTGGGAAATGTGTTTTTGTTTTGAGAATTGAATAAATGGTTTGGGAAAAAGCAGAAGCAGAGCGTTACCACCCGTACTCCCCCTCAGAAATACGGGGGGTCGGGGGGGACGTTCTCAACCGCAGCCTTCGCGGGGTAAGACGGATCTGAGGACTGTCATTATCACCAAGAAGGCTGCAGGTAAGAAGTCCTGACCCTACCAGTGTCAGGACCCTGAGGGCAGCCCCCTCCGGAGAGAAGTGGTGTACACCTCATCATACGGTGTCCAGTTCTCTTCGGTGCCCTCAGGGGGCCATTCTGCCAACCCTGCCAACCCTGTGTGCTTCAGGGCGCAGCGGTCCCCAGCGAGCAAACACCCAAGTGTCCGCCCGGAAACGTAGCTGTGCTGGGATGCTCGCCCCCTCTGAGGAGGGTCTCAGAACAGTCAGTTCGGTCGCCCCCTGCTGGTGCGCCGCTTCAGGGCACCGAATTGGTTGTTCAAAATACACCAGAGGCCACTCTCGAGAGACTGGTTCCCTTAGTAGAATATCTGACAGTGTGGAAGCTACTGCCAAATATTTCTCAATGGGCCCTGCGTACAGTTGAAAAGGGTTCAGTTCCATTCAGTTCGGGTCTCGCTCACCCAGATTCACGGGGGTCCTGCCCACCATGGTAGGCCCCGAGCAGGCTCTGGTTATGGAACAAGAGGTAAAAACTCTGTTGGACAAGAGAGGCATAACTCTATGGCTCCCTTCTCCAACAGAGTTTTTACCTCTTGTACTTCCTCCCGACAGAGAGAGCGTTTTCTACAGCCGTTACTTTATCGTTCCAAAGAAGGATGGGGGGTTGCGTCCCATTTTGGATCTGCATCATTTGAACCACTCAGTTATGAAGCTCAAAATCAAAATGTTAACCTTGAGACAAATCGTGTCACAGATCAGGTCCGAGGACTGGTTTGTCACGATCGATCTCAAGGACACATACTTCCATATCTCCATCCTTCCACATCACAGGAAGTTCCTGAGGTTTGCTTTCGGGGGCAAAGCTTACCAAAATCAGGTTCTTCCATTTGGCCTAGCGTTATCACCCCGCACATTCACCTGGGTGCAGCTTTGGCACCACTTTGCCTACAAGGCATTCGCATTCTGAACTACATCGATGATTGGTTAATGGCCCAATCGCCACAGTTAGCGGCTCGGCATCGAGATGTCGTGCTCGCTCACATGAAAAAGTTGGGGTTAAGGTTAAACGGCAAGTAGAGTGTGCTTTTTCCAGCTCAGAGAACCACTTTTCTGGGCGTGGTTTGGGATGCAGTCTTTCGCCTGCTCGCATAGAATCAATCCTTTCCACCGTAAACCAGATAAAGCTAGGCCACTGTGAAACAGTTTCAGAGACTATTGGGGTTGATGGCAGCAGCGTCCAACGTGATACCTTTTGGTCTGGTGTACATGAGACCCCTGCAGTGGTGGCTCAGAACCAGGGGGTTTTCTCCAAGGGGAAATCCTTTTCGCATGATCAAGGTCACGCGGCGATGCTTACGTGCCTTGGACATGTGGAAAAAACCCTGGTTCCTATCCCAAGGGCCAGTTTTGGGAGCTCCCTGTCGTCGCAAGATGCTAACGACAGATGCTTCCCTCACGGGTTGGGGGGCGATCCTAGATGGACACTCGACTCAAGGTCTGTGGAGCGAACACCACCTCTCCTGGCACATCAACTGCCTGGAGATGATGGCTGTTTTTCTGGCTCTCAGGAATTTTCTCCCAGACCTCAGGGGCCACCATGTTCTTGTCCGGTCAGACAACACATCGATGGTCGCCTACATAAATCACCAGGGGGTGTTTGCGGTCGCATCCACTTTACAAACTGGTGCACCAAATCCTCCTGTGGTCCCAGGGGAAATTGTTGTTACTTCGAGCAGCATATATCCCCGGGGTCCAGAATATCGGAGCAGACGTCCTGTCGAGGCAGGGGCTGAGGCCCGGGGAATGGAGGCTCCACCCCGAGGTGGTGGAGCAAATATGGGGAGTATTTGGCCAGGCTCAGGTGTTTGCGTCTCGAGAGTATCTCTCGGACCTAGTATCTCTCCTAGACGGCTCTCCGTGGGAGATTCCGATCAAGAGGAATCTTCTGTCCCAAGCGGGGGGCACAAAATTTCACCCTCGCCCAGAACTATGGAACCTGCGGGCTTGGCCTCTGAGGGCGCCCAGCTCATAGACACTGGTCTCTCAGCCGAGGGTTGTGGGTACCATCCTTCACTCTAGAGCTCCCTCCATGAGGAAGTTGTATTCTTTGAAGTGGAAGCTTTTCACTTCTTGGTGCAGTGGTCGTCAGTTAGACCCAGTTATTTGTCCTGTTGGTGCGGTTCTGGAAATTCTGCAGGAACGATTCACTGCAGGGTTATCTTCTTGCTACCTTTAAGGTTTATGTGGTGGCCATTGCGGCTTACCACACACCTTTGGCTGGTATATCTCTTGGGAGAGATCCTCTTATTACTCGCTTATTACCGTGGCACCCTGAGGCTGAGGCCTGCAGTACATTCCTAAAGTCCCCACTAATGTGGTTAGACCTTATTGTACTGCAAGCCATCTGTCCTCCTCCCTTCGGGGATTCAGACCAGGAACACCTTAATCTGCTTTTGCCCAGTTCGGGTGTTGGATGCTTACGTCCACAGAGCTGCCCTGTGGCATAAGTCAGAACAATTGTTCATTTGTTTTGAGTCCCCTAGCAAAGCAGAGAATGTGGATAAGTGGATAGTTGAGGCTATCTCACTGGCTTATGAGTTGGACTACGTTCCCCTTTGGCAGTTCGAGCCCACTCTACTAGGAGTATGGCGGCCTCTAAAGCTCTTCTCTCTGGAGTACAAGATGTTTGTGATGCAGCAAGCTGGTCCTCGCCGCACACATTCGTGAGGTTCTATGACCTTGACCCCTGGGGCACGGGTTCTCTCTAGTGTTGACGAGTCACACTAGATAGGCATTGGTCATTATGGCTGCAGGATATTAATGTTCCTACAGCATCAATTTCTCGAAGCAACGCGAGTTCCATTGAAAGGGAATGTCTCGGACTGTAGTTTCCTGAAGAGGGAACGAGACATTGCGTCGCCCTGCCATACTTCCAGCATGCCTGTCAGCGACTACTTCAGACACTTTGAAGCTAGCGTTGCACTGTTTGAGCATGCTTTATAGTTTCCTGGTTGTGACATCACCCGCCTCTGACGTCTCGTCACACCATTGGACGGATTTTACGTGCTTCATGACGACATCACGCGTTGTGTTCCCACAGCATCAATTTCTCGACGCAGCGTCTCATTCCCTCTTCAGGGAACTAAGGTTACAGTCGTAACCGAGACGTTTCAATAGCATCCACAATTTTCACTCCAATACATCCCACCATACTGTCCCTTCCTTAAACCCATTGAGGAGGGTTTTTTGTTTGTTTTGTTTTTGTTTTTTTTTGGCATGGAAGGTTTACAATCTCCAGCCCTATGTCAGGATATGCCTCATTCAAGCCATGAAGAAGGCCTGTGACCTAACTGATGCAGGGTCTGTCCAAGGATGGATTCGTCTTTCAAGAATTCACTTGATGTGATGTGGGTGAAGTGCTAAAGCCAGATCCAGCTATAGGCCAGAGATGATGCTTAGGTATTTTTTTATTTTTTTCTATTTCTATTTTAATTTTAAATCATGCTTTTGTTTTGTTTTGTTTTGTTTTGTTTTGCAAATGTTTTTGTTTGTGTACTATATTGAATATGTTCTGATTTTCAGTGCAAAATGTAACCTTTGGATGTACTGAATGGTTTTACAATGTGGTGAGAAATAAATATTTTCATCAATGTGCAGACACACCAATGTGTGTCTTGTGTTGTTGTTTATTTTTTGTTTTGTTTTTTGTCAATATATTCATGTGCATTACTCTAACAATATCTCTGAAAAAATCAAACCCAGACTATATCATTAGAAAAGTATAAAAGTTACAAGTGTACAGCAGTGTGTAAAATCAACAAACAGAATCAGAATGTAAGTTGGGTTTTGTTAAAAGTAAAGTTTTGAATGAAGTGTTTCATTTTGCAAAAGAACTGAGATGTTCTGCTACTTGTGTGTGTGTGTGTGGTGTGTGTGTGTGTGTGTGTGTGTAAATTGTGTGTTGTGTTTTGACAAAATGAGCCTTGTTTTTAAAATTGTGCTTAAGCAGTCGTAAAAAACTCTAACTCAAGTGTCACTATGTAAACTCAAATAGCACACATTTATCCATCAGTAAACGTTCAATAGCAAAAATGATGACACACCAATCGGAATCTCAGGATATTGGGATATTAGGATAATATAAACCGGAGCACAAGTTATGTGCTTTAGAAACTGCATCCTAGAATCATCGACAGTTACACATACAGTATAATTACAGTACACAACAGTATGAGAGAAATTGCACTATTCTAAACTATAAACTATAGTACATGTACAGCCCCAAATTTGTGATTGTCAAATTTATTTGTAGCCTTTTTTTTTTTTTTTTTTCTTTTTTTTTTTTTTTTTTTTTTTTTTTTTGCATATGCTGTATTTTTGCAGAACTTCCTGCAAGGAAGGAAGAGAAAGTCTTTTGTCAAGATGACCAAGAAACTGCAATATTTTATACTGTAATGAAATTTGGCTGAATGGTGCAGAGGATGGCGAATTTATTTCTTTATTTATGTATAGTTGACAGTATACTGTACTGTGATGCATACACATTTCATATTTAGTTCTTTGGTTTTTTAACTTTTTTTCTTCTTGAAAGATCAACTACATCATGTACTTTCATCTCCATTCACTTTACAGTAGTGAAATTAAAATAATTTTTCCTAAAGCTCATTGTTGCATTTTGTCTGCACTCTTTCACTTATATTGTATACTGAGATACAAGATACAATAATTGAGACACTGAGCTGCCAAATTATTCTTGAATACCAATAAGAGGTATTTTTGTTACAGTATTATGAATTTATTTCTCTTATCTCTCTTAAGTAGCCTGTGTTAGTCAGGTTTTGTTTGTCATCTGAGGCCAAAGTTTGATTTTGACAGAAGTGAAAAATTTTTTGACTGAAATATTTGATATTGACATAAGACTTACCGCCACCTACTGCCGGTTTTAGTATTTTAAAATAATCACTTTTCACGTTATCATCATTGCATTTTGAACTCTATTGAACATTTTTTATTTAAAACATTATTAATTTTGTAAAGGTATTAATAAAGATAAAAAATGCACTGGAAAGTTAACTTCAAAAATAAAAAAAATCTAAGGATTGCCCCGTAAATTACAGTTTTCTTCAACTGCTTACACACAAAATCTTTACTTGTCACACAATTTCTGAAACCTGACACTTAAACACCAGAACCACACACCCAGGGCCTCATTTATAAAATGTTGCGCAGAAACCGTCCTAAATCTGATCTTACAATCATTTCTCCGATGTGCGTACGTGTGATTCATAGAATGAACGTACACAGAAAACGAGCGAGATTTCAGATGTGAAATCTATAAATCGCAAATGATCTGAATGGTTTCAGTTCTCCGCGTTTTAAACGACACTAAATTAATGTCATTCACATATAAAAGATCATCAGCCATCGTCCAAATCCTTGGCGAAATGCAAGAATAGTTTAGATTTCCAAAAACCTGCAGTAATATGACCAGGAAAAGTGCGTACGTATGCTCAGACCCTGACGTGGCTCTAAGTGTGGCGAGAGGGGCGGTGGTACAGGTTAACACACACAAGCTCAAGTTTGACTACTTGTAGAAAATTCGACTACGCCACCTGGGAGGGGTTGACCCAGGAAATAGAAATAAACCCCAAAGTTTGTTATTAGGTCACACAGGTTCGATTGGAAGGAATGTAGGCAGGAAACGTGGGCATCATATAAAAATACAAAATTTATTCACAACTTGAATTCAAGATAGAAAAATCACTTAAAATAGCCACAATGATATGGTGCCATTCATGGCAGCTTTCTCTCCAGTGACAATGCAACACAAATTTGCACAAAAGAAATTACAAAAAGACAAACTGTACACAAAAAATAATCAAACTCAAATTATGTCAATTTACAAAGACAACCTTAATAAAAAAGAAAATGTCCTCACTGGTAAAAAGATCCAGTGACAGACAATACAAATAACAGAATGAAACAAAAAAAAGATGTTAAACAAAACCAATTATACAACTTCCAAGTAAACAAAACAAAATATAATATAATTAGTTACAGGGCTGGGGTTACCCACCGGAGTGATTACCAACGATAGTTATCCAAAAGCACACTTCCACACACCACCGTGAATTCAGATCACACACTCGTACACTTCAAAAGTGTCACACGGCAAACGTTGAAGCAGCACCACCACAACAAAAGATCTTTCACCCGTGGGACCCCAGCTCCTGAAAGAAATCAAAAACAAAATAAATAAATCTCATAAAACAAAATGAATGAAAGACAAAGTTACAATTCCACCGTAAACGATGGGCAACAGTCACCACAGCCCGGCACAGTACAGTTCACAATATACAAATCTGCAAAAAGAAGAATAAAAAAAAAAAAAAAAAAACAATGAAAAACTTTGTTAAAAGTTTGAGGGAAACAGGACTCAAATGGAGCGGCCACGTCGGCCTTAGGCCAGCCCCAACACGTCCCTCCACCCCAAAGTAAACTAGGAAGGGTAAATTAGAACAAATCACAAAAAGCAAACGGCAGCAGCAGAAGTCCCTTTAAATAGTTGTAATCCGATATTGTTTGTACGACGCGCAGCGGGGGAAGAACCGAGCTGCAATAATAATCGCCCAGGACGAAAGGGAGAATCCTATAACAAATATAAATAATTCAAACACAAACAGGATTATTATTAATTGCGCATCACATGCCGAAATTTCCCCCCGTAAACCCAACAACACTTACCAAATGGCAGTGGCGTACGGGACACCCCCGGCAGTACGCGTACCCCTGGGGGTACGTGAGGTGACAACAGGGGGTACGCGAACAAATGCTGAGTAGTTCATTTAATTCTACCTTAAAATAATATTAAAACCGAGCATGTGTTTCTGACTGCCAAAATGTCGTAAATCCAGTACATTTAATCAAATTACCTCATCATTTGGAATAAAAAATGACTGTATCCAAAGAAGCAGCATGCATATGATAGATTGCGTGCAGAATCTGCTGCCTTAAATCGCGCTTACTGTCGTTCTCGACAATGCACCTTTGTAAAAGTAGGGATTTAGCACTTACTCGCATGAAGAACAAATATAGACACAGATAATGGATTAATTTCGATTTAAGACTCAAACTTTCTCCGATACAAAAACATACCTTGTGTGAGTTCTTGTATTTAATGATGATAACAAGCAAGAATGCAATTGTTCCCAAATATCCACATGACTGCAAACGTGACATACAACAGGTCAAAAAAAACGTACATTTTAAACACAGTACTGTCTGTATTTACTCTATTTTGCAATGAAATAATAGCTCTAACGAAAACCACAGCAGAACTACAACACACGTCTGTGTTTCGCGAACAATTCTGCGGCTTTGAACGAATCGTGAGAGTCAATATTTCTCTATTGAACATTTTTTATATATTATTTTTTTATTTTATAACATTATTTATTTTATAAAGTTATTCATAAAGGTAAAAATATGCACTGGAAAATCAATTTATTGTCCCTTAAAGGTGTAACTGCAGTCGAAGTGGAAGAGAGGGGGTATGCAGAAGGATGGTAATCCCTTCAGGGGGTACCAACTCCAAGAAAAAAATTTTGAGAACCACTGCCATTGAAAACTGAGTCGTCGAAGGCCGAGAAATAGTCTATGTCATAAAACACTTTTTGCAAAACAACACACAATTCTATGTAACACACAAAAATCTAACAGGAAGTAATTTTGATTTCCTTTTTCAAACACAACCATATTTCTGTCCAACTACTCATGGTTGATGTATTTCTTTTCTTTTGTACATATTCACAACCACAAATTCTTACAGTAAAAAAAAAAAAAAGTTTTTTCAAAGTTTTGAAAGAAAAAAAAGAGGCAAAGTTTTGAAAATGTGTAAGCAGCTGAAAAAAACTGTAACTTTCCAGTGCAGTCTAAGTGGAAGAGAGGGGACATGGAAGGATGGTAAATGCCTCCACTCCAAAAAGTTTGGGAACCACTGCTCTGTTGGGGTCCTCTGGACATTGTATTACAGTATCAGGCTTAACATTATTACCTTATCAATTGATAATAAAATATTTGCAGTTGTGCCACCCTGACATTTGAGAATATACACATTTCCAGGCAAAAGTTTTTCAGTTATCTAAACAGCTTTAAAACTACAGATATTTATTTTATAAAATATATGTATCTTCAAAAATAACATTATGCCAAATTATTTTCTCTTGAATTTCTTATAAATAAAACCATTTCTTATAAATAAATATATATATAAAAATTATGGGGGCTGAATCCCCCCATACCATAAAATAGGGCTCCCTAGGTCCAGGATTAAGAACCACTGAATTAGTGTAATTCCGATTTCATTTGAAATCCACCTCTCCTCCAAATCGATTGAGAAAAACTGTAATACACATAACACCACCAGGATTGACTGTATTGTGACATAATTGCAAAAAAAGTATACTTCAGTGACTTTGACAAAGATACATTTTTATTGTTATAATAATGTATAAACACGTATTTAAATGAAAATGTTTTAAAAATGTGAATACATTTGTGGAAACGGAAAATGAGCCAGTGAGTATTGCTCTACGGCCATCTAGTGGCTGTCCTTGAAGTTTGTGTTATTTTAATTTTAAATGTGTTTATTTTCCACTAGATGGCAGCAATCTTCCACTAAACGATGGCACATTGTACATGTTATCTCCATGAACGAAATTAAGAAATCAAATTAGATTTAAATTATTAAAATGCAAATAGAGCTCGGAGCCCTCCAAATACGTAAAAACTTTTCTATCTGATTATAAGTGTGAACTCGTGAAATGAAAAGAAAAAAATGAATAAACGAGTCGTCTTTTCATTTCTGGTCATTCCATTATAGGAAAATTAAACGATCGTTGTCCATTATCTCATTATCAGATAATCTCACTTCAAAGCACAACGGAAAAGTTAGATCTTTTATGTTAATCCAACAGCACATATGTTCTCCAGGTTCTCTCCCCTGTGCTGTTGCATTACATAAAAAGATCTAACTTTTTCTGTTGTGCATTCAAGAATAAGACGTGTTATAAGATCTTTCATTGGCTTCATTCAAGAACTAACATTATATAAAATATGTGCTGTGGCATTGCATTGCATAAACAATCTAACTTAATCCGTTGTGCAGTGCCGAATTAACATATAAGCTGCACTTTCATTGCACTGTAATAATTATTATTCTGTTGCGCGTTGAAGAGAGAACACAATAAAACAGATATGCTCTATTTTATTCCATAGCATACAACAATGGTTAGTTAACACTGCCCTTGTGCATTTAAAAAGGCAACACATAACATAGGTGTTGTTGCATTGCAATGATTATTACTCATTCGTTGTGCACTGAAGCGAAAGATTATCATATCAGCAATGCACAGTTTGCATACGACCTAACATATTCCGTTGTGCATTGAATAGATACACTTTTTTTTTTTTTTTTCCTTTTTGCATTGCATTGCATAAACGATCTAACTGAATCCTGCGTTGAGGACAAAACACACAACATATTAACATATGTTGCATTGCAATGAAAATAAGAACTAACTCATTCGTTCGGCACTGAAGATAAAATACATAACATATGTGCTGTTGAATATATTCGGTTGTGCATTGAAGAATAACACAAATGTTATGGATAACACATATGTTTCATTGCATTCCATTCAAGAACTATTTACGTTTTGCATTGAAGTGATAACACATAACGTATGTGCTGTATTTGCATTCCTTAAACAATCTAACTTAATTCAAAACTTATTCCGCTGTGCATTAAAGATTTCACACATAACACACGCTGTTGCTTTAGATTGCATATTTCGTTGTGCAGTGAAGAATAACATACAAACTATGCACTGTTTAATGAAACAGTGCATAGTTTGCACTGTATACAAGTTCTAACTTATTCCTTTGTTTATTAACATAACGTGTGCTGTTGCACAACATTGCATACAAGAATTAACTTATTCCGTTATGCATGTAGAAAAACTTATTCCATGTGCATTGAACAAAAACACGAACAATGCACATTGCATTGAATTGAATTCAAAAACTAAATTATTATATTCTGTTGTACATTTGATGTTTCAAAAAAGTATGCATACAAGAAGTATGAAAGTATGAAGTATAACATAATTCTTGCTTTGTCTGATGATAACCTATGTGTTGTGGCATTGCATTTGCATAAACAATTTAATCTGTTGTTAAGAATAACATATAAACATATATATGCATTATTTAATTGTATACAAGAACTTATTCCGTTGGGCACTGAAGAGATAACACAATTAAAAACACATGAGATATGCTCTGTTTGCATTGCATACAAAAACTAACTAATTCCGTCGTGCATTGAAGAGTTGACACATAGGTGCTGTTGCATTGCAATGAATATAAGAAATAACTCATGTCGTTGTGCACTGAAGAGAAAGAAATATCATCATCATTGCACTCATTGCATTACATAAATGCATATTTTATTTTTATGCATAAACAGAATAAGTTAGATCTATTATGCTCTATGTCAATGCTCTATTAAAACTAACTTAATCCGTTGTGCATTGAAGATATAACATTGCATTGCAAGTTGCATTGCATTGCAGAAACGATCTAACGTGAAAGCTCAATATCAAGAAATCAAGAATATAAGAAATTAACTCATTCGTTGTGCAATGAAGACAACACATAGCATAAGGTGCTGTTGCAAATAGATTGCAAATTACGTTGTGCAATGAAGAAACATATGCACTGTTTAGATTGCATACAGGATCTAATGTTGTGCATTATTATTGTGTTAGAGAGATAAGCTATTGTGCTGTTACATATGTTGCATTGCATACAAGAATATAACTTATTTCGTTGTGCCTTAATATGTGCCTATTTAATTGCATTTCAATTGCAATAAATCACTCATTCCGTTTGTAGAGATAACATATTTTTTGTTGAGTTAGTGATTCAAGTTAGTTCTTTAATGCATAACGGAATACATTAGAGCGTTTATACAAATGCTGATACAACAGATATGTTATGTGTTATCTCTTAAATGCACAACAGAATAATTTAGTTTTTGTATACAATAAAACAAGTGCATTGTTCATGTTTTTCTTCAGTGCACAAGGAATAAGTTAGATCGTACCAAATGAGTTAGTTCTTAATGCACTGCAATGCAAAAGCTCATATTTTACATGTTACATGTCAACATACAACGAATAAAGTTAGTTGTGTTATGGAATGCAATGAACAACGCATATTTCATGAGTTATTCTTAAATGCACAACTGAGTACTGAGTACCTGAGCCATGCAAAATCGCACATGTGTTGCAGTGCATTCAAGAACTCATTCCGCTGTACATAACAATAGTTAACGTGCATATTTCATGAGTTATTCTTAAATGCATAACTGAATAACATAGTACTTGTACGCAATTACCATGCAAAATCGCACATGTGTTGCAGTGCATTCAAGAACTAACTCATTCCGCTGTACATTACAATAGTTAACGTGTGCTGTTGAATAGATAACACATAGAATTGCAAAAGATCTAACTTGTTCCTTTGTGCACTGAAAAGAAAATCAATAACATATGTGCTAAGGCATGCCTACAACTAACTGATACATGTAGTATGTATGAGTGCATTCCATTGTAATGAAGAGATACATAACACGAGCCTTTGCATCACAATGCATAGAAGATGCATTATAAAGCAATAACTAACTTGTCTTAACAGATATTATATGTGCTGTTGCATTCCATTGCAGACACGATCCAACACGATCACATGAGAATGCGTATCAATAGTACGAGTTTGTAATCTCGTAGAATACATACGCCAAAATGAGTTTCTTCATCGCACACCTGAATGAGTTAGATTTTGTATACAATGCAACAAAACAAGTACATAACTTATGTTATTCTTCAATTGCAATAAAACAGAGAATTGTCTCATGTGTCATTCTTCAATGCAAAAGTTATGTATGCAATGCAATGCGAAAACACATATGTCTTCAATGCACAACAGATTAAGTTAGTTCTTGCATGCAGTGGAAGGAAAAAGACATAAAAGACATGTCGTTCTTAAATGCAAAAGCACTATATCGCAACAAGTGCATAGCTTATACGTTATTCTAGGTCCCGTGCGCAACGAACTGCAACAGCATCTCTTTATTGTACAACAAAATGAATTAGGTGTGCATTGCAATGCAAAATGCTCATGTTACATGTTATATCTTTCATATACAACGGAATTTAGTTGTTTTATGCAATGCAATGAAACAACCCATATTACATTGTTCTTCTTCAATTCACATCTGAATGAGTTAGTTCTTATATACAATGTAACGCAACAAGCTCATATTGTTATTCTTCAATTGCACAACGTTGGATCGTATACGCAATGCAATGCAACAGCACATGTTCATATGAGTCTTGCATTGCATTAATGTATCTTCTATATTTGCATATGCAAAGGCTCATATATCTCTTCATAAACAAATGAATAAGTTATTTGTCGTGTGCATTTTAAGAATAACACAAGAAATATGCGTTGTCTTGTAACACAAGAAATATGCATTGCAAAGAATGAATTGCATTGCAAAGAAGAATGACACATGAGACATTCCGTTTTGCATTGCACACAAGTAATAACAAAGGATTGTATATTGAGAAGATAACACATCACATATTTGCTGCATTGCATTGAAGAGATAACATATGTGCTGTTGCATTTGCATACAACAGCTAACATTCCTTTCTGCACTCATCTGAACTGAATGAGTTATTTGTTGTCTTTTCAGATCACAGAAGATGCAATGCACAACACCACATATATTAACTCTTCAATGTACAGGGAGTATGTGCAATGCACAAGAATAACTTATATGTGATTCTTCATTGCACGATGATAGGTCCGGTGCGCTACGCACTGCAGCAGCACATATGTAATCTCTTCACTGCACAACCAAATTAGTTAGACCTCCTATGCATTGTAATGCAAAATGCTCATGTTACATGTTATATCTTCGAACTAAACGGAAGTTAGTTGTTTTTTGTTTTTGTTTTTTTGCAAAGCAATGAAACAACCCATTACATGTGTTATTTCTTCAGCGCACTGAATGAGTTAGTTCTTCTATACAATACAACAAAACAAGCGCATAACTTTCATACATGTCATTCTTAAGTGCAAAATGGGTTGGTTCTTGTATGCATTGCATTATAATGCATCTGCATTATGATGTAAAGGTTCATATTATGTTATCTCTTCAATATACAAATGTATAGGTTAATTGTGTGCAAAGCAATGCGATAGCAGATGTTATATACATGTTATATATTGTCTTTTTCAGTGCAAGGAGGAATAGATTAGATGCAGTTCTATGTGTTATTGCTTTACAGCACATATGTTTGACTTCAAATTCACAACGGAATAAGTGATTTCTTGAATGCACTGCAACACAACAAGCTAGCTTATATGTTATTATTCGTTGCAAAACGACAGGTTCTGTGTGCATTGCCCAGCAATAGCACATATTTTATCTCTTCATTGCTCAACCAAATTAGTTATATCAGTTATATCTTCTTGTACCGTGATGCTTAAAAACTCATATGTTACAAGTATTCGACTGTATATTCGACATACAATGGAAGGAGTTATTTGTTCATTGCAATGCAATTAAACAACTTATTTTTCATGTGTTATTCTTAAAATGCATGCTATCCTTAGCCCAGAAAGGAATGTTAGCTCTTTTATGCAGATGCATCAACACATGTTATCTCTTCAATGCATAAAAGAATAAGTTTAGTGACAGTGAATGCAAATGTGATGGCTGTAAATATGTGATGTGCTCATTCTTCAATGTACAAGCTATTGTAAAAAGCTATTGTTAAACAATGGAATACAGAAAATGTATCGTGTCAGTCTTCAATGCAAAAGTCAATAAAAGTCAGGTTATGTTTGCAATGCAATGCAAAAACATAATGTGTTAACTAATGCACTACGTTAGTTCTTGCATGCAGTATAATGAAAAAGTGTATATTTCATGTCATTCTCTAATGTAAAATGGAATAAGGTTTTTTACACAATGGAATGCGAAATCTAATTGTGTTATGTTTCTCTTTGAAAGCACACATATTAACTCCAATGCACAACAAAATGAAAGCAATAAAAAGCAACGCACTTGCACTGCAACTCAACAAGTACATAACTTATAAGTTATTCTTCAATTGCACATATGCTTCAATTGCATGGCATTGCAAACAAGTACTAAGTTAGACAGTTGTGCATTTAAGAATAAACACATGAATTATGCGGCTTCATTGCATTTCATAACACAACAAACTTAATCCATTTCATAACACAACAAACTTAATCCATTGTAAATTGAAGAGATTACATATGTAAAATATGAGCTTTGGGACTACAATGCATAGAAGAACTAACTCCGTCTATGCAAAAGTTGAGTAATGAAGAAAGCTGAAGATAGCTGCACTTGTTAGTATATTATGTTGGCAGTCCATATTTGACCTGCTGTAATTATTTTTAATCAAAGATTTGTAGATCATGAACTTTCTTATACACTGCATTGCACTCACTGCATTGTTCTGATATTACAGTAGTATATCAGACATACAGAAGTCCATGTGTGACCTACTGAACATATTTCTGGTGTACTCCAATTTAGACTTTCTATATAGAGTAATTGAATCCGTCTGATGTTACAACAGACAGACAGTAGTTAACATTTTACCCAACTCAACATATTTCTGGCACACTGACTCCTTCTGAAGATACATCAGCCAAACAGAAGTCCATATTTGAGCTAATGGACAAAATTGCTTGCTTTAAACAGTCTTAGAACTTGAACTTTCTATACATATTCATTGACATTTGACCTATTGAATATATTTTTAGCAAAAGATCATGAACTTTTTATACAATACTCAATGACTCCTGATGGTTACCACAGCCACTCAGAAGTCTATATTTGACCTTATGGACATATATCTGGACATATATTTCCCAAGAGTCATCGATCTTAAACTTTCCATTTCTGGCCAAAGAGTCGTTGAACATGAACTTTCTATTTCTACTCACTGACAAGTCCACATTTGACTTGATCATATTTCTGGCAAAAGAACCCTCAGTCATGAACATTCAGTACATTCTGATTTATTCTGATTTTATAGATGATACAAGAGCCAACCTAAATGACATATGTCTGGCCAAAAAGTGCTTGATTTTGAATTTTTTTTTATACATAATGGGCTTCTGTCTAGCCAAAAAGTAGTAGATCTTGAACTTTATTAGACATATTTAAGGACTACTTCTAATAAGACTTCAGCCATACAGTACTGTTGAAGTGCATTGCATTACGCACAGGACCTATCGTTGTCCAACGAAGAATAAAGCTGCAATTGTTGCGATACATTGCATTCAAGAACTATTGAAGAATGACACATGAGATATTTACTGTTTTTTTGCAAATGAAGAATAACATAAGTTATGTACTTATTTTGTTGTATTGTATACAAGAACTAACTTATTCAGGTGTGTGTTGAAGAATATCACATGTAATATGGGATGTTTCACTGAATAAAAAAAATATCTTCCGTTGTATAACCGAAGATGTAAAATGTAACATGAGCATATATATATGTGCTGTTGCATTGCAAAGTGCACCGGATCTATCATCGTGCAGTGAGAATAAACATATAAGCAATGCACCTGTTGCTTTGCAGTGCATAACCAACTCTTTCCTTTGTGCATTGAAGAGTGTTGAATAGATAGAATAGAATTATCTATAAATTTGTTATCTCTTCAAATATGCGAAATCAAATATGTTATGTGTCAGTACACAAACGGAACAGGTAATATCGTGATTGAAGTGTAATGCAGCAGCACATATCGCTTCAAAGCACGTCGGAATGAGTTAGTTATTGAACACAAGGCAAGTAAACAAGTGAATATCTTATACGTTATTTTTCAATGCACAACCGTCACACTGTGTGTGCAAAGCAATGTAATAGCTTATATGTTATCTCTTCATCGCACAACGGAATGGGCTAGTTGTTGTTTGCCACGCAATGCAACTGAACATTTTCAAATGCACAAAGGAATAAGTTCGAATTTTGTATTTATTGTTAAATACAAATATCTGTTCAAAGTATGTTATTCATCAATTAAGTAACATCTTGAATGCAACAACATTATCTTAATATGTCCTGTGCAATACACTGCAACAACACGTTGTCTTCATTGCAAAAACAAAACGAGTTCGATCTTCTATGCTGTAATTCAAAAAGCTCATGTTACATGTTATCTCATCGCAACAACTCAATGCAACAACGCATGTTTGTCATTCTTAAATACAAGAACACTTCAGATTAGTGCAGAAAGGAATGTTATGAATGAATAAGCTATTTCTTATGTGTAGTGCAATGAAACGGAATGTCTCATGTGTCATTCTTCAGTGCAAAAGTCAATAAAAGTCAGGTCATATGTGCAATGCAATGCGGTAACGCATGTTATTTGTTGTCTTTTCAGTGCACCGAAGAATAAGTTAGGTCTTCTATGCAAGTGCACAGCGGAATGAGTTAGTTCTATTTTATACTTCAATTGCAATATGCCGGATCGTATGTACAATGCAATACACAAGCAGAGCTTTATATGTTGTTCTTATTTGCTCTATGATAGATCCAGTGAGCAATGAACTGCAACAAGACATATATAATCTGTTTTTGTTTTTTGCATAACCAAATTAGTTACATTTTTCTATGCAAAATGCTTCTAAAGCAAAATGCTTTATTTTATCTTCGATATACAACGGAAGTTAGTTGTTTCATGCAATGCAATGAAACAACCCATATTAAATGTGTTATTCTCCAACACACACCTGAATGAGTTAGTTCTTGTATGCAATGCAACACAACAAGTGCATAACTAATAATGCCAATAATGCAATGCAATAGCACGTTATCGTAAAAGGAAGAGTTAGTTTTTGTAAGCATTGCATTATAGTGCATCTTCTATGCATTGCAATGCAAAGGCTCATGTAACGTTATCTCTCAATACACACATGTATGTTATTTGTATGCAAAGCAATGCGTTCCATATCACAGCTAACTTAATCCGTTGTATGTTGATGAGATAACATGTAAAATATGAGTTTTTACACTACAATGCATAGAAGAACCAACTATTTTGGTTGAGCTACAGTGCAACAGTCCTATTGCAGTGCGTTGCAGAGTTACATATGTGCTGTTGAAGAGATAACACTATGACTTTTTTAAAGAAACTGCATTATAATGCAATGCATACAAGAAATAACTCATTCAGATAAGATAACATATATGCTGTTGTATTGCATTGCAAATGCGATCCAACATAATAAGTTTGCACTTGCGTTGCAGTGCATACTCATTCCTAACTCATTCCGCTGTACATTGAAGAGTTAAATATGTGCTGTTGAAGAGATAACACATGGCACATTGATTTCACATTGTATTGCGTTCGTGACTAACATATTCCATTTTGCATTTAAGAATGACATGAAATATGCGGTTTCATTTCACTGCATGCAAGAACTAAAAAGCTAAAACACATATGTGTTTTCGCATTGCATTGCATACCTAACCTAACTTTTAGTGACTTTTGCATTGAAGAATGAGACATTCTCTGTTTCCCTCCATCGGATACAAGAAATAGCTTATTCCTTTGCACATTGAAGAGATAACCCATGGTATATTTGCTGACTGAAGAGATAATATAAACCTTTGCATTGCAATGCAAGAACTAACTCATTCTTGCATACGATACAACGTTGTGCAATTGAAGAATAAAATATAAGTTATGTACTTGCATTGTATACAATAACTAACTCCTTAAGGTGTGTGTTAAAGAATAACAGGTAATATGGGTTGTTTCATTGCATTGCATAAAACAGCTAATTTCGTTGTATAGAGAAGATAAACAATGTAACACGAGCATTTTGCATTACATTGCAGATTATATATGTGCTGTAGTCCATTTTGCGCACTGGTCCTATCATCGTGGAATCAAGAATAATATATATGCTATGCTTTGTGCTTCACATATGTAATCATTGCACTTAGCAATGTATCCAGCGTAGTGCAATTGGAGAATAACATAAGCTATGCACTTGTTGCTTTGAGGTGCATTACAAGAACTAACTCATTCAATATGGCTTGTTTCATAGCATTGCATAAAACAACTAACTTCGTTGTATAGCGAAGATATAACATGTGACACGAGTATTTTGTATTATACTGCAGATTATATATGTGCTGTTGCAGTGCATTGCGCACTGGTCCTATCGTATGCGCTACATGCATCAGAATAACATATGCTATGCTTGTGCATTGCATGGCACTTACGATCCAGGGTAATGAATAGTCGATTAAATGCACAGAGGAATTACATTAGAACTTGCAATTCTGTGTTACCTCTTCAACAGCACACACGTTAACTTTTCAAAGCACATAATGCATCTAAGAGTTAACATATTTGGTGTTGAAGAAATAACACATAGGAATGCATGAAAGACCTAACTTATTCTTCTGTGCACAGAAAAGACAACAAATAACATATGCGGTACATGCATTGCATACATGACCTGACTTTTATTGACTTTTGCACCGAGTGACACATGAGACAATCCGTTTCATTGCATTGCACACAAGAGCTAACATTCCTTTCTGCACTGAAGACATAACATATATATGCGCTTTTGCAATGCATTGCATATATACACAAGAACTGAATTATTCAGATGCGTATTTAAAAATGACAAATAAAATGCGCGTTCTTGTCCATAAAACAACTAACTCATTCCGTTGTATATCGAAGAGATAACATGTAACATGAGCTTATTGCAACAGCACACACGATAAGTTAGTGATCGTGTATGCAATGCAATGCAGCACATATGCGGTGTGTAATCTCTTCAATGTACAAAGGAATTAATCAAGGTTTCAAATGTTCAATGCAAAAGTCAATAAAAGTCAGGTCATGTATATGCAATGCAATGCATTAAACGCATATGTTATTTGTTGTCTTTTCAGTGCACAGAAGATGCAATGCACATGCAATTCTACGTATCTCTTTAACACCATATATATTAACTCTTCAATGCACAGGGAGTATGTGCAATGCACAAGAATAACTTATATGTGATTCTTCATTGCACGATGATAGGTAGGCACTGCAGCAGCACATATGTAATCTCTTCATTGCACAACCAAATGCATAGTTAGACCTCCTATGCATTGTAATGCAAAATGCTAATGTTACATGTTATATCTTCGAATTAAACGGAAGTTAGTTGTTTTTATGTTTTTGTTTTATTGCAATGCAATGAAACAACCCATTACATGTGTTATTCTTCAGCGCACACCTGAATGAGCTAGTTCTTCTATACAATACAACAAAACAAGCGCATTACTTATTCTTCAAATGTCATTCTTAAGTGCAAAATGGAATAAGTTCCATTGTAAGCAATGCAATTCGAAATCAAATGTGTTACGTGTTATTTCTTCAACAGCACACATGCTAACTTTTCAATGCACAGGAAGTGCATAAGCTTATCTGTTATTCTTCAATTGCACAACGATGGATCGTATGTGCAATGCAACTGCACACTTTATGGTAACTTAATGCAATTCAATTCTTTGTGAAGCACAAAGTAGTGTTAGTTGTTGTATGCATTTCTTATCATCATTTTCTATGTTATCTCTTCAACAGTACACAAGTTAACTTTTCAAAGCACAGCCGGAATGAGTTAGTTCTTGAATGCATTGTAATTCAACAAGTGTCATCGTGTCATTCTTCAATGCAAAAGCCAATAAAAGTCAGGTTATGTTTGCAATGCAATGCAAACACTTATGTGTTAAATCTTTAATGCACCACGTTAGTTCTTGCATGCAGTACAATGAAAAAGTGTATATTTCGTCATTCTCTAATGTAAAATGGAATAAGGTTTTTACGCAATGGAATGAGAAATCTAATGTGTTACGTGTTATCTCTTTGAAAGCACACATATTAACTCCAATGCACAACAAAATGAGATAGTCAATAAAAAGCAACGCACTTGCACTGCAACGCAACAAGTACATAACTTATAGGTTATTCTTCAATTGCACATACGCACTTTTGCATGGCATTGCAAACAAGTGCCAAGTTACTCAGTTGTGCATTTAAGAATAACATGAAGACATCAGACATACAGAAGTCCATGTGTGACCTACTGAACATATTTGTGGTGTACTCCATTTTAGACTTTCTACATAGAGTAATTGAATCCATCTGATGTCACAACAGACAGACAACAGTAGTTCACATTTTATCCAACTCAACATATTTCTAGCACACTGACTCCTTCTGAAGATACATCAGCCAAACAGTAGTCCATATTTGAGCTAATGGACAAAATTGCTTGCGTAAACAGTCTTAGAACTTGAACTTTCTATACATATTCATTGACTACATACATTTGACCTATTGAATATATTTTTGGCAAAAGATCATTAACTTTTTATACAGTACTCAATGACTCCTGATGATGTTACCTCAGCCACTCAGAAGTTTTTGACCTTATGGACATATATCTGGACCTGGACCCAAGAGTCATCAGTCTTGAACTTTCTATTTCTACTCATTGACTCCTTCTCATGATATGCCACCATGACTCTTTCTAATGTTACATCAGCCATAGAGAAGTCCACATTTGACATACTGAACATATTTCTAGCAAAAGAGCCCTGGATCATTAACTTTCTGTACATTGTCAATCATTCCTTCTGATGGTACACCAGAAAGACAGTAGTCTATATTTGTCGTACTATATAAATTTCAGGAACAAGAGTCGTTGATTATGAACTTTCTGTTTCTACTCACTGACTCCTGATTATATGTCAGCCATACAGTAGTGCATATTTGACCTAATGGACATTTATCAGGCCAAAAAGTAGTCAATCTTGAAATTTTTTAGACATAATGACTACTTCTGTGACCAGCCATACATGATATGTTGATGATATGTCACCATACAATACTTCATATTTGACCATATTGTTAGTCGATGAATCTTCAAACATGAACGTACTATGCAGAATCATAGGCTCCATCTGATGTTAAATGGACCATAAAGGTCCACATTTGACTTCCTGATCATATTTCTAGCAAAAGAGCCCTCAGTCATGAACTTTCAGTACATTCTGATTGATTCCATCTGATGATACATCAGCCATACAGTTGTGCATAGTTGACCTAATGGACATATTTCTTGCCCAAGAGTACTTGTTCATGAACTTTCAAAACAAACACATTGACCCTTTCTGATGTTACATCAGCCATTCAGAAGTCCACATGTCCACACAAGTCAACTTGATCATATTTCTGACAAAAGAGCCCTCAGTCATGAACTTTCAGTACATTCTGATTTATCTGGCCAAAAAGAATTTTTTTTTTTTTATACATAATAGGCTTCTGTCTGGCCAAAAAGTAGTCGATCTTGAACTTTATTAGACATATTTAAGGACTACTTCAGCCATACAGATGTCAAAATTTGACCTAATGCCCGACAGAAGTCCAAATTAGACCTAATGAACATATTTTTGACAAACTAGTGCTTGATCATTAACTTTCTAGAACATACTCATTGATTCCAAATGATGTTACATCAGCCATTCAGAAGTCCAAATTTGACCTAATGGACATATATCTGACCAGAGTCATCAATCTTGAACCTTCTGTTTCTTCTCATTGACTCTTTTTCATGATATATCAAGCATGTCCATATTTGACCTATTGAACATATTTCTGGCAAAAGTTGTCCTCAAACTTTAACGTTCTATAAATAATCATTGTCTACTTCTGATGTTACATCAGTCAAAGAGTAGCCTAGTCCATGTTCGACCTTCATAACATATTTCTGGCCGAAGTTCATGAACTTTCAAAACAAACTCATTGATTCTTTCTGACATTACATCAGCCATAGAGATCGACATTTGACCTACTGATCATATATCTGCCAAAAGAGAGTCATGAACTTTCTGTACATTCTCATTGATTCCTTCTGAAGTTACAGCCGACAGACACAGAAGTCCATATTTGACCTACTGAACATATTTATGGCCCAAGAGTCGTTGATCATGAACTGTCTGTTTCTGATCATTGACTGCTGATGATAAATCAGCCATACAATAGTGTATATTTTACATAACGGACATTTTTCTGGCCAAAGAATACTCGATATTGAACTTTTTCAGACATAATGACTAATTCTTATGTTACTTCAGCCATACAGAAGTCCAAATTACATGTAAATAACAGATTTTTGACAACATAGTCCTCAATCATGAACTTTCTATAACATACTCATTGACCATCTGATGTTATACATCAGCCATGAAGTAGTCAATATTTGACGACCTTAAACAATTTCTGGCCCAAAAGTGCTCGACCTTGAACTTTTTTTATCTCTTCTCATTTACTCGTTCTGATGATTCATCAGCCATACAGGAGTCAATATGTGACCTAATGAACCTATTTCTGGCCAAAGAATACTCAGTCTTGAACTTTTTTATACATACATATTGACTCCATCTGATGATTCATCAGCCATATCGTAGTCAATATTTGACCTACTGAACATATTTCTGGCCCAAGAGTAGTCAATCTTGAACTTATGGACATATAATATTTTTAGATGAGTCATTCAAATACTCAATTTCTACGTATTTGACTCCTGATGTCAGCCATGCAGTAGTGCATTTTTCACCTAATGGACATATTTCTGGCCAAAGAATACTCAGTCTTAAACGTTTTTATACATATTTATTGAATCTGTCTGATGATTTGTCATCCATACAGGAGTCAATATTTGACCAATTTAACATATTTCTTGTACAAGAGTCCTTGATCATAAACTTTTTCATACATACTTATTGACTATTAGAGCCATGAAGGAGTCAAAATTTGACCCACTAAAAAAAATTCTGGCCCAAGAGTCGTCAATCATGAATTTTCTATACATACTCATCGACTCCTTCTGATGATAAGGAAGGCATATAGTAGTCCATATATGACCTATTGGACATATTTCTGGCCAACGAACCTAATAGACATATTTCTGACCCAAGAGTAGTCGATTTTGAACTTTTTTAATTCTTCTCATTGACTCCTGCTGATTCTATGTCAGCTATGCAGTAGTGCATGTTTCACCTAATGGACATATTTCTGGCCAAATAATACTGAGTCATGAACTTTTACATAATCAACTCCTTCTGATAATACGGCAGGCATATCGTAGTCCATATTTGACCTAATGCACATATTTCTAGCCAAAGAGTACTCGGTCTTGAACTTTTTTATTTCTATGTATTTAACTCCTGATGGTAGTCAGCCATGCAGTAGTGCATTTTTCACCTAATGGACATATTTCTGGCCAAAGAATACTCAGTCATGAACTTTTTTATACATACTTATTGACTCCGCCTTAGTCCATATTTGTCTTAATGGACATATTTCTGCCAATGAATACTCAATCTTGAACATTTTTATACATATTGACTCTGTCTGATGATTCATCAGCCAAACAGTAGTCAATATTTGACCTAATGAACATATTTCTGGTCGAAAGAGTAGTCGACCTTGAACTTTTTAATTTCTGCGTATTTGACTCCTGATGATATGTCAGCCATGCAGTAGTGCATTTTTCACCTAATGTACATTTTTCTGGACAAAGAATACTCAGTCTTGAACTTTTTTATACATACTTATTGACTCCACCTGATGATACGTCAGCTATACAGGAGTAAATAATTGACCTACTGAACATATTTCCGGCCCAAGAGTCCTCGATCATGAACTTTCTATTCATACTCATCGACTACTTCTGATAATACGGCAGGCATATAATAGTCAATATTTGACCTAATGAAAAAGTTAACAAAGTTTTTTTCTGGCCCAAGATTCCTCTATCTTGAACTTTCTATACATAGTCATTGATTCCTCATGTTTTATCAGCCATTCAGTAGTCCAATATTTGACCTTCTGAACACATTTCTGTCGATCTTCAACTTAATGTTTCTCCTCATTGACTCCTGATGATACTCCTGAGAGTACTCAATCTTGAACTTTTTCAGACATATTTAATGACTACTTCTGATGTTACATCAGCCATTAAGAAGTCCATATTTGACCCAATGGACATTTATCTGGCACAAGAGTCATCAGTTTTTCAACTTTTTCTATTTTCACTCTTTGGACTCCTCATGATACTTCAGCCACGCAGTAGTCCATATATGATCTACTGAACATATTTCTGGCCCAAAAGTAGTCGATCATGAACTTTCTATTTATACGCTTAGACAGCCATGCAGTAGTGATTTTTTCCCCTACTTGACATATTTCTGGCCAAAGAATACTCAGCCTTGAACTTTTTATTTCTTCTCATTTACTCCTCTGATGGTTCGTCAACCATACAGGAGTCAAAATTTGACCTAATGAGCTAATTCTTTGGCCAGAAATATGTCAATTAGGTGAAAAATTCACTACTGCATGGCTGACATATCATCAAAAGGAGTCTAAGAGTATGAATAGAAAGTTCATGATTGACTACTTTTGGGCCAGAAATATGTCTGTTAGGTCAAATATTGACAACTATATGCCTGCTGGATCATCAGAAGGTGTCAAGGAGTATTTATAGAAAGTTCTTGATTGAGGACTCTGGACCAGAAATATTTTCAACAGGTCAAATATTGACTCCTGTATGGCTGACGAATCATCAGGCGGAGTCAATAAGTATGTATGAAAAACTTCATGATCGAGGACTCGGACCAGAAATATGTTCATTAGTTCAAATATTGACTCCCATATGGCTGACGAATCATCAGACAAAGTCAAGAAGTATGTATTAAAAAAATTCAAGACTGAGTATTCTTTGGCCAGAAATATGTTCATTAGGTCAAATTTTGACTCCTGTATGGCTGAAGAATCATAAGATGGAGTCAATGACTAAAAATAGAAAGTTCATGCTCGACTACTCTTGGGCCACAAATATGTTCAGTAGGTCAAAAATTGAATACTATATGCCTGCTGTATCAACAGAAGGAGTCAAAGAGTATGTCTAAAAATTCAAGACTGAGTATTCTTTGGCCAGAAATATGTTCATTAGGTCAAATATTGACTCCTGTATGGCTGACGAATCATCAGGCGGAGTCAATAAGTATGTATGAAAAAGGACATGATCGAGGACTCGGACCAGAAATATGTTCAATAGGTCAAATATCGACGACTCTATGAGTGACGAATCATCAGACAGAGTCAATAAGTATGTATAAAAAACTTCAAGACTGAGTATTCTTTGGCCAGAAATATGTTCATTACGTCAAATATTGACTCCTGTATGGCTGACGAATCATCAGGCGGAGTCAATAAGTATGTATGAAAAAGTTCATGATCGAGGACTCGGACCAAAATATGTTCAATAGGTCAAATATCGACTCCTCTATGAGTGACGAATCATCAGAGGAGTAAATGAGAAGAAATAAAAAAAAGTTGAAGACTGAGTATTCTTTGGCCAGAAATATGTTCATTAGGTCAAATATTGACTCCTGTATGGCTGATGAGTCATCAGACGGAGTCAATAAGTATGTATAAAAAAACAAGACTGAGTATTCTTTGGCCAGAAATATGTTCATTAGGTCAAATTTTGACTCCTGTATGGCTGAAGAATCATAAGATGGAGTCAATAACTAAAAATAGAAAGTTCATGCTCGACTACTCTTGGGCCACAAATATGTTCAGTAGGTCAAATATTGAATACTATATGCTTGCTGTATCAACAGCAGGAGTCAAAGAGTATGTCTAAAAATTCAAGACTGAGTATTCTTTGGCCAAAAATACGTTCATTAGGTCAAATATTGACTCCTATATGGCTGACGAATCATCAGGCGGAGTCAATAAGTATGTATGAAAAAGTTCATGATCGAGGAGTCGGACCAGAAATATGTTCAATAGGTCAAATATCGACTCCTCTATGAGTGACGAATCATCAGACAGAGTCAATAAGTATGTATAAAAAACTTCAAGACTGAGTATTCTTTGGCCAGAAATATGTTCATTAGGTCAAATCATAAGATGGAGTCAATAACTAAAAATAGAAAGTTCATGCTCGACTACTCTTGGGCTACAAATATGTTCAGTAGGTCAAATATTGAATACTATATGACTGCTGTATCAACAGAAGGAGACAAAGAGTATGTCTAAAAATTCAAGATTGAGTATTCTTTGGCCAGAAATATGTTCATTAGGTCAAATATTGACTCCTATATGGCTGACGAATCATCAGGCGGAGTCAATAAGTATGTATGAAAAAGATCATGATCGAGGACTCGGACCAGAAATATGTTCAATAGGTCAAATATTGACTCCTTTATGGATGACGAACCATCAGAGGTGTAAATGAGAAGTAATAAAAAAAAATTCAAGACTGAGTATTCTTTGGCCAGAAGTATGTTCATTAGGTCAAATATCGACTCCTTTATGGGTGACGAACCATCAGAGGAGTAAATGAGAAGAAATTAAAAAAAGTTCAAGACTGAGTATTCTTTGGCCAGAAATATGTTCATTAGATCAATTATTGAATACTATATTACTATATGCCTGCTGTATCAACAAAAGAAGTCAAAGAGTATGTCTAAAAATTCAAGACTGAGTATTCTTTGGCCAAAAAATATGAAAAGACTGAAATATGAAATATGAAATAGGTCAAATATTGACTCCTGCATGGCTGACGAATCATCAGACAAAGTCAATAATTAGGGATAAAAAAAAGTTCAGGACTGAGTATTCTTTGGCCAGAATTATGTTCATTAGGTCAAATATTGACTCCGGTATGGCTGATGAATCATCAGACAGAGTCAATAAGTATGTATAAAAGCTTCAGACTGAGTATTCTTTGGCCAGAAATATGTTCATTAGGTCAAATTTTGACTCCTGCATGGCTGAAGAATCATCAGACGGAGTCAATGACTAGAAATAGAAAGTTCATGATTGACTGACTACTCTTGGGTCAGAACATGTTCAGTATGTCAAATATTGAATACTATATGCCTGCTGTATCAACAGAAGGAGTCAAAGAGTATGTCTAAAAATTCAAGACTGAGTATTCTTTGGCCAAAAAATATGTTCATTAGGTCAAATATTGACTCCTGTATGGTTGACGAATCATCAGGCGGAGTCAATGACTAGAAATAGAAAGTTCATGATCGACTACTCTTGAGCCAGAAATATGTTCAGTAGGTCAAATATTGAATACTAATATGCCTGCTGTATCAACAGAAGTAGTCAATGAGTATGTCTAAAAATTCAAGACTGAGTATTCTTTGGCCAGAATATGTTCATTAGGTCAAATATTGACTCCTCTGTGGCTGATGAATCAAGACAAGACAGACGGAGTCAATAAGTATGTATAAAAAACTTCAAGCCTGAGCATTCTTTGGTCAAAATTTGACTCCTTGTGTGGTCGACGAACCATCAGAGTAAATGAGAAAAAAAAAAAAAAAAAAAGATCAAGGCTAAGTATTCTTTGGCCAGACATATGTCAATTAGTTGAAAACTTCACTACTGCATGGCTGACATATCATCAAAAGGAGTCTCAGAGTATAAATAGAAAGTTCATGATCGACTACTTTGGGGCCAGAAATATGTCTATTAAGTCAAATATTTACTACTATATGACTGCTGGATCATCAGAAGGAGTCACGTAGTATTTATAGAAAGTCCTTGACTGAGGACTCTAGACCAGAATATTTCAATAGGTCAAATATTGTCTCCTGTATGGCTGATGAATCATCAGACGGAGTCAATAAGTATGTATAAAAAACTTCAAGACTGAGTATTCTTTGGCCAGAAATATGTTCATTAGGTCAAATATCGACTTCTCTATGAGTGATGAATCATCAGACAGAGTCAATAAGTATGTATAAAAAGCTTCAAGACTGAGTATTCTTTGGCCAGAAATATGTTCATTAGGTCAAATTTTGACTCATGCATGGCTGAAGAATCATCAGACGGAGTCAATGACTAGAAATAGAAAGTTCATGATTGACTGACTACTCTTGGGTCAGAAACATGTTCAGTATGTCAAATATTGAATACTAATATGCCTGCTGTATCAACAGAAGTAGTCAATGAGTATGTCTAAAAATTCAAGACTGAGTATTCTTTGGCCAGAAATATGTTCATTAGGTCAAATATTGACTCCTCTGTGGCTGATGAATCATCAGACGGAGTCAGTAAGTATGTATAAAAAACTTCAAGCCTGAGTATTCTTTGGTCAAAATTTGACTCCTTGTGTGGTCGACGAACCATCAGAGTAAATGAGAAAAAAAAAAAAAAAAAAAAAAGATCAAGGCTAAGTATTCTTTGGCCAGACATATGTCAATTAGTTGAAAACTTCACTACTGCATGGCTGACATATCATCAAAAGGAGTCTCAGAGTATAAATAGAAAGTTCATGATCGACTACTTTGGGGCCTGAAATATGTCTATTAAGTCAAATATTTACTGCTATATGACTGCTTCATCATCAGAAGGAGTCAAGGAGTATTTATAGAAAGTCCTTGACTGAGGACTCTAGACCAGAAATATTTTCAATAGGTCAAATATTGTCTCCTGTATGGCTGATGAATCATCAGACGGAGTCAATAAGTATGTATAAAAAACTTCAAGACTGAGTATTCTTTGGCCAGAACAATGTTCATTGGGTCAAATATTGACTCCTGTATGGCTGACGAATCATCAGACGGAGACAATGACTAGAAATAGAAAGTTCATTATCAACTACTCTTGGGCCAGAAATATGTTCAATAGGTCAAATATCGACTCCTCTATGAGTGACGAATCATCAGACAGAGTCAATAAGTATGTATAAAAAACTTCAAGACTGAGTATTCTTTGGCCAGAAATATGTTCATTAGGTCAAATTTTGACTCCTGTGGTTGACGAATCATCAGACAAGTCAATGACTCCGTCTGGCTGACGAATCATCAGACAAAGTTAATAAGTATGTATAAAAAACTTCAAGACTGAGTATTCTTTGGCCAGAAATATGTTCAGTAGGTCAAATATCTACTCCTTTATGGGTGAAGAACCATCAGAGAAGTAAATGAGAAGAAATAAAAAAAAGTTCAAGACTGAGTATTCTTTGGCCAGAAGTTTAATTAGGTCAAATTTGACTCCTGTATGGCTGATGAGTCATCAGACGGAGTCAATAAGTATGTATAAAAAACAAGACTGAGTATTCTTGGCCAGAAATATGTTCATTAGGTCAAATTTTGACTCCTGTATGGCTGAAGAATCATAAGATGGAGTCAATAACTAAAAATAGAAAGTTCATGCTCGACTACTCTTGGGCCACAAATATGTTCAGTAGGTCAAATATTGAATACTATATGCTTGCTGTATCAACAGCAGGAGTCAAAGAGTATGTCTAAAAATTCAAGACTGAGTATTCTTTGGCCAAAAATACGTTCATTAGGTCAAATATTGACTCCTGTATGGCTGACGAATCATCAGGCGGAGTCAATGACTCCGTCTGGCTGACGAATCATCAGACAAAGTTAATAAGTATGTATAAAAAAACTTCAAGACTGAGTATTCTTTGGCCAGAAATATGTTCATTAGGTCAAATATCTACTCCTTTATGGGTGAAGAACCATCAGAGGAGTACATGAGAAGAAATAAAAAAAAGTTCAAGACTGAGTATTCTTTGGCCAGAAATATGTTCATTAGTTCAAATTTTGACTCCTGTATGGCTGACGAATCATCAGGCGGAGTCAATGAAAAAGTTTATGATCGAGGACTCGGACCAGAAGTATGTTCAATAGGTCAAATATCGACTCCTTTATGGGTGACAAACCATCAGAGGAGTAAATGAGAAGAAATAAAAAAAGTTCAAGACTGAGTATTCTTTGGCCAGAAGTTGTTCATTAGGTCAAATTTTGACTCCTGTATGGTTGACGAACATCAGAGGAGTAAATATAAAAAAAGATCAAGGCTGAGTATTCTTTGGCCAGAAATATGTCATTAGGTGTGATGGCTGTCTCATATGTTCAATAGGTCAAATATCGATCCTCTTGAGTGACGAATCATCAGACAGAGTCAATAAGTATGTATAAAAAACTTCAAGACTGAGTATTCTTTGGCCAGAAATATGTTCATTAGGTCAAATCATAAGATGGAGTCAATAACTAAAAATAGAAAGTTCATGCTCGACTACTCTTGGGCTACAAATATGTTCAGTAGGTCAAATATTGAATACTATGACTGCTGTACAGAAGGAGACAAAGAGTATGTCTAAAAATTCAAGACTGAGTATTCTTTGGCCAGAATATGTTCATTAGGTCAAATATCGACTCCTTTATGGGTGACGAACCATCAGAGGAGTAAATGAGAAGAAATAAAAAAAAGTTCACCTGAGTATTCTTTGGCCAGAAATATGTTCATTAGATCAAATATTGAATACTATTACTATATGCCTGCTGTATCAACAAAAGAAGTCAAAGAGTATGTCTAAAAATTCAAGACTGAGTATTCTTTGGCCAAAAAATATATTCATTAGGTCAAATATTGACTCCTGTATGGCTGACGAATCATCAGACAAAGTCAATAATTAGGGATAAAAAAAAGTTCAGGACTGAGTATTCTTTGGCCAGAATTATGTTCATTAGGTCAAATATTGACTCCGGTATGGCTGATGAATCATCAGACAGAGTCAATAAGTATGTATAAAAAGCTTCAAGACTGAGTATTCTTTGGCCAGAAATATGTTCATTAGGTCAAATATCGACTTCTCTATGAGTGATGAATCATCAGAATAATATGTATAAAAAGCTTCAAGACTGAGTATTCTTTGGCCAGAAATATGTTCATTAGGTCAAATTTTGACTCATGCATGGCTGAAGAATCATCAGACGGAGTCAATGACTAGAAATAGAAAGTTCATGATTGACTGACTACTCTTGGGTCAGAAACATGTTCAGTATGTCAAATATTGAATACTAATATGCCTGCTGTATCAACAGAAGTAGTCAATGAGTATGTCTAAAAATTCAAGACTGAGTATTCTTTGGCCAGAAATATGTTCATTAGGTCAAATATTGACTCCTCTGTGGCTGATGAATCATCAGACGGAGTCAATAAGTATGTATAAAAAACTTCAAGCCTGAGCATTCTTTGGTCAAAATTTGACTCCTTGTGTGGTCGACGAACCATCAGAGTAAATGAGAAAAAAAAAAAAAAAAAAAAAAAAGATCAAGGCTAAGTATTCTTTGGCCAGACATATGTCAATTAGTTGAAAACTTCACTACTGCATGGCTGACATATCATCAAAAGGAGTCTCAGAGTATAAATAGAAAGTTCATGATCGACTACTTTGGGGCCTGAAATATGTCTATTAAGTCAAATATTTACTGCTATATGACTGCTTCATCATCAGAAGGAGTCAAGGAGTATTTATAGAAAGTCCTTGACTGAGGACTCTAGACCAGAAATATTTTCAATAGGTCAAATATTGTCTCCTGTATGGCTGATGAATCATCAGACGGAGTCAATAAGTATGTATAAAAAACTTCAAGACTGAGTATTCTTTGGCCAGAACAATGTTCATTGGGTCAAATATTGACTCCTGTATGGCTGACGAATCATCAGACGGAGACAATGACTAGAAATAGAAAGTTCATTATCAACTACTCTTGGGCCAGAAATATGTTCAATAGGTCAAATATCGACTCCTCTATGAGTGACGAATCATCAGACAGAGTCAATAAGTATGTATAAAAAACTTCAAGACTGAGTATTCTTTGGCCAGAAATATGTTCATTAGGTCAAATTTTGACTCCTGTATGGTTGACGAATCATCAGACAGAGTCAATGACTCCGTCTGGCTGACGAATCATCAGACAAAGTTAATAAGTATGTATAAAAAAACTTCAAGACTGAGTATTCTTTGGCCAGAAATATGTTCAGTAGGTCAAATATCTACTCCTTTATGGGTGAAGAACCATCAGAGAAGTAAATGAGAAGAAATAAAAAAAAGTTCAAGACTGAGTATTCTTTGGCCAGAAGTATGTTAATTAGGTCAAATTTTGACTCCTGTATGGCTGATGAGTCATCAGACGGAGTCAATAAGTATGTATAAAAAAACAAGACTGAGTATTCTTTGGCCAGAAATATGTTCATTAGGTCAAATTTTGACTCCTGTATGGCTGAAGAATCATAAGATGGAGTCAATAACTAAAAATAGAAAGTTCATGCTCGACTACTCTTGGGCCACAAATATGTTCAGTAGGTCAAATATTGAATACTATATGCTTGCTGTATCAACAGCAGGAGTCAAAGAGTATGTCTAAAAATTCAAGACTGAGTATTCTTTGGCCAAAAATACGTTCATTAGGTCAAATATTGACTCCTGTATGGCTGACGAATCATCAGGCGGAGTCAATGACTCCGTCTGGCTGACGAATCATCAGACAAAGTTAATAAGTATGTATAAAAAAACTTCAAGACTGAGTATTCTTTGGCCAGAAATATGTTCATTAGGTCAAATATCTACTCCTTTATGGGTGAAGAACCATCAGAGGAGTAAATGAGAAGAAATAAAAAAAGTTCAAGACTGAGTTCTTTGGCCAGAAATATGTTCATTAGGTCAAATTTTGACTCCTGTATGGCTGACGAATCATCAGGCGGAGTCAATGAAAAAGTTTATGATCGAGGACTCGGACCAGAAGTATGTTCAATAGGTCAAATATCGACTCCTTTATGGGTGACAAACCATCAGAGGAGTAAATGAGAAGAAATAAAAAAGTTCAAGACTGAGTATTCTTTGGCCAGAAGTTGTTCATTAGGTCAAATTTTGACTCCTGTATGGTTGACGAACGATCAGAGGAGTAAATGAGAAGAAATAAAAAAAAGATCAAGGCTGAGTATTCTTTGGCCAGAAATATGTCAATTAGGTGAAAAATTCACTACTGCATGGCTGACATATCATCAAAAGGAGTCTAAGAGTATGAATAGAAAGTTCATGATTGACTACTTTTGGGCCAGAAATATGTCTACTAGGTCAAATATTGACAACTATATGCCTGCTGGATCATCAAAAGGTGTCAAGGAGTATTATAGAAAGTTCTTGATTGAGGACTCTGGACCAGAAATATGTTCAATAGGTCAAATATAGACTCCTCTATGAGTGACGAATCATCAGACAGAGTCAATAAGTATGTATAAAAAACTTCAAGACTGAGTATTCTTTGGCCAGAACTATGTTCATTAGGTCAAATGTTGACTTCTGTATGGCTGATGAATCATCAGACAGAGACAATGACTAGAAATAAAAAGTTCATTATCAACTACTCTTGGGCCAGAAATATGTTCCCTAGGTCAAATATTGACTCCTGTATGGCTGACGAATCATCAGACAAAGTCAAGAAGTATGTATTAAAAAAATTCAAGACTGAGTATTCTTTGGCCAGAAATATGTTCATTAGGTCAAATATTGACTCCTGTATGGCTGACGAATCATCAGGCAGAGTCAATAAGTATGTATGAAAAAGTTCATGATCGAGGACTCGGACCAGAAATATGTTCAATAGGTCAAATATCGACTCCTCTTTGAGTGACGAATCATCAGACAGAGTCAATAAGTATGTATAAAAAACTTCAAGACTGAGTATTCTTTGGCCAGAAATATGTTCATTAGGTCAAATCATAAGATGGAGTCAATAACTAAAAATAGAAAGTTCATGCTCGACTACTCTTGGGCTACAAATATGTTCAGTAGGTCAAATATTGAATACTATATGACTGCTGTACAGAAGGAGACAAAGAGTATGTCTAAAAATTCAAGACTGAGTATTCTTTGGCCAGAAATATGTTCATTAGGTCAAATATCGACTCCTTTATGGGTGACGAACCATCAGAGGAGTAAATGAGAAGAAATAAAAAAAAGTTCAAGACTGAGTATTCTTTGGCCAGAAATATGTTCATTAGATCAAATATTGAATACTATATTACTATATGCCTGCTGTATCAACAAAAGAAGTCAAAGAGTATGTCTAAAAATTCAAGACTGAGTATTCTTTGGCCAAAAAATATATTCATTAGGTCAAATATTGACTCCTTTATGGCTGACGAATCATCAGACAAAGTCAATAATTAGGGATAAAAAAAAGTTCAGGACTGAGTATTCTTTGGCCAGAATTATGTTCATTAGGTCAAATATTGACTCCGGTATGGCTGATGAATCATCAGACAGAGTCAATAAGTATGTATAAAAAGCTTCAAGACTGAGTATTCTTTGGCCAGAAATATGTTCATTAGGTCAAATATCGACTTCTCTATGAGTGATGAATCATCAGACAGAGTCAATAAGTATGTATAAAAAGCTTCAAGACTGAGTATTCTTTGGCCAGAAATATGTTCATTAGGTCAAATTTTGACTCATGCATGGCTGAAGAATCATCAGACGGAGTCAATGACTAGAAATAGAAAGTTCATGATTGACTGACTACTCTTGGGTCAGAAACATGTTCAGTATGTCAAATATTGAATACTAATATGCCTGCTGTATCAACAGAAGTAGTCAATGAGTATGTCTAAAAATTCAAGACTGAGTATTCTTTGGCCAGAAATATGTTCATTAGGTCAAATATTGACTCCTCTGTGGCTGATGAATCATCAGACGGAGTCAGTAAGTATGTATAAAAAACTTCAAGCCTGAGTATTCTTGGTCAAAAATTTGACTCCTTGTGTGGTCGACGAACCATCAGAGTAAATGAGAAAAAAAAAAAAAAAAAAAAAAAGATCAAGGCTAAGTATTCTTTGGCCAGACATATGTCAATTAGTTGAAAACTTCACTACTGCATGGCTGACATATCATCAAAAGGAGTCTCAGAGTATAAATAGAAAGTTCATGATCGACTACTTTGGGGCCTGAAATATGTCTATTAAGTCAAATATTTACTGCTATATGACTGCTTCATCATCAGAAGGAGTCAAGGAGTATTTATAGAAAGTCCTTGACTGAGGACTCTAGACCAGAAATATTTTCAATAGGTCAAATATTGTCTCCTGTGTGGCTGATGAATCATGACAAGACAGACGGAGTCAATAAGTATGTATAAAAAACTTCAAGCCTGAGCATTCTTTGGTCAAAATTTGACTCCTTGTGTGGTCGACGAACCATCAGAGTAAATGAGAAAAAAAAAAAAAAAAGATCAAGGCTAAGTATTCTTTGGCCAGACATTTGTCAATTAGTTGAAAACTTCACTACTGCATGGCTGACATATCATCAAAAGGAGTCTCAGAGTATAAATAGAATGTTCATGATCGACTACTTTGGGGCCTGGAATATGTCTATTAAGTCAAATATTTACTACTATATGACTGCTGGATCATCAGAAGGAGTCAAGGAGTATTTATAGAAAGTCCTTGACTGAGGACTCTAGACCAGAAATATTTTCAATTGGTCAAATATTGTCTCCTGTATGGCTGATGAATCATCAGACGGAGTCAATAAGTATGTATAAAAAACTTCAAGCCTGAGTATTCTTTGGCTGCATGGCTGATTTATCATCAGAAGGAGTCAATGAGTAGAAATACAATGTTCGTGATCTACGACTCTTGGGCCAGAAATATGTTCAGTATGTTAAATAATTACTACTTTCCGACTGATTTAACAACAGAAGTAGTCTATGAATATATATAGAATGTTCAAGTTCGAGGACCCTTTTGCCGGAAATATAGCTCCAAATATTCCCAAATAGCTCAAATATGTACTGCTGTCTGTCTGGTGTAATATCTGAAAGGTGTATTGAGTATTCATTGAAAGTTCATGATCTGGGATTATTGTGTTAGAAAGAATGTATAGTAGATCAAATATGGACTGCTAACATAATAAACTAACAATTGCATAGCTTATGTCATTCTTCAATGCAATACGACAGATCCTGTGAGCAATGCATGCCATTAGATTTAGCAATGCACTGCAGTTAGAATTAGATTGTATTGAAGAGATAACATTACATTGCCTTTACATTACAATGCATTCCATCCAATCCTCATTTCGTTAAGATATAACACATATGCTGTTGCATTACATTGCTCATACGATCAAACGTTGTGCAACTGAAGAATAATATAGGTTGCATTTGTTGCATGGTATTACAAGAGCCAACTCATTCAGATGTGAAATGAATAAGAATAATGTAATATGGATTCATGCATTGCATAAAACAACTAACTTCCGTTGAATATGAAAGATATAACATGTAACATTTGCAATGCATAGAAGACCTAACTCATTTTGTTGTACAATAAAGAGATAACATATGTACTGTTGAAGTGCATTGCATTACTCACAGGACCTATCGTTGTCCAACGAAGAATAAAGCTGCAATTGTTGCATTCAAGAACTATTGAAGAAATGACACATGAGATATTTATTGTTTTATTGCAAATGAAGAATAACATAAGCTATGTACTTATATTGTTGTATTGTATACAAGAACTAACTTATTCAGGTGTGTGTTGAAGAATATCACATGTAATATGGGATGTTTCATTGAATAATAAAAAAAAAAATCTTCCGTTGTATACCGAAGATGTAACATGTAACATGAGCATATACATATGTGCTGTTGCATTGCAAAGCGCACCGGATCTATCATCGTGCAGTGAGAATAAACATAAGCAATGCACCTGTTGCTTTGCAGTGCATAACCAACTCTTTCCTTTGTGCATTGAAGAGTGTTAAATAGATAGAATAGAATTATCTATAAATTTGTTATCTCTTCAAATATGCGAAATCAAATATGTTATGTGTTATCTCTTCAGTACACAACGGAACAGGTAATGTCGTGATTGCAGTGTAATGCAGCAGCACATATCGCTTCAAAGCAAGTCGGAATGAGTTAGTTATTGAAGTAAAATATAGTGCATAGCTTATACGTTATTTTTCAAAGCACAACCGTCACATTGTGTGTGCAAAGCAATGTGATAGCTTATATGTTATCTCTTCATCGCACAACGGAATGGGCTAGTTGTTGTTTGCCACGCAATGCAACTGAACATTTCAAATGCACAAAAGAATAAGTTCGAATTTTGTATGCAAATGCAACAGTGTATATATTGTTATATCTGTTGAAAGTATGTTATTCATCAATTAAGTTACATCTTGAATCCCACAACATTATCTTAATATGTCCTGTGCAATACACTGCAACAACACATGTTATGTCTTCATTGCAAAAACAAAACGAGTTCGATCTTCTATGCATTGTAATTCAAAAAGTTATGTTACATGTTATCTCATCGATATACAACGGATGAGCTAGTTGTTTTATACAATGCAACAACGTATGTTTGTCATTCTTAAATACAAGAACTAACTCATTCAGTTCAGATGAGTGCAGAAAGGAATGTTATGAATGAATAAGCTATTTCTTGGGTGTAGTGCAATGAAACGGAATGTCTCATGTGTCAATTCTTCAGTGCAAAAGTCAATAAAAGTCAGGTCATATGTGCAATGCAATGTATTAGCGCATGTTATTTGTTGTCTTTTCAGTGCACAGAAGAATAAGTTAGGTCTTCTATGCAGTTCTCTGTGTTATCTCTTGTTAAACATGCACATGTTAAACTTCAATGCACAGCGGAATGAGTTAGTTCTATGTTATACTTCTTCAATTGCAATATGCCGGATCGTATGTACAATGCAATGCTCAAGCATAGCTTTATATGTTATTCTTATTTGCTCTATGATAGATCCAGTTAGCAATGAACTGCAACAGGACATATATAATCTGTTTTTGTTTTTTGTTTTTTGCATAACCAAATTAGTTACATTTTTCTATGCACTGTAAAGCAAAATGCTTCTTATATTTTAGCTTCGATATACAACGGAAGTTAGTTGTTTCATGCAATGCAATGAAACAACCCATATTACATGTGTTATTCTCCAACGCACACCTGAATGAGTTAGTTCTTGTATGCAATGCAACACAACAAGTGCATAACTAATAATGCCAATAATGCAATGCAATAGCACGTTATCGTAAAAGAAAGAGTTAGTTTTTGTAAGCATTGCATTATAGTGCATCTTCTATGCACTACAATGCAAAGGCTCATGTAACGTTATCTCTTCAATACACACATGTATCAGTTATTTGTATGCAAAGCAATGCTTAATCCGTTGTATGTTGAAGAGATAACGTAAAATATGAGTTTTTACACTACAATGCATAGAAGAACTAACTAATTTGATTGAGCTACAGTACAACAGTCAATTGCAGTGCGTTGCAGAGTTAACATATGTGCTGTTGAAGAGATAACACTATGACACTAGATTGCATAAAGTTCTACTTTCTGTGTATTGAAACGACAACACATAAGACGTGCTATCGCATTGCTTTGCAAACAACTACTTAACTTCTTCAGTTGTGTATTGAAGAGATACATAACGTGAGCCTTTTTCATAGAAACTGCATTATAATGCAATGCATACAAGAAATAACTCATTCAGATAAGATAACATATATGCTTTTGTATTGCATTGCAAATGCGATCCAACAATAAGTTTGCACTTGTTGCGTTGCAGTGCATACTCATTCCTAACTCATTCCGCTGTACATTGAAGAGTTAAATATGTGCTGTTGAAGAGATAACACATGGCACATTTGATTTCACATTGTATTGCATTCGTGACCAACATATTCCAATTTGCATTTAAGAATGACATGAAATATGCGGTTTCATTTCACTGCATGCAAGAACTAAAAAGCTAAAACACATATGTGTTTTCGCATTGCATTGCATACCTAGCCTAACTTTTATTGACTTTTGCATTGAAGAATGGCACATGAGACATTCTCTGTTTCCCTCCATCGGATACAAGAAATAGCTTATTCCTTTGCACACTGAAGAGATAACCGACGGCATATTTGCTGATTGAAGAGACAATATGAACCTTTGCATTGCAATGCAAGAACTAACTCATATTCTGTTAAGATAACTGCGCTTGTTGCATTGCATTCCATATACGATACAACGTTGTGCAATTGAAGAATAAAATATAAGTTATGTACTTTTTGCATTGTATACAAGAACTAACTGCTTAAGGTGTGTGTTAAAGAATAACAGGTAATATGGCTTGTTTCATAGCATTGCATAAAACAACAAATTTCGTTGTATAGCGAAGATAAACATGTAACACGAGCATTTTGCATTACATTGCAGATTATATATGTGCTGTAGTCCATTTTGCGCACTGGTCCTATCATCGTGGAATCAACAATAATTGTGCTTCACATATGTAATCATTGCACTAAGCAATGTATCCAACGTAGTGCAATTGAAGAATAACCTAAGCTATGCACTTGTTGCTTTGAGGTACATTACAAGAACTAACTCATTCCGCTGTGAGTGGTGAAGAGTTAACATATGTGCTGTTGAAGAGATAACATCTAGTGCTATCGCATTGCTTTGCATACAAATATTGAAGAGATAATATGAACCTTTGCAGCAATGCATAGAAGATGCATTATAATATTCTTGTATATGCATTCCATATACGACCCAACGTTGTGCAATTGAAGAATAAAATATGTTATGTACTTGCATTGTATACAATAACTAACTCCTTAAGGTGTGTGTTAAAGAATAACAGGTAATAATGGTTTGTTTCATAGCATTGCATAAAACAACTAATTTCGTTGTATAGTGAAGATATAACATGTAACACAAGTATTTTGCATTATACTGCAGATTATATATGTGCTGTTGCAGTGCATTGCGCACTGGTCCTATCGTATGCGCTACATGCATCAGAATAACATATGCTATGCTTGTGCATTGCATGGCACTTACGATCCAGGGTAGTGTATAGTCGATTAAATGCACAGAGGAATTACATTAGAACTTGCAATTCTATGTTACCTCTTCAACAGCACACACGTTAACTTTTCAAAGCACAGCCGGAATGAGTTAGTTCTTGAATGCACTGTAATTCAACAAGTGCATAGAGCTTATATGTTATTCTTCGTTGCACATATTTTATCTCTTCATTGCAAAACAAAATGAGTTTTGCATTGCTATGCATTGCAATGCAGAATTCTCACGTTACATGTTATATCTTCGATATACAAAGTTATATGTTGTTTTTCATTGCACGAAATGAGTTAGTTCTTGAATACAAGCCAACGAAACAAGTGCACAGCTTATGTTATCCTTCAGGTGCACAACGTTGGATCATATGTGCAACGGAATGAGATGGTTCTTGTATGCATTGCATTATAATGCATCTAAGAGTTAACATATTTGGTGCTGAAGAAATAACATAAGAATGCATGCAAGACCTAACTTATTCTTCTGTGCACAGAAAAGACAACAAATAACATATGACTTTTGCACCGAATGACACATGAGACAATCCGTTTCATTGCATTGCACACAAGAGCTAACATTCCTTTCTGCACTGAAGACATAACATATATATGCGCTTTTGCAATGCATTGCATATACACAAGAACTGAATTATTCAGATGCGTATTTAAAAATGACAAATAAAATGCGCGTTCTTGTCCATAAAACAACTAACTCATTCCGTTCTTCAATGTACAAAGGAATTAATCAAGGTTTCATGTGTCACTCTTCAATGCAAAAGTCAATAAAAGTCAGGTCATGTATGCAATGCAATGCATTAAACGCATATGTTATTTGTTGTCTTTTCAGTGCACAGAAGATGCAATGCACATGCAATTCTACGTATCTCTTTAACACCATATATATTAACTCTTCAATGCACAGGGAGTATGTGTAATGCACAAGAATAACTTATATGTGATTCTTCATTGCACGATGATAGGTCCGGTGCGCTTGGCACTGCACTGCATGTATGCAATGCAATGCATTAAACGCATATGTTATTTGTTGTCTTTTCAGTGCACAGAAGATGCAATGCACATGCAATTCACGTATCTCTTTAACGCCATATATATTAACTCTTCAATGCACAGGGAGTATGTGCAATGCACAAGAATAACTTATATGATTCTTCATTGCACGATGATAGGTCCGGTGCGCTTGGCACTGCACTGCATGTATGCAATGCAATGCATTAACGCATATGTTATTTGTTGTCTTTTCAGTGCACAGAAGATGCAATGCACATGCAATTCAACGTATCTCTTTAACGCCATATATATTAACTCTTCAATGCACAGGGAGTATGTGCAATGCACAAGAATAACTTATATGTGATTCTTCATTGCACGATGATAGGTCCGGTGCGCTAGGCTCTGCAGCAGCACATATGTAATCGCTTCATTGCACAACCAAATGCATAGTTAGACCTCCTATGCATTGTAATGCAAAATGCTAATGTTACATGTTATATCTTCGAACTAAACGGAAGTTAGTTGTTTTTTTGTTTTGTTTTTGTTTTTTGCAATGCAATGCATTACATGTGTTATTCTTCAGCGCACACCTGAATGAGTTAGTTCTTCTTATACAATACAACAAAACAAGCGCATAACTTATTCTTCATATGTCATTCTTAAGTGCAAAATGGAATGAGTTCCATTGTAAGCAATGCAATTCCAAATCAAATGTGTTACGTGTTATTTTTTCAACAGCACACATGCTAACTTTTCAATGCACAGGAAGTGCATAAGCTTATCTGTTATTCTTCAATTGCACAACGATGGATCGTATGTGCAATGCAACTGCACATTATGGTAACTTAATGAGTAGTTAGTTGTTGTATTTCTTTATAATGCATCGTCTATGCAAAGGCTCGTGTTATTATACACAAATGAATAAGTTAGTTGTCGTGTGCAAAGCAAAGGAACTGAGTTATGAGTTAGTTCTTGAATGCATTGTAATTCAACAAGTGTCATCGTGTCTTCAATGCAAAAGCCAATAAAAGTCAGGTTATGTTTGCAATGCAATGCACTAATGCACTACGTTAGTTCTTGCATGCAGTACAATGAAAAGTGGTATTTCATGTCCATATCTAATGTAAATGGAATAAGGTTTTTACGCATGGAATGAAAATCTATGTGTTACGTGTTATCTCTTAAAACACACCTATTACTCCG